>OZ024915.1:22552105-23143105 GCA_964017125.1 Flabesymbios commensalis | reverse complement strand
ATTAAAACCGCGATTGGTCTATTGTTAAGCTAAAACAATCCTATTTTTTTTTTTAAATGAGACATAATTATGTATTTTAATGTGAGCCTATAAAATACCTCACCTTAAGTAGCTTCATCTCAGAGTCAGAGGTGAATCGAACAGTGACAGTTTGTTTTTAAAAGTTTAAAGGTAATTTTAGCCTGTGACACCATGGGTCGGGAATGTGATCTGCTGAACAGGGTGTTTATCATGTTCATTGCCCAGGTGCACGAGAAACAGCTCCTCCATAGACAAACATGCATCACCAGTACAGAGAAGCTACAAATCCTCCATCAAACACACATCTACCGTGGGGTGCTACTCTGCTCTGAAAAGTCAAAACGCAGTATCTGCTTACTTGTCAAGTAAGCAGATACTGTATGTTGGCTTTACACGACAGTACTGCACCCTCCAATCGCAAATGTATTTTTCACATCAGAAATATAAGCTTAAATTCAGCATATTTACATTCGCAGATTTCGAATAAAGCCCGAATTTTAAATTATTATAACAGGTTTTGTTTGCGTATGAGTATTTTTTCATTCATTTGGTTTTGGCGATTGCGTGATCACATGAATGAATATGTCAAAGGTTCACTTTTTGATTGTTGAATTATTTTGTGCTATTTTTCTTTTTGCTGAAGCTTGATATTGCTAACGCTATATCTAGCTGCACGTGAAAGAAAATACTGTTAATGCAGCATGGATATCGTCTGTCACCACGTACGTGGCTGTCCCGTGCTAAAAATAGAAACACAACTCAACAGCGGCATGTCAGCAGCTAGCTTAGACATTATATTAAATTGGCTACATCCGACCATAGCTTCTAGAAGGTTAATACAACATTTACAGAGCTAAATATCTTCTGCATGACCGTGTTCCGTGCTGCCTTCTTATCGTATGGGATGCTATGACTTCAAGGGGAGAACTTCTGATTGTGTGTGATCTGGACGTTTTAATCTATACATCGTCCCCTTGGAGTTAGAAGGTGCTATACTGCCACTTTGCAAAGTGGCAGATTAGCACCTTCTAAGTCCAAGGGGGTGATATACATTCTTAACCATTCAACACATTTATTTTTCTGGCATTGGATCTACATGACGATAATTATAAAGAAATACTAATACTAATGATAAATGCTAAATAATCATTTACCGTACATCTCAGCCTTGGCATATTGAATGTTATTTTTTTAATGTGTTTTCTTGTTCCATGCATTTGAGCAGCGATGATCACTGTTTGTGATAATAATTATGCAGGCCTTCGCTGTGGAAACAAAATCCCACTGATTTGTAGCAGCACAGTAGGCCCTATACAACACAAGCGCTTCAATGGACAGTTGTGAGTCAGACTCTGGCGTATACAGACGGTCCCCGCGCTGTAAGGATTAGGACGCTATAAGCCCGACTATAGTCGTTTTACTATAATTATATGTTTTGTTACCCGATTAAGCCTAATTTTTAGTGAGAAAGAAATATGTGTTTAAACATGAAGATTTGTAAATGTTTCACCCAAATTAAACAAACACGAGTAATTTTCATCCACTTGGAGTTGTGGGTCGCGGTAGCGAGACACAACTTCAAGTGGGTGAAAATTTAAATAATTTAATTTAAATAATTGAATTGAGCTGTTCAAAGAATAACCCTTGAGCGCCATTCACGACAACAAATATTATTTTATCTTTTAAATTGTCTTTTCAAAAGTGAAAAATGCTTCAATTCAGCTGTTCTTGAGCGAAAAACATCAATTGCCAAAACATACCAGCGCGAAGGCGGGCGCGAAAGGTAGCGCGAAAATTTTCAAAATTGTTACGTTTTTTTCGTGCGTTAGCTCAATGAATCGAGACGACTCAGCTCATTTGACCTACATTTTCTGGGAAAAGAATAGTGGCACATTTTCCCTTGTGAGCAAATTAAATCACGTTTATCAGTAGTTCATGTTCGATCCAGTTTAACCAAAATATTTATACGAGGCAAACCTTAATTGTAAACGATTTTCCTCATCAGGCCTGTTGACAGAATTGTAATGATCAGTTTGCAATTTGAAATACATGAAGACCAGGCAGAATTAGTTCGCTGATCAGCTAACTTTATATTGTACATGTAATTGATCTGAAAAGTAAAGTAATACATTTGATTGTATCAGTGACGATCTTTGTCGATTTTAAACTGCTGGGGTCTATCCAGAATTTAAAACCTTAAATTTTGAAATTAGAAGTGTTCAAAAGTGTTTGGAACTTCCATTAAAAAAGGAATTCGAGTTTTAAAAACGGAATTGATCTTAGGTATGATGATACAAGTAGGCCCCTATTATACATTTGATTCATTGACGAGTCATTGACGGTGGCATCTGATACCGTGATCATGGCGAATATGATGTTAATTAATTTGGAGTTGACTTCAATACTTGATCGTGAATAAATAATTATGAAATAAGCCTAAATCAATTATGAAACGCCTTGCAGGTATGCTGTGTTATTGATTTTACTAATCTTAAAGTATATAGGTCTCATCAGGAAGTACCGATAAAAGTAAGTTATTTATACTGTTTCATAATAGTGCTGTAAGGCTTTAGATATTTTTTATTTAAAGCGGTGATAATTTTTAACATGAAACGCTAAGGCAAATTAAGGACGTTGATACCATATAGTAACAGGCTGGCCCCGATGGCTCATTCGTATCGACTGGGGCTTGTAACCTTGAGGTACCAGATTCGAATCCCGGTCGGGACGGATATTTTGTCATCGTGGTTGTGCAAATACAATGCTCCAAACTGTTCAAAGGCGTGGAGTGTACAGTGCTACATATGGTACTTTGCACTATAAAAAACCTTTGAAGTCATTCGAAATAAGAGTAGCGCAAAGTTCCGGATTCGGGCTTCCTTCTGCAGTTCTGTCGAAATATTGCCATGATTGTGCAGAAATCGACGTAAAGCAATATTTATGCATATCACCATTGCAACATCTATGCTTAAGCACATGGTGGCTTATTATATATGCGGGTGCCGCAATGTTATACAAGCCACAATTAAAACATGTGTCAGGCAGCAGAGTTCTGTTTCAACAAGTGTAGTGAATAAAGGTGGAATTACCGGGTGTCTGGTGAGTCTCGTATTAAATAACATTATATAATGGATTCCTAAGCTGAGGACAGAGCTTGTTAATAGGGCTGTATTAATCCACGCGTGGTCCATTCTAACAGCATAATCTGTTGTATTTATCCTGGACTAATTATTTGATTGTCCAAATGAGTCTATCGGGAATGCTTGGCTGATTAGGCCTGTAGTGTGTCTTAATTACTTCACCGTGGCGTGTCCCAATAAACACAAGACATTGACCCAATGTCAGATCAATGTTGGTCCAGCGTCTACGACGCTGACCCAACAATAATCTCACATTTGGTTCAATGACTTGTGTGTGTTTTGTATTGTGTAGGCTGAAGCGTCAATCGGCCCGCAAGCTTTAACACACTTCACCGATGCCGGAATTGATGTCACAAGTTACCAAAAAACACGAGACATATTGGCCCTATGGTGGTTCAGTGCTGGCCACCGTCGCCAACGCTGTCCCAACATAGAGACTCCATAGTTTCAATGGGTAGCTGCGAAACCAATGGTATATTATTGCGTAATCACAAATCCACGTGCAATTTCTAAATATCTGGATTAATACGATGTCTCACGGTGCTACAAAACACTTCCACCAGCAGTGACCAACACTTTTTTTAAATATGGTCAGTAGACATTACCCTGTCCATTGTCTGTATGGCTAGTTTTAACCCTTAACCCTTTAACCGCCGGTGCCCCATATATTCGGGTTTTCATTTTTTATTAGCACATTATGTATCACCTTTTGAACACGTTAAAGATAAAATGTGACATCAATCAGCAATATTTGAAAAGAGTTTACCTCCATTTTGTCAAATCTGAATAATTTTTACTCACTTGAAGTTGTTGATCGCGTCAGCGAGACACAACTTCAAGTGGGTGAAAATTCAGATTGAATAATTTGGCGGTTCAAGGCTTAAAGCACCGAAATATTTTTATGAAAGCTATAGAGAACAAAGGGTTTTTTCAATTTGAAATCATCATGAATGTCTTAGTTAGCTCTTTTCGCCTCATTTGAATACCTATGGTTAAAAAAAGTTTTTTCTCAGATTACAGTTTTTTTGTAAGTTAAAGCGACACAATCTGGGTAAAATCATAAAAAAATCAGTATTTTTATTTTGGCTTCTTAATATGGCCATAAGATGTGGACATGTTCATGGACTAGAATTGCGGAAGTCTTTTTAATTTTGGGCTGCAACGTAGCAAGTGTGCCGAAAGCCACATTTATCAGTTATTCCTGTATTTTCTATTTTGGACATGTACCGGGTATGTCCGAAATCAAATTTAGTCCTATATATTTGTCACCTAACTGACAAATGCGCAACACCGAATTTAAAAAAACTTATGCAAATAACATATTAAAATAAAAACACTCTTTGATGACCATAGCTTGAATGTGTCGTGCTATAATTCATTAGGGGGGGGGGCCTAATTTGTATACTCGTCTGATTCTTATAAGGTGAAGGCTTATTGGCATGATCATCTATTGACAATACTGGTTCATCCTACTTTACAAAAATACTATTGAGAAATTGTGCAATTGATGATGTCCTTTTTGATATAGAACGTCCGTATAAGAAGCAGTATTAGGCCTAATTGTGATTAATCAATTTGTAATGTGAGTTTTATGTGAGAATATCTGGTAATATTTCCGAGAAGACTAGCATGAATGGCTACTCAGTCAAATCAATGCTATATAAGTCCCCCTCCCCCATACTTGATTGTATTAGATTTCTAGGCAACAACATTGCCGGTCAAGGCTATTTAGTTTCACAGAATAAGTCAATTTTGAATTTAGATTGTTAATAAATATTATCTATCTGGCCATTCTTAAACATATGGAATGATTTGACGTTGATGATCCCAATATAATTATATACCCAGTAAACACGACACGTTGACCCAATGCTGGGCTCATGTTGGCTCACCGTCTACGACGCTGGGCCAGCATGAAATCAGCAGTAGGTCAAGGTGTCGTGTGTTCTGGTTGGTTTCTCTCCGCATTGAACTGTTGAATAGTTGCGGAATGTGCTATGTCATGGTGTCCTCAATGTATAAGGGTCTAATAAAAAATGAACTAACACGGTTTAATAATTTATTCTCCCCACACTTTTTCGGCTCGAGTTGCTTAATTGATTGTTTTATCAATTCTGTTACATCATTTTATAATATTAATGTTGTAGGCCCACCTGCTAGATAAGCATTATTTAAATATAATATGCACTCATTATTTACGTATATTTATTAGAAAATAAATTCAAAAAATATTCTCATAATGAACAACTACAGCTAGCATCTATCTTCTAAATATTTACGCACCAGATAATATACCGAATAACTTACTATGTTGTTATATTTACACAGTCTTGTTGATATATAGGCCTACTAAAACACATGGGGGAATCTAAAGCCAAAAGGCAGTATCTGCTTACTTTACAATTAAGCAGTTACAGTCAATTAGCTTTACAGATCGCTATCGGCCTACCCAGCGACACGACACGACACATTGACACAATGTTGGGTTAATGTTGGCCCGCCAATGTCGGTTCGACATTAACCCAGCATTGGGCCAATGTATCGTTTCCTGGTTAAGCTGGTACAGGCACTCACCTGGACATGCACGACATACCTCGAGATATATGACGAACAATTAGGTAAGCATTTCAGCGGCCCGTCGCCAGAAATTACAGAAAGGTGCAGCGTTAAAATAACTAGGGGAGACCGTGGCACTATGGACATCGGGGCACCATGAACATCTGTCTTTTTGGCCAAGTGCGTTGTCCAATTTCAACAAAAGAAGTCTCTAGGGAATGCTTTGAAGCTGTTCTATTTCAGCAGAAAAATTGGTGGTGATTTATCAAGGCTTGTGTAAGCTATGACGAAATATGTGTTTTTGAAGGGTTAAAGTAAATTTTTGTGATACACGGATTTTGGTAATACATTAATGACTCCTTGGAACTAAGTTTAAAGAAGAAGCACATAGTAGCTAGTGAAAATTGTGTTTTTTCAAGAACCATGGGCGATAATGGAAGATTCTATCTAGCTAGTTAAAGCTACACTTATAACAATCGTCATGCTGGGGCACCATGGACGGGGTACAATGGCCATGTTTTGGGGCACCATGGACGTGTCCATACTTGTCCATGGTGCCCTATTATTGGCATTGATGTCCATGGTGCCCCGTCTTCAGAGAAAGTATATATATTTTAATATCGCTACCCCCAAAATGACGAATTCTGCAATTAAATATTACTTTTTTATTTTTCATTTCACTATTAAAAATGGGTTGATTGACACAGAAAATCCCTACAACATGCCTGTAGACATGTCCATTGTACCCCACCCCCGAGCTCGGGGCACCATGGACATTTGCTCGATTTTTTACAAATTGATTTTTAAGTAACATCCAACATGAATGCATGTATTATATTCCAGTCAGACATTAGTTTAGTCCAGTGTTAGCTATTGGTCGAAAATACGTTAATGTGCTACAAAAATATTTGAAGCAAATCCAAAATGAAAAATAGGTGTCCATGGTGCCCCGGTCTCCCCTACGTACGTACGTAATTGGGTCATATGTATATATATATATTGAATAGGGCTATAGATGGTATATCAACTCGGCAAATTGTACATGGTAAGTGATCTTAAGTTGGAATGTGTTTAAAATTTACATCAGAATTATCGATTTATAAAAGAAATGACAAAATGTGTTTTTCAATACATACGTATGCATATAGTGGTCTTATCATAGTTTGAGTTATTGGAGGTCAGGTCATTTGTTATCAAACCAGGCTCAATATATTGCTGCATCAATATTCTGATCAATACACAGCGCTTGATATCAATTAATAATTGTGCAGAAAATAAATGTTATCTGGGGTACTGGTACTAGTCAAAATAGATTTATTTAAATGTATTTGCCATGAAATGAAATATCAATTAATATAAAACTACTGAGAATATTTCGATGTTACAATCAGTGTACATAATTCATATATTAAATTTGTTTTCAATTAGGCCTATAACAAAATATATAACATCATGTCCGCCTGACCAGCTGACATTTAGCAAGCATATTTATTTTGATCGAATATATATTTCTGTAGGTGTCAATCGAGCAAATTTTGATTAGGCCTAAATGCTTTATATTACACAAATATTTGATGCCTCAGAAGTCTCTCGGCTTTTATTATTTAAGCCTTGTAGCGCTAAAATATTGTTATATAATATAAACCAAGATACCTAAGGGTTCTTTCAATATGAAATCACCATAAATGTCCTAATTAGCTCTTTCACCTTCATTTGAATACCTATATGTTATGTGTCTACCGTCTCCGGCCATTATAATGTTTTTTATTATTTCAGTTGATCCCCGCAGTGAAAGGGTTAAGCTGGACGTTGCAGAGTGATATACTTCACTTGAGCATTCAACCCTTTCAGTGCGTGGGTTTTAAATAAAAACAAATCCCTACAATTCGACCAGCAAACATGGGACGTTGGGCTAACGTTGGTTGATTGTTGGCCCAGCGTCGTAGACGATGGGTCAGTATGCCAACATTGGGCCAACGTCTCGTGTTTGCTGGGAATAGTTATAGAGTTGGTCGTGCATCCTGACCCCCCCCCCCCCCCCAATCGTGAGCCACAAATATTAAATAAAATCTGGTAGCAAGCTTCCAGATCCCCCTCGCCTTACTTCCTGATCTTAGCAAAAACGGTGCATTAAAACAAAGTTGATATAACAGCGACCAGCATCGCAGACGATAGGCCAACATTAAATCACCATTGGTTATATGTAGGCCTACCCCCTTTTAGACCTAATACTACGATAGTGGTATATATTGCTATTATTTTTCATTCAGTGAGTTTGGAATAGGCTAATATTACCATGATTACCGCGATTAGAAGCCCACCAAAAACAAAATGCATGAAAATCCCACATAAATATAGGCCTACAAGTAAGTTAGGCAATAATAGCTGCATTTTATGAATTCAAATAAATTGTGTTCCGAATATGCAATGAAAATGTGTATGTTTATTCAACAAATATTAAACATGGCTTATAACCCAACAAACAAGACATTGACCGGATATTGGTGTAATGTTGGGTCAGTGTCGCAGAGGGTGGTGCAAGATTACGCCAACATCGGTATCAGCCTGTCTCGTGATTGCTGGGATACTACGGTAGGTCCGGGAAGCACATATGGGCACTAAAGCTATTTTATTGTCGGTCAACCTTCAACTTCTATGTTTTATATTTGTTCATTACTTAGGCTTATGGTTTACATCATTACTTATAGACCACTGAAATTATTTTCATTACTATAGTCGGATTCACATTAACCGTGGTGAATGATTTTCGCGGATTTCTCAGTTAATTTTCAACTAATTTTCATTCACACACTATTTTCTATTCATGTCGTGACTACCCTAAAAGTTTCGCGATGTTTTGATTAATATTTTAGAAGTTAGACTATTTGACATGTAGTAACTAATAAAAATGTTGCCCTCTATAAACCCATTAGCTTCGTCTCAGAATTGTATTACATGTCAAATGGTCTAACTTCTACAATACTTATCAAAACTTTTAGGGAAGTCACGAAATGAATGGAAAATAGCGTGTGTAAAATTTCATGACAATTGGGTGAGAATTGATTTAGAAATCCGCGAAATTTAATAAGCCTGGTTGATGAATTTATGTGAATCTGACTATATAGATCTGGTTAGAAAAAACAAAACATCATAATTATTGTATAGCGACTGCGACTAGGCCCTACAATCAGGCATGAAAAGGTTTTTATATTAAATCAATCAGAGCGTAGCTTGAATAGGATGCTTAGTCATTCCAAGGAAATTTTCTGATGAATTTCCTTGGTCATTCATAACAAAACAAGGAAGCGTAAAAGAAATGCTGAAGCTGTATTCTAACCGGATCTTCCTTGTTTTCTGCTGACATGGCAACCTAATTATTACGTATCCTACGTCACACCCCAGCAAACAAAAAACATTCGTATGACATTTGTACAGTGTTGGACCAATGTCTTCGACGTTGGTCCAACACTGTACAAGTGCCATACAAATGTTTTGTGTTTACTGGGACCATGGAGAGTTACTATCTCCATGCTGGGACGTCGCAGTCAGATCGGATGTTGTGCTGCCAGTATGAGGTAAATACTGCTTACGTCGACATGTCTGGATCTGTTTGGTAACGGAATCCTCCCCCCCCCCCCCGGTTATCAGCAAGGGTGTGGAAGGAATATATTTAACATTAATGCACCCGCAAAAAACCTATGCTGGTGCAATGTAAGGCTCAGTCTACACAGTTTGAGGGTGCATGCCCACTGGGCACACAACGTTATTGCAACGTTGAATCAACGTCACTGGCGTTGGTTAAACGTCGCAACAACGTCGTGTGTCGATGGGGTGGGTCCTGGAAATTATGGATTATTCCCAGTTCACGTTTTATTCTTTTTTTGGTCTCGCTCCTCGCTATTCTCTTTTTATAAGGGAAAAATGATATAAATATAGATAAAAATAGATATAAATTGTTAGGTTCATTTTTACACTATATAAGCTGAAATCCTCGATGTTCGGACCATAAGAACAGGCGATTCGCCGTTCGTTTGATTCGTTTTTAAAACATGTGCACCCTCAGTTTGAAGAAGGCGAATAGATCACTTGAACAGAACAGCGACAAAATAGCATAATGTTGGAATATGGTTATTGGCACCGCCATCTACACCCCTGTCAGGACATTGATCCCTGGATCCATGTCATTCTTTCCGAGTAACGGGACGAGATTGCTTGGCGTTGAGTCAGCCCGGACAGGCACATCGGCAACCTGATAATTCGATCACATCGTAGTTGTGAATTGACATTATTACATGTATTTTCATGCATTTATAATACTAAAGCTACGGGGTTACTATCACATACATTTCACAGGTTTCACAATTAATGAAGAATAGTACAATGTAAATATCCTGAAAATGACACGGCTATAATTATTTTCTCATTGTTTACGATTATAAGCCTAATTTTATTTTGTGTCAAGAAATTAATATCCCATACATATTCAACCCTTTAACCTACAAGTTGTCCAAATAATTTGTTCACCAACTTTCAGTAGTGTCTTGTTAACACCAGAGGATTTGGGTGGAAAGTATCTAATTTTGCAAAATGCCGAAGTACGAAACTTATTCAATTTGATGTGTTTGTAGCATTTTCTACTAACCTTTATTACAACGCTGAAATATTTTATTATAAATCATGCCCAGCAAACACAGAACATTTGGTAAACATTCATGCAATGTTGGACCAGCATCGAAGACGTTGGGCCGACGTTGTATAAATGTTGTACAAATGTTTTGTGTTTGCTGGGTGGAGACCAGCGGGTTTGTTTAGTCCTCAGATTGTCCATCTGTTCATATGAGCAGTTAGAGCTTCAGTTACATATCACCATTAACCTTTTCACTACCATACATGACGGAAATTTCCGTCGTCATTCGTCAATGAACGTAACCATAAAATGACACCAATTTTCGTCAAATCTATACTACATTTATGTATTTTTCGTCATTTGAAGCTGGAAATTGCGTTAGCAATTCCAGCTTCAAATGACGAAAAATAGAACTTCTACACCAGTATATCTGGATCCTGGCATGCACTCCGGCCTGGAAGTCAAAGGGTTAATGGTAACAGGTTGTTCACTTGTTAATATTAGCAGTTAAAGCCTTACTGACATATTTTCATTGGTATTAATAGGTTGTCCACCTGTTAACATTGGCAGTAAAAACATATTACTACTGATGGTAACAGGTCATCACCCTGTTAATACTAGCAGTTACAGTCCCGGCCATTACCGTTGGTGGTAGCAAGTTCTACATCTGTTAATGTTAGCTGTTAAAGCCTATTTCACATGTTACCATTGGTAGCAACAGGTTGTTCAGCTGTTAATAATAGCTGTTGAAGCCCTTATCAATTAAAGTTTGTTTTATCCAATTCCATTGATAGTAGGCTAACATTGACGTCCACCTGATAGTATTAGCAGCTAGAGCTGTATTTATATATTACGATTGATTGTAACATGTTGTCCACCTGTTGATATCAGAAGTTAGTAATCAGGTGAACTACACGGTAATTACCATCAAAGGTAGTCTGTGAGTAAAATCCTAACTTTAATTCTGATATAACATTTGTTCAACGGTTTGCTGGAGATGGAGACAGGCGTTCCAAGTTAAACACATGTATGTTCCCTTTTGAACGATTAATTCAGGTTTTAAACGGTTTGTTCCAAGAAGAAAAATTCTCGTGTTTGAACGCCATTCAGAACACAATGTTCAACCCAAAAGAACTGCCCAAATCGTTCAGAACGGCCGTTCTGAACGGGAGGCTGGCTGAAAACCATGATTATCGTTCCGAACGCCAACCGTTAGAACGGCGCATGAGACGGCGTTCAAAATAGCCTAGGGCTTATTCATGAATATTGTGACAAGATGTGGGGTAGGCAACATATATTTTTTTTTAATAATGCAAAAAACAGCATTCTGAGAAAACGAAGATAATCCAAAACAAACAGAAAAACAACAAAAATATTAATTTTCAGGTCAGTTTGATGCAAATTTGTATTTATCACAAATGTTCCAAATAAGCCAAAAAAGACTATTTGAGGTACAAGTTTTGTGTACTCAAGTGTTTAGCTAATGTATATTCATTAAAGTTACTGTTTTATTAATGGCTTGTTGTAATTCTACATTTGTGTTTCAAGGGTTAATTTTGAGATTGCATGATGTGCCTAATTCCAGTCATGATGTGCCTAATAATGTATTTTTGTGTGCTTGATACAATTGTTGAAGCAATGTTAATCAAAATTGTGTTTTTTTAGTTAGGAATTTTTTATTTAGGATTTTTTTTAATATTGACATACATTTTACAATAATGTGACATGTTAAGAACATGTTTCAGTATGTCTGCAAAATAACCACACAAAAGAGGTTCTAAAGAATTGTTCCTCTATGTTTAGCTGTGATTTCACTTGTCAACTCTAACGTTACCACGTCTGGTAATCTAGTCAAAACGTGACATTAAATTATGTATTTCAAAACTATTTGTTGTTTTATTGTACCACACTGAAATACACCTTTCTCCATGCGCCTAAGTTTACACTAGTTTTTATCAGTCTGTTGCTTCAACTTTTTCTGCTTCACTGTATAATTTAATCATATTGATATATCTGCAGGCTCTTTAAGTTTTTTTATCCTGTGCTATCTCTGTGCTAAACATAAAATTTGATTAAACAGTGAAAGTTGAAATCTACTGAGTAGTTTACTTCCTAAAAATAGTTTTTAGTAAAAACTTTAGGCTTGTTTAGAGATAATTTATAACACTGGTGTTTATCTATTTCATTAAAAATCATCCAAGTTTTTTGCATACTAACCTGAACTAACGTTATTTATTAAAACTTTCTTAGTGTACTTATTTCTTGTTCTTTGTATTCTACCAGACCACCAATAAACATAAATAGTATTAATTAGGCACATCATGCTGAAAATGTTGCTTATTTTCAAATGCTAATAAAAATGAGTCTTA
This sequence comes from Flabesymbios commensalis, assembly GCA_964017125.1. Lineage (NCBI taxonomy): Eukaryota > Metazoa > Annelida > Polychaeta > Terebellida > Flabelligeridae > Flabesymbios > Flabesymbios commensalis. The sequence continues at coordinate 23,130,392 of OZ024915.1, read as the reverse complement.
AGAGAGGTTGGTATAATCGGTAATCTATATATGGTATAATTTACTGTTTAAGATAGTACAAAGTCCCCTCTCATAAATAATTAACAACATTTAGCATTTTAGACAACTTTGAAATTTGCCCTGTATTTTAGGCAAATGTACATTTTTAGATGAAATGACCCATATGACATCTAGGGCCTACATGTGTAGGCCCTATGCCCACTGGGCACACGACGTTGTTGCGACGTTGTAACAACGTCAAACAACGTCATTGACGTTGTTACAACGTCGCAACAACGTGTGCCCAGTAGGTGGGCATGTGGACCAGGGTAGGCTTATCTCAGGGGCCGTTCAACAATTACGTAACGCTTTTTTGGATAATTTTTGACCCCCCTCCCCCCTCGTAACGTTTCGTAACGTGACGTCGACTACCCCCTGTAAATTACGTAACGCTTACCTTGACCACCCCCCCCCCCCCCCCCTGACCCCGGATCCCTTGACCTATAATTAAATGAAAATCGAAATGGGGCCTATATATGGCACTGATTAAATAAAACAAGTTAGTACTTTACTGACAGTAGTTGAGCAGCCTATAAGGCTTAGTGTAGTGGGACTATTCCGGGGTACTAGTTTTTTTTATACTGTAGGCCTATAATAGGTCCCTACCCAATGAACACAAGACATTGGCCCCCGGGATTGGCCCACTGTTAGTTACATTAGTAGTAGGTTACAGGTGATGGATTGGTTCACCATGTTTACCGTCTCAGTGCGATGCTGACCCATCATTAAACAATAGGCTAGCACAGTGGATCAACATCTCATGTTTAATAAATCTTATTTAAATTTCCCCCCACTCAATTGAAGTTGTATCTCGCTCAGTGCCATAACCCACAACTTCAAGTGATTGAAAATCACTAATATTTCCCTAATTCGGGACTAAACAACAGTGGGAAGAGGCACTCCAGTCATTTCTATTGCTGACCGTGCTCCGGTATAGGAGGATGCATAATAGGCTTACCAAAATATGTGTTATCATGAATTTATGTCATTAATGGCCTACTGTTGACAGTTGCTATGTCAGCCACTAATTTGCAGAACATTTTGCTATTTTTTAATATTAAAATGTTGCTTTTAAACGTAATCTACTATAGTCTGTTTTTAATCCTGATTTCTAGAAATGTTACATAACGCTAACCCCCCACCCCCCGTCATAACGTCATAACGTTAATGTAGGCATAGACTATATGACGTTCAAAGATATATAGGGCCTATTTTATTTGTTATGTGAATTAGGGGCCTACATCTATATTTGTCATGAAAGAAAATAAACAATTTCAATCTCAAATCTCAATCTCATGCCCCATGGGATGCAGTTCACAAGTAGACCCAGTCATGCCATAGACGTTTTAAAGAGGTGCCGAGACTATTTCTATTTTCTGACCTAAATATACAAGTCCGAGTTCACCCACTATGTACACATAACCCGTCAAACCAGGCTGTCAGTACAGTGGCTTTATAATTATTGGCCGTCACTGCTGCAGGGCTGGTGCGGCTCAGAATACATGTCATGCATGTGGGGACGGGGAGCGATTAATAGGATTTTTATCCGATGTAAATGATTAGAAGAGCTCAGCCGTATCATGACAGTGCGTTTATTTTCAATGGTAGACTGTTGAGTGTTGTAATAGTTGCTTTTGTATTTAGCTTAGATCTAGAAATATAATGTCTATTCCAGAATTTTCAGAAATTCTGCAAGTCACAGGCAGTCAACAACAGGCTTCACAGTCATGACAGTGTCTGGGGTCACACTGTGAGTGTGCCTCATGTTGCCTACTGCTACACAATTTTTCTGGAACAATTTGGAGTCTAGATCTAGGCCTATTCCCTGAATATTTTAAGAAAACCCTAACAAATGTGACATGAAGGGTTTTTTCACTTCACATACATTGTACATCATCGACATTACAATTTACATGTAACGTGTCATAACTCATGTCTCATGTCATGATGATGTAGCCTATGTACATGTGTGTAAATCTGGTCAAGGGTCCAATGATTCTCTAAAATTTTTAACAATAACTAACTTTATAGCCTACGTACATGTGTGTAAATCTGGTGGAGGGTCCAATGATTCTCTAAAATTTTTACCAATAACTAACTTTATACAATTATAGCCTACGTACATGTGTGTAAATCTGGTGAAGGGTCCAATGATTCTCTAAAATTTTTTAAAATTTCTATAAATTATAATCATTTTTTCTGTTTTAATAGCAGATTAAATCACTGTTATTGGGAGTCAAATGAGTGTTTAAACATCAAGATTGCAAATGTTCTGTCTCAAATTGGAAAGAGTTTATTTTGTTCGCCCCTAAGTTTCCATCATTCAGTATGGGCGATAAAATGTGATAATTAAATGGTGGAGGGGTATGCCTACATTAAAAACTTGATCCCTCAAATTAAACAGAATTGAGTAAGACACAGCTTCAAGTGGGTGAACTGAAAATTAAAAAAAATAGTTTAGCGGGTAAAGGGTTAATAATAGGCCCCTATGTTGTAGCAGGCCTAGTTTACCACAGGGTTAACCCTTAAAGCACTGATTTTTTTATGAAAACCCTGGAGGCCAGAGGGTTTTTTCAGTGTGAAATAATCATAAACATGATAAATGTCTTAGTTAGCTCTTTCTGATTCATTTGAAAACCTATGTTATGGGTCTACGACCATTAGAAATATTTAAACCCTTACAGTGCGTGGATTTCGCAGCTTTGAATGAATGTATAGTTTATCAATTAATGCAGTGTTGAAAGTGTTAACTATTTGTTAGTTAGCAGTGGTCAGAACTAGGCCCCTATCTTGAAAAGCCTGGTGATAGGCTTTCATCTTCCTTTTGGTTAGTGGTTGTAGTCGCTTGTTGTATCAACAAGTCATCAAGTGCCACTATAACTTTCTCACTCCCCCCCCCTCTTCTACCTCACCCCACCCTTTAAGCAAATCCCCCAGGCTACTTAAACAGTGTTGACAATGACTATAGGATTACTCTCCTGCTGGGTGTAGGGACATTCTCATATAGGAGCCCTATCCCTTATATCCTGCTCACAGTGGTAAACAGATCAGCCGCACGTAAGACAAGATTTGACTTGCCATTTTCTCATTCACCATAGCTGGAAAAGTTAACATAGCTGGTATTTTGGTTACCAAAGCAACATTCTCTTATATCATAATATGCCTACTTGTCTTGATTTGTAGACAATCTCATATAAGCGAGGCAGAATGACATGAGAAGAAGTTATTGATCAGTGTGTGATTCAAGAGCATACAATCATCTAATGCATTTAGGTGATACTTGTAAGCAAGATATTCAGCATAGTTAATAGGACCTTTTCTGATCAGAAAGGTAAGAAGCCATAATTATATCAACTTCGATACTCATGATACTTAACCCTTGATGAATAGCACTCAGAGCTAGAAATTTAATTTCTAGAGCACTGGCCCAGAGGATCACCAGCCCTCAAAATCTGGTGGTCCTCTGCCATTTCTTGTGGTCATGTTAAACAATATTGGGCCAGGACATTTTAGTGGCTACCCAGTGTTCTAAACATGTAAACAGAGAGACAATTATTTAAGATCTTTTAAACAATTTTGCCGCAAGGAAATTTTAGCGGCCTGTCAGACCACTGCTACGCAGTGTTCCAGTGGGTGGAAGGAATATTTGGTGGCCTCGGGCAACGTGGCCACTACCAATTTCGAACCCTGATAACAACATGTCATAAATTTCAAAATGCAACTTGTTTCCAAGAGTAATTACCATGCCCGTGTAATTATGATGTTGCCCATATCAACATGTTTTTTTCAGGTTTAGCATGTTTAGGGACGCTCTCTCAATATAGCCAATTAGGATTGAGTTGCTATATAATTGAGTTGCTTTTTAACCTTTTTTAATAGTCTGTATAGATCAAACCACTGATATTGGAAGCGAAATGTGTGTTTAAACATCAAGATTTGCAAGTGTTTGATCTCAAATCAGCAAATATGCATAATTTTCACCCACTTGAAGTTGTGAGTCGGGGTAGCGAGACACAATTTCAAGTGGGTGAAAATTAAAATAAATCAACTTAGCAGTACAATTGTTAAACCTATTAAGGGATTTCTTTTATCTTGCATACCGGGTACCCACATTTGGAGGGGGGGGGGGGGTTCCTTTCACATTGCACACTCCCACCCTGGGGTGCAGGTGTGCTTTTTGAAGGCTATGACCTCTGACCTACTTTTTTCTCTTCACCTTTTGTTTGTATAAATATTTACACTATGGGACTCAAATTTCCCTTAGCTGATCTGAATATTTTAGGAATATTTAGTTAAAATTTGAGAGAAAGTTTATGGGACTTTCAGGGATCGACACTAACTGATTTCAGGTAGTAGCCCGAAGGACCAGTTACATAAGATAATTACTGGCCCTTAGCCTTATCGTTCTAGTCCTTAGTGTACACAGTATCAGAGGGAGTGTAATTTTTTTGTTGCCCCCAGGGCCAGTATATTAGGTGATTTACTGGCCCTTAGTGATTTTCACTGGCCTCGGGCCAACGGGCCAGTGTTAGTGTCGAGCCCTGGACTTTGATGAAAAGATGCAATAGACTATATTTTCCTATACAAGCATATTACCAGACGGCGGTACTAATAAAGTTGAGGAAAGGTGACAATTATTGCCATTTCCATTGAATATCGGGACGTAACCTGGTAACAGGGTGGTGCAATATGTAATGTATGTCCCCGTGATTATCTTTAGAGACTTACCCTGTTATTGATATATTTGGCACTATTTTCATTAAATATTATATCGATTATATATTTTATTTCAGTTCCTCTAATTCAACAAAAAAAATCGTTTCAAAGAATCTGTGACGCCTGTCTTCCTGTATTGTGATGGGTTTACTCTCAGAAGGATCTCCACTGTCGTGGGAAGAGACCAAGAAATGGGCAGAACACGTGCGACATCATGGTATCAAACAATTTTTAGCTCTACATCAGAGACTGAAAGACAGAGCACGAGATGGTCTGAGATGGGGAGATGAGGTAATTTCGCACCCTTGTCGTGCCGAATTGTCACAGTATTTTTCAATTGTTTGAAGCTGGATGTAAGTTAGCAATTCCAGCTTCAAGCAATGAAAAATATTTCTATATATGAGAGATAAACTTGATGCATAAGTGCCATCAGTGGAGAAAGACATTTTTTTAGGACGCAATTTATTCACTGTGTGTGGTGAATTCATTTCTTGTGGGTGAGGCCATCGGCCCACCCACGTTATTATCGTGGATTGAAGAAATATTCGGGACAAAAAGTGACGTACTCCATTCATAAAACCGGTAGACAGGCGCATTTCATTGATAAATCGACCTCCTCCCCTTAGATTCTGGAGCATATATAAATAATAACCCAGACGCTATAGATAGCTTCTTCACGTGGTTTCACATCTCCTTAAGAGATTTTGGTAGACGGTCCCTGTTGTCTTTCCTACACACATAGTGATCACGTTGTGCTGTATGGCCATATTTGGCGTTACGCTGACAGACAGATCATGAATATTTATCATAGGGGTGGAAAATGAGGTCAGCTTGTCTGTATTAACTCATCCCCAGCAGACGTTCTCCCAAAAGTTGGTTCAATGATGTGCTAGCATTGCAGACAATGGGCCAACATTTAACCGACATCAAGGAATGTCTCTTGTTTGCTGGGTCACTGTAGGATACAAGAAAAAGAGGTAATATATCCCAGTACAGACAACTACTATGCGTTGACCCCAAGTTGTTTGGCATACAAGGCTTCGAGACTGGGAGTAGTCTCGTCAACTGTGGAAAATCCGCTGCACATAATTTGGTCTTCTCTGTCTCCTGTGTCTGTATATTAAACACTCCCACGTGGTCCCACGGCTGGTATAGGGCCTTTACATGGGCCTAATCATAGCACGCTTTGCAAAGCCAAATGGCTGTACCTGCTCACTTGTAAAGTAAGCAGATGCTGCCTTTTGTCTTTACGAGGCAGTCGCAGTCGGCCTGTAATGTATGCACAACATGCTGACTTTCTCATTCGCCAGACTGTTGGGCATACAGGCATCCCAGCAAACACGTCACGTTGACCCGTTGGATCAATGCTGGCCCAACGTCTGGCCCAACATTAATCCAGCATTGGGTCAACGTGTGTTGTTTTCTGGGATCACAACTGATATACATGCTATCGGCTACTGAGTAAACACAACACATTAATGCTGGGCCAGCGTTGTAGATGCTGGACCAGCGTTAACATAACACAGGGATTGATGTAGGATTGACAAGGGGCATCAGGCATCAGCACTGATCAGTGATAAATGATATTACAAGAAAACGTCATGTGCCGGTAACGTTATAACACGATGATTGTCTCAGGGGAAGTTGCCAGGTATACATCTTCACAGCAATAGGGTTGTCTACATCATGTATATTAAGTCAGGGTGGGCTAATGGCCATGAATCGGGTTTTTAAAAGTTTCAACCCAGTCACAATGGACCACAATTGAAGGTATCCAAGCAAGAACATGCTAAGTCAAGTTAACATGTAATGACATGTAATGTAACATGTTAAAGTTCTATTCGTTTTTTGATCTGTTATATAATTATTTCAAGTTAGCATGTATGGTTGCAATAGTAATTGATGAAATATACATTTACCATAGACGTTCTTTCTAATGGGAACTAGAATTGTATCACTTGCGTGCAAACTCTTGTCAGCTGCAAGGAACAATGTTTTCTTTAAATTAACTGCGTGCATTGAAGTGCTAACTAAAATTTACACGCTTGTGCGTGCAAATAATGTTATGCAAAGATGACACATTATTTGCTTGAAAAGTGTGGGCCTCATAGATATGTCATGTTAGTTTTTCACCTATTAACATGCTAAAAGCCTTCATGTTTTACCTCATGTGCATGACACTAATCTGAAGGTCAAGTTCGACCTTTAGTGACCTTGACCTAATTTCGAGGTCACCAGGTTATGGAAATCAAAAAGACTTGTAAGCGAGTTAATTTCACAAGGGCCACATGTCCATAAATTTTTAATTCTTGATGTTGATTGATAGAGCTACGACTACGCCATCAATTGGTGGCTATTTTTCTGTCAATACAAGACCTGACAGTGTCACCATAGAAGTTGCAACTGAGACTTAAAATTCAAGTTTAATGCAGACTGCTAAATATCTTTTAGTAACGTGTTCATATAATTATTTTTATGGGTAAAATAGTGATATGTATGATTGATAATATAATTACGTAGTAAAGTATCCCATATCTGCAAAATTGATGTTCAAGACATGCCACCCCTTGCCATGCTACTTGATAACTGTTGGGTATAAAATTGGCACATTTACAACCTCAGTCAAGGTGAAGCTGTGACAAGAGGATGATCAGCATTTAATTATTCATTGATATCAGTCTTATTATAGATAAAATAAGCACACAACATTTCTCGTTCAGTTTCTGTTGTCGCCGTTGCAAGGCGTGTGTTGCGATCATCAGTAAAACATCAAAATTTTATCAAAATCACAGATTTGATACGCGTAAGGGCATGCCGTCATGAGCGAGTATGCTATTCTGATCAATCAGAATGACACACCCTTCTAATTGAATAATTTGTAGTATTTCAGAATCCTCCCTTTGCCCCAAACACATGAGGCCTTTGGCCCTAGTTACTAGGCAGTAAATAGTAAAATTTAGCATGATTAAAATTTAGGATCTAGAAAGTTTGCCAATCTACAGATCTACCAATTCTATATATCTGCTATACATGTATATATATAATTTTAGATAATTTCTTCACCTGATTTGATGCCCAAACATTGTTGACTGAAATTAGTATAATATTGTAAAAAGCTAAAAAACAAGTGTTACAAGGAAGGTGTTAACCCTAGACCAGTTAACCCAAGACCATGCAACAATCCTGAAAATGAAATGAGCTGATATATTTTTAGGTGGAGTACATGCTTGTGCAATTGGATGACAACAATCGTGAAGCCAAATTGGTATTGTGTGCTGGTTTACTGCTTGATAAACTACAAGAAGCAGAACAAAATCATCCACAGTAAGGGAAAAATAACAATAGGCAATAAATGTTCTGTTTCAATTTATTTAAAGAACTGGGTTATCATTGCACAGCATATAAGAAGCTGTCATCATTTATATTCTAATTTTATTTGTCAATAGTGACCATCCCACTACTTGGCGCCCTGAATATGCATCCTACATGATAGAAGGGACTCCTGGAGCGCCGTATGGGCATCGAATGGCCCATTTCAACATGGTGGAAGCTAATATGAAGCTCAGGTAGGTGACTAACAGGTCCATTTCTAACGCTTAACCCCTACAGAATCTGACGTCTATAGACATTAGATTCTGATGACTAAAGTCGATCCCCACACTGTAGTCAAAATATTTCTAATAGCCGTAGACCCACAACATAGGTATTTAAGTGAATCAGAAAGAGCTAACTAAGACATTTATAATGATTTTAAATTGAAAAAAATCCCTTTAGTCTCCTTGGTTTTTACAAAATAATTCAGCGCTTTGAGGATTGAAGTGCAAATCATGTCTACAGCCATTTTAAGCCTTTGTATTTCTCCTTCAAACAAGTAAAGCTGAAGGAGAAATGAGTAATCAATTAGCTAGATTGGCATATCTTTTGATTCAGACATTACATAAGTATTTTTCAACCACTTAGAAGTTGTGGGGCGCTGCAGTGAGACACAACTCCAAGGGGTTAAAAATTCAAATGGTACAACTTAGCGCTTCAATGATTGTTTTCTGACATTATGTCATTTGACTAGTGTTCGGCCAATCTAAGGTTAAGCATCATTGTATTTTAGTTTTAGAAAGTATTTCTCTTTATTTCAGGCGAGAAGAAGTTCAGAGGTTACTTCAGGACGGTGAAATGGCACTCAGTCTGACATCATTTCCCAGGTGAGATATCAAACTTTTTAATCTTTGTGTTTCTGGGACTGTATACATGTATACAGGTATAAGCAAGTTTCAAACTTAATAGATAGCTGCTGAAATCGATAATATTTTGTGATTAATGTTCAGTGAATTAATTTAAAGGTGTCCCGTTTTAGCAAATAGTAATATTTTTCATTGTTTAAAGTGGGAAATTACTTTGGCAATTCCAGTTTCAAATGAATCAGAATTAAAAAGTTAACCATTTAGCAGGACTAGGGAATTAAAAAACAAACCATTCAGTAGGACTAGGGTTACTTTAATTTCATTTGTACTCGTCTTCCCTTGGCAAATAATCTTAATTATGTCAAGCAGCTGCTTAATCTAAGAAGCACATGAAACAAGCCATGTCAGGGGAGATTCAACATCTACGCGATCCATGATATTTAGTATTGGGCATGGATATCATGCTTTAATCCGCTATACTTACATTATTTTGTTGATAGGTAAAACAATTTTCACATCACGGCTTTTTTTATCAATTTTCTGTTTGAATAATCACTGTACATATGCCCCATGGTTGCCAAAAGAGTTACTGGTGTTGTTTAATTTCAGACTTGGCTGTCCTAACTTCACAGATCCTGCCACGATGACAACACCGCAGAAGGAGAGTAGTGCTTCAAGGTCGCTCTTCTTTCCAGATGATGTCATTTTTGATGGTCATCCTCGATTCAGGTAAAATTCACCAATTAATGCAGCAGTTACCCTGTAACTACTAACCCTTAAAGAGCTTAATTAAAGAATTTTCACCCACTTGACGTTGTGTCTCGCTACCGCGACCCACAACATCAAGTGGGTGAAAATGTAATTTCAGATCAAACATTTGCAGATGTTGATGTTTAAACACACATTTCCCAATAACTGTGATTTAAATGGCTAATGAAACGTAATGAAAACCTGTGCTTAGCTGTTTTAAGGTTCAAGTCAAATCATGTCTATGCCTGTTTTCAGCCCATTTATTTGTCCTTCAAATGAGAAAATTTGTGTGAGAAATGAGCATTGAATTTGTTGGATTTAGATATTTTTTTATTCAAATTGTACATAAATATTAAATTTTTACTCTGACACTCGCAGATTTTTTTGTGTGCAAATTTTATATATCGGTTACCAGAATAATAGCATGACTTTAAGTTATTTGTCCTTAAGTTTTATTAAATCTTATACATTTTAGTTGTCTTTGACACCAATGTTTTATTTTGCATGATTTCTGCACCTGCTTTACTTCTATTTTTTGTTTTCAGCACTCTGTCCAGGAACATTCGTCATCGTCGTGGTGAAAAAGTTGCAATCAACATACCCAGTACGTGGCAAAAATTAAAAAAATTGTGAAGTAGTTATTGATCAATCCACTCACTGGTTTTTAATCAAGCATATTTATCAGCTGATCCCTGTCTATACTTTTTTCCACAACTGATATCATGCAAACATGAGTCCTCTCTCAAAATCCTGAAAAGTAATCGGCAATACAGTAATCGGCAATATTTAAAACCTACTCCATTTTATAATGACTTTCCATTTTTATGGTGGTGATAGTTATAACACCATATAATCAACCCTTCATCTCCTAATTGATGTTTGAAAAAAGAGGTGATAGATGCGGGATAGATGCAGTGCTCCATGTAGAAGTTTGTCACCACTGAAGCCCGTTTTTATGTGCTGAATGCTATGGCATTCAGCACATAAAAACGGGCTTCAGTGGTGAAAGGGTTAAACCAAGATGATATAGTGGGGACTCCTGACAAAGTTTGACATTGAATAAGGAAACTACGTGTGATGTTTTGTCAACTATCCTCCGCCCTTTATTAAAGGGTGAAAGATATAATTGATAAACCCTTACAACGCTGAAATATTTTTGTGTAAACTATGGAGGACAAAGGGACTTTTTCAATTTTAAACCATCAGAAATGTCTTAGTTAGCTTTTTCGGCTTCATTCGAATACCTATGTTATGGGCTTACAACCAGTATAATTTGTTTATTTCTTTCCGCGCAGGTATCGTCTTTAGACAGTCCCCGCGCTGTAAGGGTTAAAGCTGGAAAAACTTTTAAACTTTTGAAATCAATAACATTTTCTGGCCATTAATTATTGTCATGTTTCTATGTTCAGTTTTTAGAGATGTTAATACACAACAACCTTTTGAAGAGGATTTATCAAGTTACGGTGATATGGGTGAAAGTGCCAGAGTTGCCAAGCCAGACCATGTGTATATGGATGCTATGGGATTTGGAATGGGCTGTTCATGCCTGCAGATGACATTTCAAGCTTGTGAAATCAACGAGGCACGCTACCTGTACGACCACCTTTCTCCAATGTGTCCTATTTTGGTGAGAATCTTTCATTTCAAGTACCGTATTTATTGTGATAAACGCTTATTAGAGTAGTTTTTAAATGCTTTTTTTCAAATCGCAGGTGGGGCGTTTATTGGAATATGGGAGTTTATTATAATAAATATCATGCTCTAGCAGCCAAAGTGTTTTACCTGTTATTCTAATGTTTGCAACATACAACACTTTGGTTACTAAGGGACTACATGTGACAAGTGCCGACTTTTATTGTGCCTAACGAGCAATTTTTGGTTACCTTTCATGATTATATTTCTTTCTACTTCTCATTACCAGGGTAAAAATTTATTGGACACTTGCAGCATTATTATTTCCCACCGATTGATGTTGACTATCATCTTCACCCTTACAGTGCGGGGATCGACTTTATCAGCAGAATCTGACGTCTACAGGCATCAGATTCTGACGACTAAAGTTGATCCCCGTGCTGAAAGAGTACAAATATTTCTAATCGCCATAGACCCATAACATAGGTATTCAAGTGAATCAGAAAGAGCTAACAAAGACATTATTGATGACTTCAAATTGAAAAAACACCTTTGGTTGCGATGTTTTTTACAAATTAATTCAACGCTTCAAGTGTTAAGGCTATGACTCTGATATATGTTGTGACCTAACCCTTTCACCGCTAACCACGACTATAGTAGTCTTTTAATCTATTTTAAATTACATTTTACAATAAATTTTGAAGATGTGAATTGCTGTAGCGAGACTCAACTTCAAGTCAGTTAAAATTTTATTCAGAAAACTTGTGGGTGAAAGGTTAAGTTGCATGTATCCACTTGTTGTCGATCAGTTTTAGAGACAACTATGTGTAAAAAAGTTCATGGCCCCAATGGTTATGTTTTGTTTAGAAACACATGTTTATCATGTTTATGTGCCAATTAAACATTAAATATCTTAGTATAATAACATGTATCTTTTTAGCCCGCCTTTTAATTTTAATTAAAAAAGGTGGGCTATTGCAATTGAAGTTCGGCGTCGTCGGCGTCGGCGTCGGCGTCGGCGTTAACATTTACTTGTGGGCGCGATAACTTGAAAAGTTTTTCATGTTTCCTTCCCAAATTTGTTTTGCATGTTACTAATGACCACTTCTCGGACAAGTTCAATAATGGCCGAAAAAAAAAAAAATGGCCGATTTATTGCGATTTTTCACATTTTACGTCAATAATTTGACCTTGTGGGCGTGATAACTTGAAAAGTTTTTCACATATCCTTTTCAAATTTGTTATGCATGTTACTAATGACCAGTTCTCGGACAAGTTCAATAATGGCCGAAAAAAAAAAAAAATGGCCAATTTATTGCGATTTTTCACATTTTACGTCAATAATTTGACCTTGTGGGCGCGATAAGTTGAAAAGTTTTTCACATATCCTCTTCAAATTGGTTATGCATGTTACTAATAAGTAGTTCTTGGACAAGTTCAATAATGGCCGAAAAAAAAAAAAAAATGGCCGATTTATTGCGATTTTTCTCATTTTACGTCAATAATTTGACCCTGTGGGCGCGATAACTTGAAAAGTTTTTCACATATTCTCTTCAAATTTGTTATGTATGTTACTTATAAGTAGTTCTTGGACAAGTTCAATAATGGCTGGAAAAAAAAAAATGGCCGATTCATTGTGATTTTACGTCAATAATTTGACCTTGTGGGCGCGATAACTTGAAAAGTTTTTCACATATCCTCTTCAAATTTGTTATGCATGTTACTAATAAGTAGTTCTTGGACAAGTTCAATAATGGCTGAAAAAAAATTCAAAATGGCCGATTTATTGCGATTTTTCTCATTTTACGTCAATAATTTGACCTTGTAGGCGCGATAACTTCAACATTTTCACAAGTATCCTCTTCAAGTTTGTTATGCATGTTACTAATAAGCAGTTCTTGGACAAGCTCAATAATGGCCGGTAAAAAAATCAAAATGGTTGACTTATTGCGATTTTTCACATTTATTTTACGTCCATAATTTGACCTTGTGGGCGCGATAACTTGAAAAGCGGCTGGTTTAACATACCATTTATATCTTGGGTTGTTATTTACGTGATGACATTCGTCTTTACTTTCTTTATCATAATTCGGCGGCGGGCTATTATCGAGTGTGCTCTTGTTTATATTTAGAATATGTCATTTTCTAATATTTCGGGGGAATTATAGAAAGTTAACACTGGTACTAGTATATTCTTGTGTTATGCTGAATGTGTTGTATTTTGTTTCTGTAGTTGGCATTGAGTGCTGCGAGCCCTGTTCATAGAGGTTACCTTTGTGACATAGACGCCAGATGGAATATTATAGCAGCATCTGTCGATGACAGAACAGAAGAGGAACGAGGCCTGAAGGTGAACAACCTGCTGTTAATATAATCTACTTTGTTATGTTTTTAACCCTTGCGCTGCTGGACACGGATAGATGAATGTCAAACCAAATGAAGTACTCTAATAGATAAAAGATGCTAAAATATTTTATTTGGTAGATGTCTATTTTCCCTTAACCCTCGTGCTGCTGGAACAGTATATGTGACCCACCTGCTCAAAATAGGTCACTTGTCGACCTCTTACAAGTTCAGAAAATGGTCATTATGCACGCACAAAATTTCAGCTCTAATTAAATGAAAAATAGAAACAAACAATTCAGTTACACAAGAGTTACTGGTAATAATTTGTAACACTTACATGGCATATTATATTGTTCAAGCATATTAAACCTTTTACTCCTACGCTCATATTTATGTACGTTTTCAAACTACATAGTTTCAAACTAAATAAAATGCAGCTTAAATTTGATGTCATTTGAAGCTGCTCGAAATTGTGTCAGCAATTCCAGCTAAAATCAAGCTGAAAAATGTTACAAACTAATCAGAAGAATAAGAGTTAAAATGAAATCTTGAGGATTTTGGGAGTAAGGATTTGGCAATAAATAGGGTGGTATTATTTACAATTATTTTACACATCCATGTATACATAGTATATCACAATATTTGGTGATCTAAATTTTTGTCTAATTTCTACTTTCAGCCTCTAAAAGAAAACAAGTTTGTGATAGACAAGTCAAGGTACGATTCCATAGACACCTACTTGTCGCCTTGCAGTGATAAATATAATGATATTGATTTAGTGATGGACAAAGATATCTACAGAGAACTAAGAGAAGGAGGTAACTACTAGTCAACCTGTAAATCCCTACATTACATCCAGAATTTAAATTTATTTAAAAATTATTTATATTTGTATAATTTGAATCAAAATGATGTGCAGATCTTGTAAATTCAATGCTCATTTCTCTTGCAAACTTTACTTTTTGAATAAAATAAAATATCCAAAAATTACTATAGATATTATGAGCACTTTAACTTGATGGTTAAAGGGTATATGGTGTGGCTGATAGTTCTGAAAAAAATCAACATTTTATATGTCTTTATAATGTCTTTATGGCTTTGAAATTATTTAGTGTACAGTATCGTAATATGATGTTGAAGATGTGCTTGCCTCTAAAATAAACTATAATAATTGGCCATGCACACTGATGCATTTCAGTTTCTATCTTTTGCTATAATCTGGTTATCATTAGATTGATATGAAATAGAATGATCCCTTGTGGTGCTACACCCATATATATACCTATACAGTTTCAAACAGATGTTTACCCAAATAATATGTCACTGAAATAGATAATATAGTTTGTGGTAGATGCTCAGTTTGTCAAATAACTCAATTTAGAAGATGTCTTTTTTTCAAAAATATACATATTTTTCGTCAAATGAAGCTGGAAATTGTGTCAGCATTTGCAGCTTCAAATGAATGAATAATAGAAACAAACAATTCAGCAGCACAAGAGTAAGGACATACCCTTATTGAGTAGGTGCTTACTGATTTACTACATTGTGGTGTGTCTAACACCACTATTTCAATGGGTACAATGTCACTGGTGGATATCTGTGTTATCCATTCAACTAGTAGTGCTGTGCAAATACATGGTAGTCCAAGAAAATCAATGTTTGGGTGTCAGCCTGAACCTAGATTATAAATACAGTATTTGCAGTGTTTCATCTAGGATTAAGAAGGGGAATCGCACTACATATCATGGGGGCACCTAATTTTTGTATACCTTGCAAGATTACACAGATTGAATCTGTCCCAGTGGCATGGGAGGGTTTGAATGTGACCTAGCAATAGTTCCAAGGGCCATAGCACCTGCTGAACTTTGGAAGGGCAACATGAAGGGCAACATTTTGCCCCCAAAGTGCAAAATGGTGCTCACGAATGGCAGCATGGCCCTGCGCCATGTTAGAAATGGCTGGATGAGGCACTGCTTTGGATTCTCGGGTAAAAATTCACTCACCTCCCAACCTTTCTGATGAAATTCATATCAAATCATAGAAATGTCAGCAAGAACAATAGAAGTATTATAACTATCAACATTGGTATTATACATGTATGAACATACCAAAAAAAATATTTTAATTTTTTTGGAAAAGTGCACTGAAATATTATTTTCCGTGAGAAAAAATCCTAATCTTATTGACTGTCAAAACATTTATTATTCTCTTATTGTAGGTATTGATCATGCGTTAGCGCAGCACATAGCACATTTATTCATCAGAGATCCAGTTTCTTTGTTCTCTGAGAAAATTAACCAAGATGACAGCCAAGATACAGACCATTTTGAGGTGAGCCATTTCTCTAATTCAAATTATTACTTTTCAAAGTAGATATTTATTTATTTTCATGAAATAAAACATCACTTAGTAATTGATATCATTTTATAATGACTGAATTACATGTGATTGTTTAATCCACAGTTTGAAAATATGTATCAGATATTAGACAATATACAATACAGGTAACATAAATAATAATTATCAACCTCATACATATAACATGATATCAATTACTAAGTGATGTTTTATTTCATAAAAATAAATAAATATCTACTTTAAAAAGTAACAGTTATTTATTTCATCTATTTTCTTCTAATTTTTGACTTAGTAAAACTGAGATATTATAAACGGCTGAACTGATTCTGTAAACCCTTTCAAGTCTGAATTTAAATCTTCATTCACAAAAAGGCCCAAATTGCTGTCGTGATTCTCTACTTGTAGTGCATGAAAATGACAAAAAAAATTTGGCCTAATCTACAACTGTTGAAGTAAATTACATCAAAGTTTATCACTTTCTAGTACAAGTGGCTGACAAATTTGAAAAATTGACATATTATTGTTAATAAAGTTTCATGAAAATTTGCCCTATAAACTCTCAAGTTTTATGAAAAGTGGTGAAACTTTTATGTGTGATGAGGGTTTAAACGGTTTTAAATGTGAATATGTTCTTTTCAGAATATACAATCTACAAACTGGCAGACAATGAGATTCAAACCACCGCCTCCAAACTCCGATATTGGCTGGAGGGTTGAGTTCAGACCAACAGAGGTGTGTATGGCTACATCCTCGTCATATTGAAACAGTATATACTGTAGATCCGGTAATATTCGCGAGATTTTAGTTTTCGCGAATTTCCCGAGGAGGACAAATTCGTGAATTCAAAAATCACGTGAAAATTATTATTATAATTAGGAATGCCAGTTTTATCGACCTAAAATGGCTTTTTTCGACTTCAAAAAAGTAAATCCAGATTTTTTCCCATGACCCACTGGCATCTCTATATAATAGAGCTACTAATGAAAAATGAAAATTTGTGAATTCTAAACTTTGTGAAAAGTCTCAAAATCAGAAATTCACAAAAATTTAAACACGCGAAAATTACCTGATCTATAGTATAACTATACACGTACACATATTTTATTTTATTGACATCTTTGGAACAGACTTTTCACCTCCTCTTTACTTGAAATGAGTACATTGTGAACAGATTACAAGTAAATTCTTCTATGATCTATGCATTATTATTATTATATCTTTTCATTAAACAGGTTCAATTGACTGATTTTGAAAATGCAGCCTATGCGATATTCATTGTGTTGATGACCAGAGTGATTCTATCTTACAGATTAAATCTCCTCATTCCAATCAGCAAGGTAAAATTAGCAAAGTCATTTGACGAAACCATCCAAAAAATACATAATTTTGATGGTATATGAGATAAATTGTCTGCAGACTGTAGAATACATCGTTGCCTCGGAGCTAAATGATCCTTTAGCTCCGAGGAGACGACATGTATGGCATTCTTCCTTATTATACAGCAATGTGTGTCGATCATGATTACTATTATGTAAATAGTGATCTTGTATAGTGAATACAGTGAAGGGTACATTTTTTGTGAAAGTGAATTACAAGACTTTACTGGAGTATTATTCATATCCTAAATTTGATTTTTTTTTTTTTTTCCAATTTGATTATCTACATAGTAGCTAGTCATTAATGCCCAATGGAATTTTGAGGCCTTCTTGCGCTATATACATGTATATTAATATCCACTGTGAAATTTAATTTAAATTTTCTGCACTTGGAGCTACTCCGATCCATAGCTTAAAGTTACTGAAAATTACTCGGATTTGTGAAATTAAATTCTTAGCGAATTTCAATTCCATAAATATAAGACATTTTCTTTCTAATAAACTGGTTTCACAAGTTTGAATAACACCACATAAATACCACTATAATCGACGTCAGCGGTCTCGGGGCTAAGCATTTATTGATATTTGCTATATCCTGTATTTTATTTTGTCTACAGGTGGACGAGAACATGAAGCGAGCTCAAAAACGAGATGCTGTCAATAAAGAACAATTCCATTTTAGAAAAGACCTGATGACGTGTGAGTACATGTAGTAATGTTCTAGTACTGTCAATGTGTTGTATAAGGTAGTAGTACAATGTATCAACCCTTATCTTGCTGATCACGGCTATTGTCGTTTTTTATCTGTTTTATTAGTCGACCAAATCACTGCTATTGGGAATGAAAGGTGTGTCTAACCATCAAGATTTGCAAATATTTGTGCTCAAGTTAAACAAATATGAGTAAATTTCAGCCACTTTAATTTAGTAGGATAAGGGTTAACATTGGAACATAAAAAGTTTGAAATGTTTTGACTTGCTACGGCAAGCCTTGATCACATACCGACCTGGTGGTGAAATGGCTCAGACATCTGATGTCCTGGCGGTAAAATGGCTCAGACATCGCGAAATGATCTTGTCGTAGATGTGTGGTAGCGGGTAGCCTTGGTCCCTGTTCATAGTTGGTCGTCGTTGGCGTATGTGAATGGCCTTCTTGACTTTGGGTCTATGCCAGTCCAGTTCAACCACCAGTCTCGTTCACTTCCAGGATATTAGTATGTGATAAAGGCTTGCCGTAGCAAGTCGAAAGGTCATAAGTTTTTACTACTTTTACTACTATCTCACCGATTCTTGGAACCATGAATAACTTATTTTGAATGTTATATAAGACTTTTGGAAATGAATATCGGTGACTCAATAATTATATTTACTGACACTTTCTATGATGGTTGATTACAGGTAACTCGCCGCCCGCAGCAGAAGTTGCGTGTGGATGTTCCCGTCCTGAGCCAGATGAACAGCACCCCATTGATGACGAGTACACAGAAATGACACTCAACGAGATTATCAATGGAAAAGTAAGTAGTGACATACTGATTACCCAGAAAATATTTGTATTATATTTTTACAATGTTGGACCAACGTCGAAGACGTTGGACTGATGTTGTATAAATGGTATACAAATGTTTTTGTATTTTGTGTTTATTAATCCTCACAGAGCGGGGATTGACTTTAGTCGTCTGGAGACATCAGATTCTGACGTCTAAAGTCGATCCCTGCGCTTTAGGAGTAAAATTATTTATAATGGCCGTAGACCCGTAACATAGATATTCAAATAAAGCGGGAAATAATGCATTTATGATTATTTCAAACTTGAAAAAATGGTCTCCTGTGATTTATACAAAATATGTCAGCGATTTAAGGATTTAGACAGTCTCTGCTGGAGCTCACATCTAGTCTTAATAACTCTTGATTTTGTATCTTGTGCCTGGCTTAAAAGGAAAACGCTTTTTCGTAAAAACACACTAATACTATTTTCCAATTAGCACAGGCATAAAATACTGAATAATTTGGTTATTATAAATACTTTTTGCAGGAAGGAGGATTTCCCGGGCTGGTGCCTCTAATTCATCAATATTTAGAGATGACAGACGACTGTGATGTTGACACAAGCTGTACCATTAACCAATACCTGAGGCTAATACAGATGAGAGCGTCAGGTTAGTATCCCTATCCAACACTGGACACCCTAATGTTGTTTTAATGTTGGCCAATCGTCACAGTTTATGGGCCAGCTTTAAAACACCTTTGTTTCTGCATCTTGTGTTTGCTGGGATCTGGATAATAACCTCACAGTACCTCCAAAATATTTTTTGATATTTCAGAAAATATTATATTGTCCTTATCATTTTGTTACAGCTAAATAAAAATATGAAGTGCAGTTGGAATAAAAATCAACATTAGAGTAGATAAAAAACAATTCAAATTGTTTTTTTATGAGGGAGAACATATTTTCAGATCGTTGATTCTCTCAAGCTTCATAATAGCTGTATCCCAGCAAACCATTAAATCTTCACTACCCGGTATGGATGAAAAATACAGAATTTTATGATAGATAGCAAATTCAAATCATACACATCATTATTATTTTGTAATTAACCCTTGTTTTGCTGAATTTTTTTTTTCTCTAAAACTGGAATTGCTAACAAAAAAAACAGCTTCAAACGACGAAAAATATTTTTATTCTTAAAAATAGGCTGAGATCTTCGCAAAAAAAATTATTTGATTAACTGAGCATTCTCCACAACTATTTAACCCTTACAGTGCGGGGATCGACTTTAGTCATCAGAATCTGACGTCTACAGACGTCAGATTCTGACAAAGATATTTCTAATGGCCGTAGACCCATAATACCATAGGTATTCAAATGAATCTGAAAGAGCTAACTAAGACATTTATGATGATTTAAAAATGAAAAAAAACGCTTTGATCTCCATGGATTTTACATAAAGAATTCAGCGCTTTAAGGGTTAATTAGTTTCAGTGATATTTTTTTCTTTAAAACACGCTCAGAACTGGATGTATATGGGACCAGCAGTACAAGAGTTAAATCGTTTTTTCACTGTCCCAGCACATCAAGACTTACCAGCTATTATCACTATGTTACAGGGGAGTTGATGACGACAGCCAAATGGATCAGAGAATTTGTGTCAAATCATCCAGACTACAAGCAAGACTCTGTAGTGAACACATCCATCAATTACGACCTTATGAAGCGATGCTCGGCCATAACTAACGGTGAAGATTGCCCCGAGCTGCTACCAACGTATAGTACGCGTACACGTGGAGGAATCCCCGAAGCCATGAGAATGGCAGAAAACCATCTGGACTCAATGGCCGAAAAACACACATTGTTACAAAATGGTTCACGCTGACTGAAACTTGACTCTTAGAACACTGATGTCGACTAAAATAATTTTTAAAGTAAATTATTTTTACTGGATATAGCACTACATAGCACTGTGTCTTCTCAAGCTAGTCATATAATTATGACTTGCATCTGTGACACTGACAGACAATGAGACTTGAATTTCTCAAATTCCAGTAGTTTTCAGTCACTTGAAGTTGTGTCTCGCTACCGCGATCCACAACTTCAAGTGACTGAAAATTTAATAGCTCAAGTGTTCTAACGGTTAAATCAATTCTGTATCAACTTGTACGTGGACCGATTAGTTCCAAGATGAAGAAATGTCTGTTACGGTGACTAGCAAAACAATGATGTACCGGTAACCAATGCCGCAATCACTCATATTGATAAAATCATCTATGAATTATAATTTTATATCAATACTACTGCCTTAATCATGTGTAGTTATTCATTATAGGTAGTTCTGTGTTATGTCTTGTATTACTGTTATTCACTCATTATTATACATATGGTACGTAGAATCACATTGACCGTGGTGGATGATTTTCGCTGCTCATTCAATTCTCAACCAATTTAAATACAATTTTACATACACTATTTCTTAGGGATTCGGCAACTACCCCCAGCATCTCATTGAAAATCATTGTATAGATGAGAAGTTAGTATGCATAACATAGTAAATGTCGCCCTCTATAAACCCATTAACTTTGTCTCAGAATTTCATTACATGTCAAATGTTTTAACTTCTGAAATACCTACTAAAACTGTGTACAATTTTAAGCGTAGTCGCCGCATGACTAGAAAATAGTGTTTTTTTCAATTTCATGAAAATTTGACCAAGAAATCAGCAAAATTCATTCACCACGGACTGTGTGATAACGGGGTATAGTCAATACCCTGCTCTACTGTATTATTCTATGTTAGGCTATTATCATTCACAACTTGTTACATTTGAATTTAAAATATTGAAGTCGTATCAGTCACTTTACAAGTGGCAGATCAAGCCCTTTAACCCTTATCCTGCTAAGTAAATTTATTTAAATTTTTATCCACTTCAGGTTGTGTTTCGCTACCGCGATCCACAACCTCAAGTGGTTGAAAATTAGTTATATTTGTTGAATTTAAGACCAAACATATACAGATTTTGATGTTTAAAAAACGCTTTAAGCCCTCACGATGCATTAAAGCATCATTTTACATCCCTGAAAACATACTTGATTTTCCTACAACTAGGGGTTTTATATTGAAATTTTCCATGAAAGTGTTTTACCAATACAATCATGGTAATTTTCTTAAATTTTTCACCCACTTCAAATCATCTTGATCCACTGCAAGCCGAGAAATGCGACAGCAAACAGCAATTCGCGGCTTGTAGATGACAATAACAGTTAATTATCGGCTAATAAAATGGATTAAAAATGACTATTGTCGTATTGTCGTGGTTAGCAGGCAAAGTGATACATCATAGAAAACAACACAAACCGTCCATTCCTCTTTTCTTCTCTATCTGAATGATGAAGCGTACAGTCGCTGAAATAAATTATTGTATAATGTATTTAAAAGTGTATTCGATACATCTACCTTGATTCAACAGATTGAATTTCTTTCAGATTTATTTATTTCAACAATATTTATAAACTTATCATTAACTCTCTCAGCGCGGAGTCTGACTTCAGACGTTTAAATGTGATCCCCGCACTGAAAGAGTTCAATATTAATAATGGGCATAGACCCATAACATAGGTATTCAAATGAAGCAGAAAGCTAACTAAGACATTTATGATGATTTTTTAATTGAAGATAACCCTTTGTTCTCTCGGTTTATATTAAAACATTTCAGCACTCCAAGGGTTAAAATATTTTACAGAGATATTTTAAGATTGCTGATTCTTCCACTGAGCTGGCTGAAAATGTGAAAATACAGCAAGTGATGTTTTTATGTGACCTCAATCTCGAAAAGTGGTAAATTTCCTGATCCATCTGTTTGTCGCTTTCAATGCCAAGCAACAAATGAAGCTGCCCAGTGTATTTTACATGGTGCACGTTGGAATATTATCTTTGCTTTCAGTAAAATGAATACACATTAAACATAGGATATTACCCCAATGCTACTTTTACTTTTCTGCTTAACCCTTTAACCGCCGGTGCCGAATATATTCGGTTTTTCATGTTTTATTAGCACAATGAGTACCACATTTTAAACATGTTAAAGATAAAATGTGACGTCAGTCAGCAAGGTTTGAAAAGAATTGACCCCCATTTTGTCAAATTTTAATAATTTTCACTCACTTGAAGTTTTGGATCGCGTCAGCGAGACACAACTTCAAGTGGGTGAAAATTCAAACTAAATTATTTGGCGGTTAAAGGGTTAACCCTTACAAGGCTGAAATTTTCAGTGTTGTAAGGGTTTAGCAGGAAAGTGAAATTTGCACTCTTTTGAAGCTGTAGGTAACTGTTGCGCCGCACAGCTTCAATGAATGAAAATTGTGTAATGCATCGTGCATGGGTGTGCTGATTATACCTTGTATAAACACATTTTCTTCTATAAAACTCTTTGAAATACTAATAAAGGAGAATAAAATTTATCTTTAAAAAACATGTTGATCAATTTAATTCTGTAAGTACTTGTACTAATAATACAGGAAAAAGTGAATGAAAACTATGCATGGCAAAATATGTTCACTAGATGTTACCAATGAAGTTATTGTTGTGCTGCGACGCAAATACTTTTGAATATTTTTGTTTTCTTCAAACATTGTTTGACAACAGCATTATCAGCACTAAGAAATCTTGAAACTATTCTCGAATCTTTATTTGAAGTACATTAACCCTTTTCCTGCTGATTTGTTATTTGGTGTTTTTATTTTGTTTGAATCTGGAATTCCTAACATATTTTTTTGTTTTAAGTGACAAAACATTTTTCCATTATTTTATGAAAAAGAATTTCCCAAATTGAATCACTGGATTAAACTATCGCAAATAGTCCAAGCTAGTACATGTACAATGTATTTTATCACTGAACCTGGTTTTGTAACATACATGATGTTTTTTGATTGTCTTTTTGGTTATCTCTATACAATTTGACCATACTGATTCCAAATCCGATTAGTGCCAGATTTTGATGGTTAAGCATTTTTAGTAATAGGCAAAATTCAAAATGGCCAACATATAAAAATAGTTGAAAATCAATAGTTTCCCCAAAATGTTTTTTCTTGTACTGACAGTATTTCTCAAGGCATAATGCAATATTTGACTTTGATTTGAATTGACCTTTGCATATATGGGCACGCAGACCTCCATTTGGTGTACCAGGCGCTGGGATATAGTACTGATCGAACAACTCAACTCATCATTCAAATGTAAAATACTGCTTCCGATTTTGATTAAATAACAGCCAGTGGGAAAATATTCCACTTGGATATTACAGCCTATTGTCATGATCAGAATTTTTTTTTTATTGATAAACTGGAGTACCAGGCATAGGGAATGATTGTACACTTGCAACTGGTGGTTTATGATGACGTACAATTTTGCACAGCTATTTTTTCAATTTATGTTACATCTAATACATTTTGTACAGCATTTTTTTTAATTTATGTTACCTGTAATATATTTGAAAGCTTTACTAGGCCCACAAGTTATTTCTCTGTTATGACTGATATAGCTAAGGCCTCTATGTAAAAAGCCACTGACAGGGACAGCGACTAATCCATTTAAATAATATGGCATTTTTCTGTTTGCCTACGTTTTTTCAAACTTGTATTGGGGTTTGTATAACCTACAGTTAGTATGAAAACAGGTCCACTCGATTCATGAAGATAACATGTTTATATAAATTGTGCAGTAGCTCTTTGAATTTTGCACAATGTATTCTTAATGTGAATAAATCAAAAATAAATCTATATGTTTGTTCATTTGTTTGTTGGAAATAACTTTATCACCCTCATAAAGGAATACAAGTTGAGCAAAAAAGAAATATGCGGTTTGTAGCAGATAATTTCGACAGTCATCACATTGCGGTATATACACATATAGTGCAAGAGCATTAGGGTTGAACCTGGAATAAAATTGCAGAAAGCTGTTTTTTCAGGAATGATACCTTCCCAGACGAATTTTTTAATTCAAGATGGCCGCCATGTAACGCCATTTTCGAAACAAGAGGCCCAGGGGCCTTGACGTTTGTCAACAGCATTGCAAAAAATCAGCTATAAATGTGTCGGGGAATGTATATCTATACTCTAAGATGCATTATCATGAAAAGATGTATATCCTTTATATCGATCATTGGCATTTATATTATTATGTTCGGTTCCCATAATACATTTTGCTGATTTTACACACGTTCTGAAGCTCTGCACCTAATGAAATATGCTTGACAATTCACAGGACTACAATGTTAATTTTACAAAAATGCAATTATTACCTTTTCTGGGACTTTTATAATGCCCCAGTTAGCCAGGAATTTTCACGAAATCTTTAATTTTCAATTTTAATTCTTCCGTCTAAAATAGGCCTAACAAAGTTGTAAATTATCAGCTTTTAATGTTTCTTACTCAGCCATGAAATATACAGTAGCCCTAATCCATCATTATCACATGTGGACGTAATGCACTTTCACTGCACCCTCTTACGTAATGCCAATTATGGAAATCACAATACACACAGTAGACCTAAGGATAAAGACCCATGAAGGCTTTCTCAACTCACACGATCTTTGCTGAAATGTTGCTGTAATGTTGTCAGGCCAACGTTGAGTCAGGTGTTAGTTGGCTGTATCCAATGCTATGAAATGAAATAAATGGGGTTCTACACCACATTTGTACACATATAGGCTAAACTGGGTAAGGAGAACCTGAGGATGGTGAGATGAATGAGGTGTCACTGCCATCCAGACACATGATTCGAAATTGAGCCCTGTTGGTCTACGGCCGAGCACACTAAGTCTCGGTCACGGTATATTCAATATTTACAATTAAACAGGGAGGAAACATTTTGTTTCTTTGAAACTTGAATGCCAGAGCAGGAGACGAATCCGCGATCTCTGACTTTCCTAGCAGACACCAGGACCCCCCCCCCCCTCCCGCGCCCTTTGGTATTGTTATTACATATGTACAAACACATTACGTGTGGATTTAAAGAATCATTCAGCTTCAAAACGCGCATGCCTGGGACGGTCAAGTGTAGGCCAACAGTAGCCTGTTGAGTACAGATTGACGGCATTAATATAGCCACTGAACTGATACTACTCAAACGAGACATTGATCCAATGCTGTTTTAATGTTAGGCCAACGTCTGCGACGCTGGCCCAATATTGAACCAACATTAGATAAATGTACAATGTTTGAGAGAAAGTCCTCCTGCCCAGCAAACGCAAGACATTTGTATGACATTTATGCAATGTCGGCCCAACGTCTTCGACGTTAGTCCAACACTGCATAAAGTCATACAAATGTTTTGTGTTTACTGGGTGACAATACAAACTTGGGGGTCAAGCAGTTTCCAAATCCCCGCAGTAATACAGTCAGTTTGTTTGCAAGTAGGCGACCAAGTAGGGGCAAAAGACAAGGGCTTTGAATTATTACCTCATAGATGTCGCTCAAGTATATATGAACTTGCTGTGATTTGAGAACTTGCTCTTAATGAGGCTTTGGGTATGAAACGCATATTTAGTATTATTATGGAATAGGGCCTTGGCTTACCCACGGGCACTATTGCCTTCTGGGGGACCCTTATCCCGCGAATTTTGACAGTTGACTACACCTTTAATACTGGTTCACCGTCAGGGGCACTGCCCAACATATTTCATATTTTATTCTGCACAACATATTAAATGTGCATATTTTTCATATTAAATATGAAAAATATATATTTTAAAGTTTTATAATCCACATGCACGGCTGGTCCTTGTCTTCATCATTGACGGTTGGCCAGTAATTGGTAGAAAACAATCAACGAATGGGAAAGCGTGAATTCAACTATGATGCTGTGTCAATAAAAAAAACCACTATTGGCCCAGCTGCTTTATAGACACTTTATAGCCCTACATATTATTACTTCGAGGCATGTTTTTAATATACATATCCACTTCTAAAGTATGCATACTTTTAGGTGCATCCCAGCAATTACGATACGGCGAACAGTGGATCAACACTGCTGAATTTCAGAAGTTTAGCCAGACCAAATATAGAGTTAACTCAATGGCAAGACACGTGTGATTGTACTCCAGCGGTATTGCCTCATTGTAGTAGTCAACGCGATGCGTACAAGGCATAATTTCATAATATATTACACTGGCTTAGCGCTGATCGGCTAAGCGGAGCGAGTCGCCTGATCCACGGCTAACACTGGCTATATATACGCTATACTTTCCACAGAAGCTACATCGACTTAATGATAGTTTAATGTTGGGCCAGCAGTGCAGACGGTGGACTAGCATTAAACCAGGGATAACTGGATATTTAGTTTATTGTTGTGCTGCCCTCTACATCGTTTACCCAGCATTAAAGGAACATCATTCATTAATAATATTACTATTTGTAAATTCAATTCAAAATAAAGTTATGGCTTTGGTACCACACATTTTAGTAACCTCTAATCAGATCCCTATTAGCGAGATATTTAGTTCTTTATTACAATGTGATGTTGAATATCAGCTTCCATCGATAGGGTCCATAATACAAGAACATAAATTAGGCTTACTATTTGTGTTTTTAGCATAGACTTAGGTTAAAATCTACGTTCAGTTTAACTTGAATATAGCCCAAACATAGAGACACAGACGGTTAATATACGGCAATATAAATAGTTAAAATTATATGTATGAGATTGGTACTATTACATATTCAGTGCCCGATTTATAAATTGGAAAAAGGGGGCCAAGGGGCCCATGATATTTTTCGGGGGGGGGGGGGCATTGGCCTTAGACGATGGGGCATGTGACCCATTATTATTTCAAAAGGGATTTTCCCAACAACAAATAAAACACCTAAGGGTCATTCATATCACCTCATATTTCATATTAAACGTTTATCAGGTGTTCATGCTGATAGAAATATCAAAGATTCATATTGTCGGTTATGCTATTATTAAACCGGAAGAAGAAAAAATGGCTTAACATTCAACGTTTGCGAGTATCTTCGACTTCACGTCACCACACACTCACATGAGTTAATATCACTTGTGTCAATCAATTGCGTCAACAATATCGAGTGTTATTGGAGTCGATCACATAGCTTGAGTGCTACTCATTGTCTTCCTTGGGTGCTGTCGGATCTCTTCTTGGGGCAGTGTCATCAACTGTTGTTGCCGCTAGGCCTACACCTATTCACCTTAAACCGCTAAGCGCGACTGTAGTCGCTTCAATCCGTTTTATTAGCCATTTAAAAATCAAGATTTGTAAATTGCTTAGTTTTAATTACAAATTAATCAAATACGAGCTGTTTTCTCTCACTTAAAGTTGTGGGTCAAGGTAGTGAGACACAACTCCAAGTGTGTGAAAATTTAAATTATTTAATTCAGCGGTTTAAGGGTTAATATATTATTATTATTAGTCACAATGAACAAATTTTCTACAATATTTGCTGTACAAAATAAATTTGTAGGCCTATTATTATTCGTTATATATTGGTCCAATTTTCTAGAAATTTTTTTGCTTTTGATTTTAATGGCACATATAGTCTAAGTCTATATAGACATCAACACCACGTTCAAGGTAGAGATTTCCCTTTGAAAATACATTGATAAATGCGGATACAACAGGTGTGGCGAAGTTGTGGCGAGGTTACTTAGCCCCATGTGGCGAGATTACCAAAGCTGTTGCGAGGTTACTCAGCCTTCTGTGGCGAGGTTACCAAATCTGTGGCGAGATTACCTGTGGCGAGGTTACCTTGTGGCGAGGTTACAGTCAGGTTACAGGTCACAGTCCAATATTTCGTTGGAATCAGCAACATTTCAACTACATTTTGGTTTCAGTAGCTCGTTTTCTGCCATACTTCATTTAAATTGTATTGGTAAGCATATAGGCCTATGTTTTGGATCATGGGATGCCGAACCTTGACTCGGTTCTAACAACGCTGAATACTAATACTGAAACTAATACAGCGATACACAGCTCACAATTTGACAGTGTGCGCCGTAATGGGCATTTATTGGCGGCACTACCATGTCAAAAATAAGAAATACGGGAATTTCATCTCTATATCTAGCCTAACTGTTAAATGCACAGCACAAAAATTAAAAAAACTTTTGCAGTTCTATTCTATGGACATGTTTACATTATATGGTCATATTAATAAGCCAAAATAGAATCAAGTAGGCGACCAAGTAGGGGCAAAAGACAAGGGCTTTGAATTATCACCTCATAGATGTCGCTCAAGTATATATGAACTTGCTGTGATTTGAGAACTTGCTCTTAATGAGGCTTTGAGTATGAAACGCATATTTAGTATTATTATGGAATAGGGCCTTGGCTTACCCACGGGCACTATTGCCTTCTGGGGGACCCTTGTCCCTCGAATTTTGACAGTTGACTACACCTTTAATACTGGTTCACCGTCAGGGGCACTGCCCAACATATTTCATATTTTATTCTGCACAACATATTAAATGTGCATATTTTTCATATTAAATATGAAAAATATATATTTTAAAGTTTTATAATCCACATGCACGGCTGGTCCTTGTCTTCATCATTGACGGTTGGCCAGTAATTTGTAGAAAACAATCAACGAATGGGAAAGCGTGAATTCAACTATGATGCTGTGTCATTAAAAAAAACACTATTGGCCCAGCTGCTTTATAGACACTTTATAGCCCTACATATTATTACTTCGAGGCATGTTTTTAATATACATATCCACTTCTAAAGTATGCATACTTTTAGGTGCATCCCAGCAATTACGATACGGCGAACAGTGGATCAACACTGCTGAATTTCAGAAGTTTAGCCAGACCAAATATAGAGTTAACTCTATGGCAAGACACGTGTGATTGTACTCCAGCGGTATTGCCTCATTGTAGTAGTCAACGCGATGCGTACAAGGCATAATTTCATAATATATTACACTGGCTTAGCGCTGATCGGCTAAGCGGAGCGAGTCGCCTGATCCACGGCTAACACTGGCTATATATACGCTATACTTTCCACAGAAGCTACATCGACTTAATGATAGTTTAATGTTGGGCCAGCAGTGCAGACGGTGGACTAGCATTAAACCAGGGATAACTGGATATTTAGTTTATTGTTGTGCTGCCCTCTACATCGTTTACCCAGCATTAAAGGAACATCATTCATTAATAATATTACTATTTGTAAATTCAATTCAAAATAAAGTTATGGCTTTGGTACCACACATTTTAGTAACCTCTAATTAGATCCCTATTAGCGAGATATTTAGTTCTTTATTACAATGTGATGTTGAATATCAGCTTCCATCGATAGGGTCCATAATACAAGAACATAAATTAGGCCTACTATTTGTGTTTTTAGCATAGACTTAGGTTAAAATCTACGTTCAGTTTAACTTGAATATAGCCCAAACATAGAGACACAGACGGTTAATATACGGCAATATAAATAGTTAAAATTATATGTATGAGATTGGTACTATTACATATTCAGTGCCCGATTTATAAATTGGAAAAAGGGGGCCAAGGGGCCCATGATATTTTTCGGGGGGGGGGGGGGCATTGGCCTTAGACGATGGGGCATGTGACCCATTATTATTTCAAAAGGGATTTTCCCAACAACAAATAAAACACCTAAGGTTCATTCATATCACCTCATATTTCATATTAAACGTTTATCAGGTGTTCATGCTGATAGAAATATCAAAGATTCATATTGGCGGTTATGCTATTATTAAACCGGAAGAAGAAAAAATGGCTTAACATTCAACGTTTGCAAGTATCTTCGACTTCACGTCACCACACACTCACATGAGTTAATATCACTTGTGTCAATCAATTGCGTCAACAATATCGAGTGTTATTGGAGTCGATCACATAGCTTGAGTGCTACTCATTGTCTTCCTTGGGTGCTGTCGGATCTCTTCTTGGGGCAGTGTCATCAACTGTTGTTGCCGCTAGGCCTACACCTATTCACCTTAACCGCTAAGCGCGACTGTAGTCGCTTCAATCCGTTTTATTAGCCATTTAAAAATCAAGATTTGTAAATTGCTTAGTCTTAAATTACAAATTAATCAAATACGAGCTGTTTTCTCTTACTTAAAGTTGTGGGTCAAGGTAGTGAGACACAACTCCAAGTGTGTGAAAATTTAAATTATTTAATTCAGCGGTTTAAGGGTTAATATATTATTATTATATATTAGTCACAATGAACAAATTTTCTACAATATTTGCTGTACAAAATAAATTTGTAGGCCTATTATTATTCGTTATATATTGGTCCAATTTTCTAGAATTTTTTTTGCTTTTGATTTTAAAGGCACATATAGTCTAAGTCTATATAGACATCAACACCACGTTCAAGGTAGAGATTTCCCTTTGAAAATACATTGATAAATGCGGATACAACAGGTGTGGCGAAGTTGTGGCGAGGTTACTTAGCCCCATGTGGCGAGATTACCAAAGCTGTTGCGAGGTTACTCAGCCTACTGTGGCGAGGTTACCAAATCTGTGGCGAGATTACCTGTGGCGAGGTTACCTTGTGGCGAGGTTACAGTCAGGTTACAGGTCACAGTCCAATATTTCGTTGGAATCAGCAACATTTCAACTACATTTTGGTTTCAGTAGCTCGTTTTCTGCCATACTTCATTTAAATTGTATTGGTAAGCATATAGGCCTATGTTTTGGATCATGGGATGCCGAACCTTGACTTGGTTCTAACAACGCTGAATACTAATACTGAAACTAATACAGCGATACACAGCTCACAATTTGACAGTGTGCGCCGTAATGGGCATTTATTGGCGGCACTACCATGTCAAAAATAAGAAATACGGGAATTTCATCTCTATATCTAGCCTAACTGTTAAATGCACAGCACAAAAATTAAAAAAACTTTTGCAGTTCTATTCTATGGACATGTTTACATTATATGGTCATATTAATAAGCCAAAATAGAATCAAGTAGGCGACCAAGTAGGGGCAAAAGACAAGGGCTTTGAATTATCACCTCATAGATGTCGCTCTAGTATATATGAACTTGCTGTGATTTGAGAACTTGCTCTTAATGAGGCTTTGGGTATGAAACGCATATTTAGTATTATTATGGAATAGGGCCTTGGCTTACCCACGGGCACTATTGCCTTCTGGGGGACCCTTGTCCCGCGAATTTTGACAGTTGACTACACCTTTAATACTGGTTCACCGTCAGGGGCACTGCCCAACATATTTCATATTTTATTCTGCACAACATATTAAATGTGCATATTTTTCATATTAAATATGAAAAATATATATTTTAAAGTTTTATAATCCACATGCACGGCTGGTCCTTGTCTTCATCATTGACGGTTGGCCAGTAATTGGTAGAAAACAATCAACGAATGGGAAAGCGTGAATTCAACTATGATGCTGTGTCATTTAAAAAAACACTATTGGCCCAGCTGCTTTATAGACACTTTATAGCCCTACATATTATTACTTCGAGGCATGTTTTTAATATACATATCCACTTCTAAAGTATGCATACTTTTAGGTGCATCCCAGCAATTACGATACGGCGAACAGTGGATCAACACTGCTGAATTTCAGAAGTTTAGCCAGACCAAATATAGAGTTAACTCTATGGCAAGACACGTGTGATTGTACTCCAGCGGTATTGCCTCATTGTAGTAGTCAACGCGATGCGTACAAGGCATAATTTCATAATATATTACACTGGCTTAGCGCTGATCGGCTAAGCGGAGCGAGTCGCCTGATCCACGGCTAACACTGGCTATATATACGCTATACTTTCCACAGAAGCTACATCGACTTAATGATAGTTTAATGTTGGGCCAGCAGTGCAGACGGTGGACTAGCATTAAACCAGGGATAACTGGATATTTAGTTTATTGTTGTGCTGCCCTCTACATCGTTTACCCAGCATTAAAGGAACATCATTCATTAATAATATTACTATTTGTAAATTCAATTCAAAATAAAGTTATGGCTTTGGTACCACACATTTTAGTAACCTCTAATTAGATCCCTATTAGCGAGATATTTAGTTCTTTATTACAATGTGATGTTGAATATCAGCTTCCATCGATAGGGTCCATAATACAAGAACATAAATTAGGCCTACTATTTGTGTTTTTAGCATAGACTTAGGTTAAAATCTACGTTCAGTTTAACTTGAATATAGCCCAAACATAGAGACACAGACGGTTAATATACGGCAATATAAATAGTTAAAATTATATGTATGAGATTGGTACTATTACATATTCAGTGCCCGATTTATAAATTGGAAAAAGGGGGCCAAGGGGCCCATGATATTTTTCGGGGGGGGGGGAGGGGCATTGGCCTTAGACGATGGGGCATGTGACCCATTATTATTTCAAAAGGGATTTTCCCAACAACAAATAAAACACCAAAGGGTCATTCATATCACCTCATATTTCATATTAAACGTTTATCAGGTGTTCATGCTGATGGAAATATCAAAGATTCATATTGGCGGTTATGCTATTATTAAACCGGAAGAAGAAAAAATGGCTTAACATTCAACGTTTGCAAGTATCTTCGACTTCACGTCACCACACACTCACATGAGTTAATATCACTTGTGTCAATCAATTGCGTCAACAATATCGAGTGTTATTGGAGTCGATCACATAGCTTGAGTGCTACTCATTGTCTTCCTTGGGTGCTGTCGGATCTCTTCTTGGGGCAGTGTCATCAACTGTTGTTGCCGCTAGGCCTACACCTATTCACCTTAAACCGCTAAGCGCGACTGTAGTCGCTTTAATCCGTTTTATTAGCCATTTAAAAATCAAGATTTGTAAATTGCTTAGTCTTAAATTACAAATTAATCAAATACGAGCTGTTTTCTCTCACTTAAAGTTGTGGGTCAAGGTAGTGAGACACAACTCCAAGTGTGTGAAAATTTAAATTATTTAATTCAGCGGTTTAAGGGTTAATATATTATTATTATTAGTCACAATGAACAAATTTTCTACAATATTTGCTGTACAAAATAAATTTGTAGGCCTATTATTATTCGTTATATATTGGTCCAATTTTCTAGAATTTTTTTTGCTTTTGATTTTAATGGCACATATAGTCTAAGTCTATATAGACATCAACACCACGTTCAAGGTAGAGATTTCCCTTTGAAAATACATTGATAAATGCGGATACAACAGGTGTGGCGAAGTTGTGGCGAGGTTACTTAGCCCCATGTGGCGAGATTACCAAAGCTGTTGCGAGGTTACTCAGCCTTCTGTGGCGAGGTTACCAAATCTGTGGCGAGATTACCTGTGGCGAGGTTACCTTGTGGCGAGGTTACAGTCAGGTTACAGGTCACAGTCCAATATTTCGCTGGAATCAGCAACATTTCAACTACATTTTAGTTTCAGTAGCTCGTTTTCTGCCATACTTCATTTAAATTGTATTGGTAAGCATATAGGCCTATGTTTTGGATCATGGGATGCCGAAACTTGACTCTGTTCTAACAACGCTGAATACTAATACTGAAACTAATACAGCGATACACAGCTCACAATTTGACAGTGTGCGCCGTAATGGGCGTTTATTGGCGGCACTACCATGTCAAAAATAAGAAATACGGGAATTTCATCTCTATATCTAGCCTAACTGTTAAATGCACAGCACAAAAATTAAAAAAACTTTTGCAGTTCTATTCTATGGACATGTTTACATTATATGGTCATATTAATAAGCCAAAATAGAATCACTGATTTTTTTATGATTTTAGCCTGAGCCAGTTCCTTCAATTCAGCAGGCAGGGCCTTATCTTCAAAAATCCTATGGCCCACTAAAATTAACTTGTTGCATCAAAAACAAAGATATTGCTCAAAGTGTGGCGCAGCGATAGAATGATGTTGGGCCAGTTTTATTTTTTGTGGGAATCCCACAATTAGGCCTACTCTTTATAAGTCATGCACTGGGTATTCTTTACATCAGGCGCCAGAAACACCAGATAACACGATACATTGGCCCAATGCTGATGTAATGCTGGGCCACTGCCAATATTATTCCAATCAAAACCCTTTACGGTCTAATCACTATATTTAATCATGAACATATATTTTATCTGAACACTTCTTAAAGACGAAAGTAGGCCTACCTAACCTAGGGACCCTCAACGTTATATTGGACATATTCACAAGGACTGGTGTACAGAAATGTCAACCGCTTCTCACACACAGCACCCCTATTTCCCCTAAATAGGACACAAACTCAAGCAAAATAAATTTGAAAAATAAAAATGTATAGTTCACCATACTTTGTCCCCTTTTCATTTCAGATGGTCGTAATGAAAGGGTTAACTTACCACATGATCGGGCATTGCAATAAATTACATTATTCGGTAATTTTTCACACCAGAAGTGTATAAATTATATCAATGTGCAATGCCTTTTACTGCCGAGTCCAAAAATCTAATTTTAATAATACAAAATTTGCAATTTTTGGAGATAAATATCTTAGCCAAGACCTAATTGTTATATTGCGTAACTAAACACGGTTGTGTCAAGTGAGGCAGAGAGGGGTGAGAGAAGGTGGCTAGCCCTCCCGCGACAGACTGCTGGCATTCATGAACACCTACCCAGCTATCACGAGGCATTGACCCGATGTTGTTTTAATGTTGTGCCGACGTCGAAGTCGGCGGGCCAGCATTAGAACAACATTGGGTCAATGCCTCGTGTCTGCTGGGTTGCGGTGACAGCTGATCAGCAAACTCGAGTCACTGACACAATGTTAGCCTGATAGTGGCCCACCGTTTACAACACTGGGCCGACATTATCCCAGCAT
The DNA here is from genome assembly GCA_964017125.1 of Flabesymbios commensalis. Taxonomy (NCBI): domain Eukaryota; kingdom Metazoa; phylum Annelida; class Polychaeta; order Terebellida; family Flabelligeridae; genus Flabesymbios; species Flabesymbios commensalis. The sequence continues at coordinate 23,094,688 of OZ024915.1, read as the reverse complement.
TGGCATACCAGTAAATAGGCCTTAACAAGATTTTTGCAGGGAACACCGGCAACTCAATACCCTATCACAATGTTGGTTCAATGTTGGAAGAGTGTCATAGATGATGGCACAACATTTAACCAACATTTGGTCAGTGCAAGCCTGAAGGAGGCAGTGACTTAAGCGGAAAGGAAGTATATACTTGATTTACAAGTGAACAAATACGGCCTTTTGGCAGCGCTATGGCAGGAAGAGACGGGATGCCAGTTAAAAAGCAGTAAATGCCTAGTATACCAGGGAGCAGATATTGCCTTTTGAAATTGCACAGACAGAACAGATAGTAACGGAAGGTAACGAAAGACGTTTATGTGGAAAACTAGCTTAAAAGTTTGTCGAGTCGACAAACTAAAAACAGGGGTATATAATAACCCACACTTTTGTAGTTAGAAAAAAATCTTTAGGTGTCCCTACTTATGTTTTAAGGCACAAAGAGTTCATCCAGATGATCAGAAATGTATCAGTACTTTTCTCAATACCAAAAATCCAACAAGGCCGCCATATTGTTCTGAGTATGTTAGGCGATCTCTTTACGAGGTAATTAGGAAGTAAGTATCTCGTTGTTGAGCCTAAAATGTATTTTTTGGCCAAACCCATGGAATCTAGCACTTATTTAAATCACCAATATTTTATTATATTGAATTTATTAACATAAATCCCACATACTAGGCAAATCTATGTTTCACCATGTAACGCCATTCTTCGAAAAAAAACAGGGGTATACCCTAATTTCTCACTTTTGCAGTTACAAAAATGCTCTTGGTGCCTCTACACATGTTTTAAGACACAAAGAGCTCGTCAACATGATCAGAAATGATATCATTCCTTTTCACATAAAGAGTATCAGCCCTAGCATAGGGCTGATAGCCAAATCATACGCCTACATAAAGTAGCCATATTCTACTAGTAGCACCTTCTAAAGTGACAATAATTCATGATATTGACAAATATTCGACATTCCAGGCCTAATATACTGCTTGATATTTGTAATTTAAAATAATGAATGTTCAACACTAACGGTAATAGTACTTAGTGGTAGTAGTATAACATTGCTTTACGTCACTTTTCGGCACCAATGGTCTACATCAGCTGTGATAAATCTGGTAGCTATTTTGGCTGTATCATGCTACCATGGCATGCCGACAGTGAACACCACCGTGATTCACAGTGACAATATTCAAATAATGCTCTATTTCGTTGTAAATTATGGGAATATTGACCATCATTAAACCTTTCAAATAAGAAAGATACATCCCTCCTGACTGTTTATATGTTGGGTGGAGAGGTCCCCCTTGGAAATAAACAGTTTTGTTTATACATGGTTTAATCATGAAAATGGCATACAGAATACGTTTGCTGGTCTGGTATCAATCAAATCACTTATATGAACATATCACAATATGCAAAATACATGTATTATTTTAAACCAACATAATATTATTTTTTCTCTAGAAATGGTGACTATCTTAAATGTTTCTTGCTCAAAATAATAAAAAAAAAATCAGAATTTTTCATTTTTTAATGTTTAAAAATAATTTCGGCTACATTTTTTTTTTTTTTACAAACGATGTTTCATAGTTTAAAAATACAACGGCGGCCATCTTGTGTGTGTGAAGTATTAGTCAACTTTTTTCCGATTTTTAGGTGAAACAATTTCTAATAAAGTCTAGAAAGTCTAGAAATAAATATTGTTCGGCGCCAAATCACCTAGAAATCATAAATCAATGTGATAAATCCATAGAAATTCTATTTTTTTTTACATACATGGCGGCATTGCATTAAAAAATTATCCAGGTTTACACTCTGGCACTAATCGGATTTGGAATCGGTATGGTCGAATTATGTAAAAGTCGTCATAACACTTTATATGTTTCAAAACAGTGTCAAGTGTCCACTAGCTTGGACTTGCTTAAAAGTACGTATTCAATTTCAGAACTTTTATACACAGGCTGGCGGGGCAACGGTAGCCCCCTAGAGTTCTGACCTATTTAATGTAAATTTTCAGTCACTTGAATTGTGTTTCGCTACAGCGATCCACAACTTCCAAGGTGCTAAGAAAAACAAAGTATGTCTATTGTAGTCGACATCAGTGCTCCAAGGGTTAAGATAGTCAGTTATGTCCATTCAGTTATTAATTAATTACCATGCTGGACAAGAAACCTAACCCTGGAGTCGCCGGGGCTGTGTACATAATTTTCCAAGCACAGTCCAAATTGTGCTAGCATTCAGGCTTCTAATGAGTGAAAAAAATAAGGAAACCCATTTACAGTCACTATTTTAACAGCCTTTTGCATCTCTAAAGCAACGAGAGGATAATATATCACAACTATGAGAGGTGATAGAAAACATTCATTCAAATCATAATGTAAAGAGATACTCAATCAAACTGGCAAAACAATCAGTTATATTCGAGGAGGTAACATAATAGGCCTATTATGTAATGAAGACATCTGCCACAGGAGTTGAAGACATTTGTTGCAGAGGGCATCATTGGCAATATCTGGAAAAGATGATAAAGGCAGAGCTACTGTTCAATAGGAATCGACGTCCGAGTAAAAATACCAACCAAGGCAGTGTAGCTTCAGAATTTTATTATCTACACAAGTTCGCATTCATGCAATCGATCATTGCTTTTAACCTCTGTGGAACGAAAAGAGTCTGGCATATTCTTGTTTATAAAGGACATTTTGACATTTGACGGTTCCTGCATCGGATAAACGAGTGTGTATTGGATGTGTAAACATAAGATGAGTATGTTAATGTTCAAACTTTTTGTCAATAAAGTAGATTAAAAATGTGACGTTCACAAAATTAAACATGGCAAGCTATGTCCGAGTATCTGCGAGAACAGTACTCAGGCCGTTAGTTCTAGTAGCACCAGCAGTGTCCTTATATAATCTAGTGTTCCGTGGATGGGGTCATAATGCTGAATAATGGACATGTATGCCTTTTCACATTTTTTGAGAGACGTCAGTGCTTTAAATTGACATTATAGGCCGAGAAGCCTCAAGCGTTCATCCTTCGCAGAGAAGCGTTAACTTTGCCTATTTTTTTAATATGCCGTGTGATTAGGGTGCTTAACCCGACCCTCCCAGTCCCACAGGTATCTTAATATCATCATATACCCATCCTTTATGTGACGTTGAAAATCACTATCCATAGTGATATTTTGATAATGTTCATTATTATTTACTTTGACGTTTGATCCTACTTAAAAATAGTTAGTTAATTTCAATGATATTTTTTCATCTCTTATCATATTTATTCACCTCAGAATGGGGGATGTATAGACAACCAAGCCGATATACCTGGATGTAGGCCTATACACTGATACACCACACAGCGACCACGGGACAATGACCCAATGCAGGTTCAATGCTGGACCGCCATCAACAACGCTGGTACAAAATTGATCCAGCATAAACAAAAACATAATTACCATATAACAACATACAGTGATGGATTTGTGCTTGCTGGGAAATAGTCATTTCCTCAATTATCTAGCTAGAGGATTATATAATGCATCAATCTCGGCTAGGTTTAGCTGAAGAGAACAAATGTCATTATTATTCCTTAGATATTTAGAAATAAAAAAGATTTAATCCACAGTCAGTAGCTTAGTCATGTCACAGTGTAACATATTACATAATCACATGTGGGTAGGCCTACAGCGTGACACAGTGTGTATAGGCCTACCTACCACAGACCTGCACAAGCAGATCAGTGGCGTATACGCCTCAGAATGAGCATCCCCCTCCGTTGTAGTACGTTATCCCCTCTGCAAAGGCAGTATGTGCTCACTTGTAAAGCGAGCAAATACTGCATTTTGGCTTTGCACGGCAGTTGTAAGAGAACTCCTATACAACATGTACAATGAGGCTACACGTTATCACGTGGTCACTGAAAGCCAATCAGCAGATGTAATCCTAAATAGGACCATTCCGAGGCCCAGCATTGAAACAACACAGATCAATGTCACAGGTTTACTGGTATACCGTGCACATATACTGAAATGTCCAGGGATGTGACGACCCAGATTCTGTGGGTGTTGATTGGTCAGGGATGTGTATCTAGTCCTATGATCTGCTTAAGATGTAGGTCAGCCTATCTCTGAATGTTCCTTACAACAATTGTAGCTATGTTGTCAGAGGCATTTAAACCAGGGACTATATTTTCAAAGGCAATATATATCATTGCAAAATATTGTATCGATATCATGATGATCTGGTCTCAAGAGCAAAACATCTGTTAGGCTGCCTTTCCATTGACGCGATTAAATGGCCGCGGGGAGAACGCGCAGTAGATGTGGGGAAATTGTTCTGGACTGTCCTTTGTAGTTGTAGGCCTATCCATGCAGTCGAATTTTCGCGCAATGCAGCCAACCGGTCATTATGAAATAAACCTAAGCCTACATTTACATGCCGAAATAGGTCTTTCTAATGCTTCAGACATTCATTGCCCGCACCCTTTAAATACCGCATGTATTGAAATTCAATGTGTGGCTTATAACTAGACTATAGAGAGGGAGATCAGGACTAGGCCTACAGGCTGTATTACGAGGCCCACATTATGATCCAAATGTAAATATATATATATCACTGCACATTTGTATTACATTTATACCACCCACTTCGGTCCAAATGTCATTGCTCCAGCATTGTATGAATGTTATACAAATGTTTTGTGTTACATGGGATAGCGTTCACAATGTCACAGCAACCTAGCAATACGAGATGTTGAGCCAATTTTGAATAAATGTTCGGTCAACATCACATACGAGAGTCCAGCATTGATTCAACGTCTCGCGTTTGCTGGGCTGCCATACACGACTGAAAAATCCAGAGGAAAAATACAAAATGACAAATGGAAAGCTGAACGCGCGGTGGATGAACGCAGAAATCACTACATGAGCAATTGCTGGCCGCACGGCCAATCGCATTCATGGAAAGGTCACATTGCGATTGTATCAGATCGATTTTTAATTCTGCCGCGCGGCCCTCGCAACGCAAAGCGCACCTAAACGAGTCAATGGAAAGGCAGAGTTAGCTTTCCCCAGTTTTAAACTCTCATTCTGGTGGTTTCTTTAGATTATATTGGCCTAGTTGGATCCCAAGGTAGGCATTTTTCTTAGTAAAATCTACTGGCTATCTACAGGGTATAAATCAATAGCTTACCCACAGCTCAAAATTTCCAGACCTCTGTCGTAAAATTGACTACTGAAATCATAATAACTCTGCAAATACAGATATTTATGCTTATTCAGAAACAACGTTTGATGGGTCTTATCTAATGTAGGCTATGGAATGACAAAACTGAACCTCCCCGTTTTGCCGTATTTCAGAAGATGCGAGTGATAATCATTTGGGACACATTATATGGACACTAAAAAAACAGTGCAGAATCCGTTTTGTGAACCATATTAAAACATTAATGTAAAAATTCTACATTTTCCCAAATTTTCATTTTCTGGATTTTTTCTAAGCATGGATTTATTTTTTGTTAAAATGTTTTGAAAGTTTTTTTAAACAATTTGAAAAGTAGCACGCATAACTCCTTTGCAACGGAGTTTGGTTTTCCATTTTTTAATCATTCCAATATACAGGCTCCACCCAAATGCTTTCCTCACCCTTCAAAAAAAAGTCCAGTAAACATACACTCATAATAAAATGTTTTCCATTCCAGGGATTTTTCTCCTTTAAATATAATGCCTAACCATGTAAATCCTTAACTACGTCAGCTCTACCCGTTTCTTCAGAAAACCTGTTGGGGGTCTACAAAAGGGTTCCAACAAAAATAAGATAAGTGAATTCAAGGACTAAATATTTTTTCCAGGACTTGATCCACTATATTCAGTCAAATTTACTAGCTAGCAGGGGAGTCACTACCGAATTACTGAGGGGAGGGTGCGGCAGTTTTTTTGAATCAACAAATTTAATTATTTTTATTGAAAGTAAACAAATTTTTTAATTATTTATTTACTTCCTATAAAAATATTTTTTTCAAGGACCAATAAATATTTATTTACTTTACCTTCGAATAATTATTTCTACAACGTATCACAAAAATATTAAATAAAAAACTCCAGCCCCCACCCCCGCCCCTTTTCGTAATCGAATGTTGGTACCACAAGAAAAAATATGTACCGAGCTGGTGTTGGGTCACCTGTTTCATCCAAGATTTCTTATACATCCATGATTATTCCAGTGCGGCGCAGTTAAGTTTTCGGAGGGCAGTTCGATTTAAAGTATTATTTTATATCACTCTTAAACCAACAGGGTCGACATAAATAAACGGAACAATCTTATATGACTGTCTGGGCTTTAACTTGCTGCAAATGAATTGGTAGGCAACATTCCTCCTTTTTGCGACTCAAGAAATTGATTTTTTTTACCAAATCACTTGAAGCTAGACTTCTAAATCCAAATATACAATGTATTAAAAAATTAGCGTTGCTGGCTACAGGTCCCTTCCATCCAACCAACGACAACCAGTTTCCGAACACATCTAATGTATTCTGTCCAAATATCAAAGAAAATTTAATAAGCAATGTCAAATGATTACCACAAAGTGAATAATCCATCCCAACAATTACTGAACGCCATAATATGAAATGAAGTGACATTTATTTTAGTTGTGCCATAAGATTCATAACGTCATCACAGGTTGCTCATCAACCTGTGAAAATGGAGCACTTTGGCTCAGTACCAACTTAAATATTCACCAGATGACGTGTATCTCGCCCCCACGCTCAGTGCTATCAATGATTATTCTCAGACAAGCACTATTTGCACACTGGGATAATACACTTGCAGAGGATTATGGTAGTGTTACACCACACTTCCACTTTCCAGATACAAGTACAGATAAAAGGAACAACATTTGCCGGCATGGTATAATTGAGAAGCCTACCACATTGACTGCACACATGTCTGTCTGAAGCGTACAATGCCTGCATAAACTTAGTGCAGTTCTTAATTATTATTAATGTCTTAGTGAATTTTAATTGACCACAGTCCTGGTTTTCCAGTATCTTACATAGAAAACTAACCAATTAATAAAATGATCGTTTTTCAGAGAAAGTACGCAAATAACAATCCATGATGTGACTGCCGGACTATTTAGCTTGAAACAACTAATCAGCTATTTCTTCTTGCCAGCCTTCTGGGCAGCTTTGGTAACTTTGCCAGCAGATGGGTCTTTCTTCTCAACAGATTTGACAACACCCACAGCCACTGTTTGACGCATATCACGCACAGCAAAACGACCGAGTGGTGGGTACTCCGAGAAAGCCTCCACACACATAGGCTTGGATGGGATCAGCTTGACAATGGCAGCATCACCGCTCTTGATCATTTTGGGATTCTCCTCCTGAGTCTTGCCACTACGACGATCAATCTTCTCCTTCAGTTCACTGAATTTGCAGGCAATATGAGCAGTATGACAATCCAACACTGGTGCATAGCCAGCATGCACCTCACCTGGATGGTTGATCATGATCACCTAAAACAGATTTACTGGGTTTAATAAAAGTTTTTCGTTAGGGTCTAATGAGAGCATTCCTCGACATTTCTGAATGAGCAGATGCTCCAAACATACTCATGAAAAATAGATAAGATTGATTAAACAACTAGTATTAATTACTAGTCTTCATACAAGGTTTCTGTGGGTCTACTCTTCTTGAAAAGAAGAACTTTTTCACTTCATAATAAAAAAATTTACTGAGAAAAATAAACAAATAGATACCCATGTATACCCATCTTATTTTAAACGCTACGTCTCTGGTTTTTTACTTGGTGTCATTGCGTGTCAAAAGTGAGTTATCAACACATTTGTTGTAATCAACACATTTTTCTCAATAAACTTTTTAAGAAATGCGATGTTATGTAATTTCTTGTCTTTTTGCCAAATTTTCATTTTCCATGACTTTTCCAGGCCTGGATTTTATTTTCCATGGTTTTCCACGATTTTCCATGACCGTGGGAACCCTGTGCACCTTCTGACAATAATGACACGCGACACAAGACTTCAACATCAGCAGAAAACCAATAGTAGCCCATTTGTTAGGACAGGCTAGTTCAAATAATCACTGATTTTTTTTATTTTTAATAACTTATAATGACTAGCAATGCTTTTTAATAAAGAGGATTTTTTAAATTTAATGAATCTCTGGGTACCTTTGAGATGATTTTGCAGAGAAGCACCTCAACACGTGCTTCAAAATAATATGCAGCCTTTAGCATGACAATTTATTATTGCAGAAGAATCTTATTGAAAAAGTTTGTAAAACATTGTGAACTTCAACCAGTCAGGAAACTTGAAAAACAGAATGGAAGTCATTAGTTCTTATTACATGAAAATGTCCAATCCTTAGCAACACTGATCTTTGTCAGTATGAAGGGCTTGATAATAGATAAAGTGTGAAACGAGCATTTCCTGCTCGATGGATCTTTCCCATATTAAGAGCTCTAATACACATCCCAGTAGTAGTGGTTAGCCTCCACCCACGCACATCAAGTCTGGTGACCATGCTAAAAAGGGCCTCCCAGAACGTTGCGTGCGTGAACAGTGACAACCAGAATACAGTGTTACCACTTTCCTCTTCTAAATTTAAAACCTGGCATCTTGTGTTCAGCAAAAATATTACAAGACTCACGAGTGGGGATTGTGGAAAAAAATCTTAAATTACCTGTGCCAGAAAAGATGCAGCTGCTTTGGGTGGATCATTCTTGCTGTCACCACAGACGTTACCACGACGAATTTCCTTTACAGACACGTTCTTAATGTTGAAGCCAACATTGTCACCAGGGAGGGCTTGAGTGAGAGCCTCGTGATGCATCTCCACAGATTTTACCTCAGTTGTGATGTTGGGTGGAGCAAAGTTTACAACTGTGCCAGGTTTCAAAGTTCCTGTCTCCACTCTGCCCACTGGCACCGTTCCAATACCTATATAAGTTGTAACAAAAATACTGAATGTGCATTCAACTACCATACCAGATTTATTCTGATAACGCCAACCAGATTTATTCTGATAACGCCAGGAGCGTTATTTAGAATACCCACCAAAATTACAGGGGGATGGGCGCTTTAGGTAGTTTTTAACCATTATGTACAGTACGGGGTTAGTTTGTTTAGTAATGCATATATAGCAAAAGATTTATACATGTACTTCAATGACTAGTCTAATGTCTGTCAAAGCTTGCGAGAAAATCACTTATCAATAACTATTAAACAAAATATTCCTTAATGTAGTGTAAATGACAGTGGGTGGGTTTTATTTTCAAAACTGGAAACACATTATAACTGTAAACATATAATCTCTTCAAAAAGTTATTGACCACATTATAACTGTAAACATAATCTCTTCAAAAAGTTATTTACCATATACATTTTTTTTAATTGCCCAAGAGGACCATTTGTTGGTATATCATATGGGCAATTAAAAAAAAAATATATGGTAAATTAACTTTTTGAAGAGATTAGATGTTTACAGTCATGTGTTTCCACTATATTTTTCTTGTAAGCCATTCTTGAGAAGCCAATTATGATCGAAAGAAAAAATCAAAAGGCCCCCCAAAAAACTTGCTTTCAAACATTATTACGTTGTCATAGAACTGGTTATTAGTAACATATGCATAACAGATTTGAGCAGGATGCATGACTAATTAGGTTATTGTGCCCACATCGAGGTACATTTTCCAATTTAAAATGTGATTTTTATTCGGCAATTCAGAATTGCTTTCAGCTATTATTGAATTTGTTAGAACCACGTCACTGAGTGACATGCATTACAGATTTGAGAATAATACAAGGAAAACTAAAGCGCCCACATTGAAAAATTAAAGTAAAATAGGAAAAATCACAATAAATTGGCCATTTTTAATTTTTCAGCCATTAATGAACTTGAGCAAGAACTAGTTATTAGTAGCATGAGCAACAAATTTGAGTGGGATACATGAAAAACATCCAAGTTATCGTGCCCACAAGTATATGTTTGACAGTTTCGTTGCCGCCACTGAAAATCAATTACAATACCCTACCCGTTGTCAATTAAAAGGCATGCTAAAAATAGCTTGCAATCAATTTACCTCCAATTTTGTACACATCCTGAAGGGGAAGTCTCAAAGGTTTGTCGGTTGGTCGTGTGGGTGGCAAAATTGAATCAAGAGCCTTCAGCAGAGTATCTCCTGATGCATTTCCTTCTTTTCTTTCAACAGCAAATCCTTTGAACCACTTCATGTTGACAGATGGCTCCAACATGTTGTCCCCAACCCATCCAGAAATAGGCACCATGGCAACAGCCTTGGGATTGTAGCCTACTTTCTTGATGTAAGAGGACACCTCTGCAATGATAGATGTTCAATATTTAATTCATGCATGAATAGTACTAAAGGGGTGGAGAGTGGAAATTATTCCAAGACTGCGACTGCCCCAATTTTTGTAGTTTGATACCAGATGCGAATCGGGGAAAATTTTGTTCAGTATCGCATAGCAAAATGCTACGCAATTCTGTGCATTTGCTAATAGAATTTGGAATTGATTAGAAGTATATTTATACATCAATAATGATAAGGATGTATAGCAAGTAACAACTTAGATAAGAAAAACGCGAAAAACGCTATTCAATAATTTTAAACAAATTTTTCCCTGAACATCCCAATTAGATATTTTCAGGTCAGAAATGGTCCATGAAAAAATGTGATCTCCAATGTCAGTAATAGTTGATTATTTATTGAATTTGTGTATGTATACATCAACATTAGGTTGTGATGGTGGAAAAAAGTTTGTTGAGAGAATTTCATGTTTGAATTTCTGTTGGTAGACCTACTCTGCTAAAATTATTTTAGAACATTACTCTCTGAAAATATAGTAGGATTATTCATAGCTCTCCTACAATTTTGTAGAAAAATCAAATAAAAACTTATGCTATTTTTTTAAAAACAAATATAGGCCTGCCTGTAGAAAATAAAATTCCTCAAGTTAACTTTTTAATGAGCTAAATTGAGGATCTAGGCCCGCAGCAGCATGACCAAGAAAAAACGCTAAAGATACGAGAACATACCTTTGCAGATTTCCTTGAATCGATCTTCACTGTATGGTGGTTCAGTATTGTCCATTTTGTTGACACAGACAATCATCTGTTTCACACCCAATGTGTAAGCCAGCAGTGCATGCTCACGAGTTTGACCATTTTTGGAAATACCAGCCTCGAACTCTCCAGTACCAGCAGCCACAATTAACACTGCGCAATCAGCCTGAAAATAAAATAAGTAGATGTAATGACACTCACAGTAAATAAAAGAGGCATGGTTGACTTAACATTCATGACAAAACAATACTGATAAGCATCCAGAAAGACTAGTTCCTCATCAATTGCTACAATATCCAGAGATGCTTACCACTGGACGAAAACTAACCCTTGGCCGAAAAGTCTTAGTGTTTTAGAACACGACACATCTGTTAGAAACATTTATTTTGAAGTGATTTTTTTTAAAATGATTGGATAAACCTAATCCTTACACCACTAAGCACAACTCGTCGAGACATCACTAGTCGTTTTAAATTCCCTTTAACATCAATAGGCTAATTTAATAAAAATGGATCAACTATAGTTGCACTTGGTTAATACACTTTCTGTTTTTTTTAAATTGCCACAATTTATGTAATAGTTTGTGTGAACATATATATAAATTATTTAAATTATATAATTTTTGTCACTTGAATTTCAGCTGCAGTGCTATACAAACACTAGCCCAAAATTGTTTTAACAGATCAAAAAAAATTATTTCTCTGTTCAGAATCCTGGGTAGCAGTGGTATATGACAGGCTACTACAATTTCCTGGCACAAAATTGTTTTAAAAGTGTTGTCAGGACCACCAGAAATGGAAGAGGACCACCAGATTTTAGGGGCTGGTGGTCCGCTGGGCCAGTGCTCCAGAAAGTTAATTTCAAACCGTGGATCCCAAAAGGGGCGCGAGGGTCAAGCCACAGACAAAAAGTTTTAAATTTTAGTGCTTCAGCCCCAAACAAAAAATCTAAGTTTTTTTAATTTTAGTGCTTCAAAAGGCCAATTTTACTGAAAATGTAATGCATTTTCTTTGCCAACAAGGCAATATCCCTGTTGGTGCAGAGTGCTCAAGAAAACCCTGAAATATATAACAGGGCACGAAAATAAGGGCATTTCGGGTTGTTTCGGATGCCGAAACAACCCATGGGTTGACAACCCAGTTTTCAATATCAGGGTTTCCATCGGACAAATGGTCGAAAATTGATTTACAGAAATATGCAAATAGTTCTAAAAAGTTGACCTGATGGTCCACCGGACAACTAGGCCAACAATCTTTTTTTCGTGCCCTGTACAATCAGAATAACAACTTTTAACTAAACGAACAGTTTTAATCCAGTACAGAAAGTGAAAGAAAAATAGGAATAAAACATACCTGTGATGTACCAGTGATCATGTTTTTGATGAAATCACGATGGCCTGGGGCATCAATGACTGTGACGTAATACTTATCGGTTTCAAATTTCCATAGGGCAATGTCGATGGTAATACCACGTTCACGCTCAGCCTTCAGTTTGTCAAGTACCCAGGCATACTTGAAGGAGCCTTTACCCATCTGAATAAGAAAAATATTTTTTGAGTGAAAATCGGAAGGTTTTCAAAATCTTAGCTGGAAATTATATCTAAGCTGAGAATTATGTGTCCTTAGTACTTACATTTTGGGCTTCAGTTTCAAATTTTTCAATAGTTCTCTTGTCAATACCACCACATTTGTAGATCAAATGTCCAGTAGTTGTAGATTTTCCAGAATCTACGTGGCCAATGACCACAATGTTGATGTGGAACTTCTCCTTAGCCATTTTGAATTTTTTGAGTTACTGTAAACAAAGAACATCTTTAAGGTCTAGAAGCAATGAACGCTCTTATTTTCATGAGATGTCAAATTAATCATATCTGATCGTTCTCTTGGTATGGAAGGATTTTAATTACCACTTTTGTAGTGCCGATATCTAAGAAGTCTTGTAATAAAGAGTTTATTAACCTTATTGTCTGCATACCTGAATTCTTCAAATGACTACAGATTAAATATTTAATTACATTTTATTTTTAACTAGCTATATAAATAAATAATTTTATCTCCACTTAAAATATAACAAATGGCAGAGGGCTATTTTGAACATGTAAACATAACAATCATCAGTTATTTTCAGGTTAGTCCACCAAAAGTTTACGAGATGGACATCCCCCAAAGTTTGAACATTTCGCAAAAACCTCAATTTTTTATAGATTTTTTTGACGTTGGCTGCCGTCACCGATTTTGCTTTCAATGGTGATGGATTCAAGGCATATCAAAATGGGTTGTTATCTATTAATACTAGATTTTAGGTTTACAACATTCTAAAATGAAGAAAAAGTGTCAAGTGAGACCGCAGCTCATCCTTGTAATTCCAGACTGTCGTTTATTTCTCGATTTCCCTGAAAATTTGTGGAGTCAAGCGACGTCCTAATTATCTACATTTTTAGAAGGACCTCTGCCAACCAGGAGCTGATAAAATGACAATTGGCAAAAAAAGAATAAAATTACAATGTCAGCTTCGCAGATGTCGCCATTCTACTAATACCAATTGATTCATAACCTAACTGCCCATTTTTTGATGAAAAAAATCATTTTAAACCAGGAAATTAAAAAAACTGGCCTAAAATACAATAAATTTGTATGTAATTGTACATAGAGATGACCAACAATTGAACTATTCAGTGTTTCTCATCTGCATTACTATAATTTGCGCTTTTACATTAAGGCAGCACTTGATTATTTATCACTCTGATACGAATCAATTTATTCATTAGGACAGGAACAGGAAACAAAGGCTCAATGGTACGTAAAAAAGGGATTTCACACACTGCTGCATTGAACTATTCAAGTGTTTCATCTGCATTACTATAATTTGAGCTTTTACATGAAGGCAGTGATTATTTATCACTCTAAAACGAATCAATTTATTTGTTAGGACAGGAACAGGAAACAAAGGCTCAATGGTACGTGAAAAAGGGATTTCACACACTGCTGCAGTCAATACATCGTTGCCTACCACTGCAACTTAATTTCTTTAAGCGTAATCTTTTCATCACGACAACCAAAAATGTTCGCGAAGCGTAGGGCGTGGTTTTTTGTATTTATGTCTTTGTCAGTAAGACATGTTTGATCATTGTTGTTTGACTGCTGGTATAATGATGCAAGCTGTGGATCAACATCCAAAACATTCGTTTAGTTTCTCGTGGCGCAAAAAATGACTCGCATGAAACCGAGCCAATGAATTGTTGGTTGAATAATGGGCAAGAGTAAAAAGAGGCCATCCGGCCACCATAATCCCGCCCCGCCCACTTGATAGAAATTTCACTGGGTGCATACAGGGTCTCGCATTCTGTTCTACAATAATGATCCACCTATCTACAGTGTGCGACACTAACGCTCGACCGCTCGACCCAGTCCAGTAATCCTGGCACCGGGCGAGTACACATTCTCAGGCACTGGACCTGCTGGTCAAGTATATATTCAAGGCCTTATCTGCTTATGTAACGTTACTATGCCTATACTAGTATTGTCAGCATGTCTGACCAGTGCATGGATAGTCTGCAGTAGCGGTATTAAGCCACGCGACATTGGTTAGGCTCCCTGCACGTGCTAGCCTCCATCCACTCTCACACCGCCACTGTGAACGCGCTGGCAGCAGTTGTAACTGGTGTGTTAACACAGGCTGACACCCTATGCAGCCACGGCCCGCTTTATTGGCTTAGACAACGCAGTTACCATAACATTTCATCTTTGAATGTTCTCATTTGGGCACGACAATATCTTAATATGGTATTTGTTTTTAGACAAATCAGAATAATAGAAATGCGTCGGCATACTGTATGAATGCTTTTAAAAGACGTAGGTCTAACTGATTAAATTTTGGTCTAATTTCACACAGTGTGTAAGCCTTAAGCAGACCGTCCCGATGACGTCATCTACTCTTGCCGCCCTTAGCCCGCCATTGATCAAATAATGGTTTATCATCTCTGCAGGGACATCGTGTTGTATACATGTGCGCTAAACATTGGTTCAATGCTGCAACAGCTCGTCTGGGGTTGAGCACGTGTCAAGTCCTGTGTCTCTCGACGCTACTATGGTAGAAAAAGAATTATACCTCACATATTTGGATGACCAGTGGATGCCAACTGGTAACAGTCAAAACATGAGCTAGCGCGATAAACAGATGCTTCAAATCTTACTTAACATTAAGCCTATACATTGACGTCGCATTATCGCTGAGAATTTAACAGGGGCGCTTGTAAATCTGTGGTCACCAGTGCAATGATTATGAACAGTCATTTCTTTTGTTGCAAGCAATAGTATGACATGGTGTCGTCATTCTGACAGAATTACCCAACACACACAGGTGTTATTCAATGCTGGTCCACCTGTACGACGCTGGCCCAGTGTTAAAACAAGATGTACAACAACTAGGCTACATTTAACAGTAGCATACCGCTTTTACACCCACGCTCACAACACGCTTACCGTGGCGCAACCATGTTGACACGGCTACATGAAGCAGGCTGGTGTCTGGTAGATTTTTTCAAGCTAGAAGATTTTCTGGTTATACAGGGTACAACAAAATCGTTTATTAGAGAGGGGGAGTGCGTTTATTAGGGATAATACGGTATATGCTTAGACGGAACGCTTACACCACCTAGAGCCAAGTCCACTGCAAATTTGTTATTTATATTATTTGATTATGTGACTTGATATCATCTAAACTGACTCTTCAATGTGAAATGACAAGTGATTATTATGGTATTATGATATATATTTGTCTTTGTTATTTTTAACTTAAAAATTATAAAAATCACAATGATTGCGGGTTGTACATCACTTGTACATAATTTGTTTGTTTTTTAAAGTCCATACCGTATCAGATTCGAGCTTACCTGGTCTAGTGACATGTCACCAGGTCTAGTGATAAACTAAGGTTACTAGACCTGCTGGTCTAGTGATACAAAATGTTAATGTCACACCCTGTATCTAGATCACTGTTTATATTACAGATATTGAAATCACTGATGGGTCGCAAGTCAGCATTTTTATAATTTGAGCAAGTTGCCATTAAGAGGGATAATAGATATATCAGGCATATTAAAGTTATGGCCGATGGACTCTGCCAATTAAGTAGTTAAAATTTCAAAAAACCCAAAAGGCACATCTACACGCCCCAAGGGAGAGTATGTCAAAAATTAAAGAAATCTATGCTCAGGTTAAAGAGTTCTGCTCGGGAAACGAAAATGCGGACGACGGACGACATCCGAGGGGACGCCAATACCCCCTGCCCCCCTTCGTCAGGCTGGGGGATAAAAACTGGAATATTATTAGGGCAATAAGATCTTGCCTATGATTTAGAAAAATTACAACCAGCAAGCTGGTCTACATTGTTTTTTTAATAAACATGTAATTGTTAATTGAAATTATGTTCAAGCAAATCATTAAGGCGGAGCATAGTTTTTTTTTAGCAAAAAATGCCCAGGGTTTCCGCGTGGCAATGATCAGAGATAAACCATTCAACCAATATAAAGTTGCACAAAAGTATGTAATTCAATACGAGGCGGTGTTAGACTAGGCCCAATTCCAGCAGAAGTGTTCCTAGACATAATTATATCTGTGACTTTGAACAGACCCAGGGATCGACACTAACACTGGCCCGTTGCCAGTAAAAATCACTAAGGGCCAGTAAATTATCGAAGATACTGGCCATGGGAGTCAATGAAAAAATCTCACCCCTTTGATACAGTGTACACTAAGGACTAGAAAAACAAGGCTAAGGGCCAGTAATTATCTGAAGTTACTGTAGTACTACCTGAAATCGGTTAGTGTCGATCCCTGCAGACTTGTATCAGTATCTTAATCCACTCTACATTCGCTGCTACTATATAGTAAGGCCTAAAAAAATATTGTTTGTTTCCGATTTTCGACAGACCCCATTAAAACATGTGCGACCCAAAAACGCATCAACCCGAAATGACAAAATCCAAAGAGCACGTGTTTATATGGGACGGGCTTGTTGACAGAAGAGAGTCACGTGACACACTAATTTGAATATCATCGCGTCATCAGTTTGAGCAAACGCTATGGCCGACACACGTAAAATAGACAAGAGAACAAGTAAAAAACGAAGGTTTGCTGAATTAGCTGCAGCTTCCATTGCGGCAAGAAAAAAAACAGAAGAAAGAACATTCTCTTCGGATAAGACTTCTTCGGAATTCACAGGAGAATCGGCCGATGATGATTACATACCAACTCCCAATCAAGAAGGCTCAGCCTGCGCCATGTTGTTTATATTAAAAAGCATTGAAAAGTTATTTTTGAATTGTTTATTGTTGAAATATGTTGTGGCTTCTTTTTCTGTAAGTATCAACAACATTGGTGGGCAAATGGGCTGAACAATTGATGTAAAAAATTTATCAAATAAAAAAGACCTTTGTTGACAATTTTTTGTATAAAAAAATAATAGCTCACAAAGATATCTGGAAAAACATGGACAAAAGTTTTTAGTTGAATTTTAATAGTGTTTTGTGGGTAATCATAATCAAATATCAAAACAGGCAGTTTCAGGCCTTTTGTAAATCTTGTAGCAATACATGTACCTGGTCTACAGAGTTAAAACTATGAAATTAATTGAAGATATTCTAATACTACATAGTTTCAGAGTTACATTGTAATGCAACAAAATACATTTGAAGACAATTTTTTGTGGGATGATATCTGCAAAATATGAGAATGTGTAACATATCCAAATGAATAAAATTTTAAATTCTTTTTGGCATCGAGCTATCACTGATTTGAATTCTCTTCCGGCAGCTGCCATAGAATCGAAAACTGTGGCAGCATTCAAGAGTCAGCTGGTCGACTAGATCTGCCAGCCTCTTTCCCCCCCTCCAGCCTGATACTCCACAATGGAGGGCTGCTGGAGTATTTACTCAAGTCAAAGATCTAGTTAAAAGTCACAAGGGCAGACAAAAATCACAAGATAACCTGCCTTGTTGTCTAGTATAAAAAATCCTGATGTCAATGACTAAAATTTCATGAAAATTGGTCAGGAATTAACTGAGGAATCAGCGAAATTCATTCACTATGGTTAATGTGAACTCTACTATTAGTCTGGTTCACATTAACCGTCGTGAATAAAATTCAAAGGGTGTAACTCCTAAAATTTTAGGGTAATAACGACATGAGCATTGAATGAAAAATAGTGTGTGAAATTTCATGAAAATTGGTTGAGATTTGATTGAGAAATCCGCGATATTCAATAATCCTGGTTGATGAATTTAAGCTACGTAACTGTTTTGTTTATTTCGACCGAAATAACCTAAAATGCTCAACACAATCATTCATATATTTTTAAGGCTTTTTATTATAAATGGACAAAATCGATGTAAATGTAGCTGGATTAGATCACAACGCGATTCATTATTAAGTTATATGGTGTGGTAAATCGGTCCGTATGTGTACAATATGTGTACGTGATACTAATAGTGATTAATTGTGGGCCAATATAAAGTTACATTAGACCAACATCAAACCCCTTAATAACAAACACGAGAAGTTGAGCCGCATTGGTTTAACGTTGGGCCAGATCCGTAGACGATGGCCCCGAATTAGTTTGACATCGGGTCAATGCCTCTTGTTGGCTGCGATGCCAAGCCCACACAAACCACCAGTTGGTGTTGTAAGACTAGGTCAGCCCCCATAATAACTCTGCAAGCAAGAGTCACTGACCCATTGATGGTTCAATGCTGGTCCAGCTTCTACGACGCTGGTACAACATTGACCCAGCAATGGTTGATAGCCTGTTTGCTGGGAACTCTGCTACCAGTACCATAAAGGCTGTTTTTTTTACAATCATTTTATTTTACCGCATTTTCGCTATTTATATAACTGTATGTGATGACTAACTGTGAAATAAAATGTCTGATATTTTCGAATAGCATTGTCACTATATTTTGAAATGCCAGTGAGGTATCAAATGAAAGAAAAAAAGATGATTTACTTCACTGAATTTGGTGTAATTTAGACTGCAATTTCCCACGGTCGGGGGAGAGCATCTTAATGGCGGGCCAAAGGCTCAGATGCTGGCCCACACTTAAAAGCACCATACTGAAACAGGTTCCTATTTTTCAAGTGAGTGACATTTTCTATACAGGTACCGAAATTAAATATGACATTATATGCAGATATGACTCATATCACACAAAGTAATAACTTCTATATGTCTAACTGATATGAGACAATACACTTTGTACTGTGAAATGTAAATATGATCACTTAAAAAATAAGAATAATTTTAAGTCTTCCACTCTTTTTTCAATGATGACCGTTATCTGCCACTTATAGTGGCATTCACATTAAAAATCGCATTTTAGGGGGATCATATGGTGTTACTGATTCGCTATTTACATGGAAAGTACTCACAATATTGACCTAAAACTTTGAGTCAGTATAAAACATATGTTCTACCATAACACAACTTATTTTCATTTGATTAGTTTGAATAATGCCACAGATGGAAAGGGTTAAAATATTACTTGATATAGTTACGGTCCGCCACTCAACCAAATAAACAAGTTATGTTCACTGCAGCCGTTCACACGTGTACACGAGGACAAGTCAATTAAGCCTGACGGGTTGAGCAGGTTGTTTTAATTGTTAGGTGTGCAGGTGCGTTGTATATTAATCAGGCTCTGTGATCCACTTAGCCTATTGTGTATGCTAGTACCACCATGAGATGATTAGCACCACCTTGCAGGTGAGGGGTGGCTGGGGCTCCTGAAGAGTGGGTAACATTACCTCCATGTGCAATTTGATCGCGCAATTACTTTTCAATTATCAGTTTCAATAGTTGAATGTTGTTGTAAAATAATATTTACTTATTTAGCATCAATCACAGATGTAGGCTATTACTCAATGTGAACATGGTAAATGGGAAGTGAACATAATCATAGATTTAATTTCACTTCCTTTCAAACAATAATTTCATGCCAATATAATGTAAGGTGCCTTACTTTATTTATTTTTATTATCAAATTTGATATGCTTGTATATAAACATTTTATAGACTTTATTGATTTGATTAGATTTATTATAGTATAGGCTTATGTATAACCGGTAAGCAACAATTAGCAAAATGTTGAACAAGATAAGTGAATAGAATGAAACTATTTTCTACAACGGTGCAACATTGGCTAGGCCTAGCCTACTGGTAATGAAGAATTTCATCATAAACATAACAAAATAGCTCTACACCGATTGATTTAGGATATCTAGCCTACTTATAGATGTTGAATTCAATAGCTTTTATATAAAGAAAACATGCCTATTTGGTGATGACGCATGGGCCCTATCCCAGCAAACATGAGACGTTGCCCAACGATGGTTTACTGTTTGCAACGCTGGTCTAACGGTAAACCAGCGTTGCAAATTGGTCCAACGTCTCAGTTTGCTGGGCATAGGCCTATATATATCGCCAGAAATTCACTTAATAAGTGACCGACATAGCCTATATAATATAGGTGATTGATTGATGTTGACAATACAAATTATTGGTATATTGTGGCGCCAGGCTCATTGGCTAACTCAGGGCACGGGTGTATCGGGTTCGAGTCCCGCTGCGGCCGATATCTTTCCTTGGTACACACATGTAGTGACCCAAACTGTTCAAATTCGTGGGATAATGACGACAGAAACGTATTTATAACCGATTTGCGCCGCTTCAAAAAACTTGTAAAGAAAACAAAATGACCAATATGTCAAAGTTGACATGTAGCCTAAACAGTCAAAAATATATGTATAATGTCTTTGATTATTGATGACCAAGCATAAATGGATATAAGTCCAATAACTGATGAGCATTATAATCGCACCTCACACGGTTCACATCCTCTACTGCAGATGAAACAGGGCTATAATTCGGCGACGCAATTTTTTTCAGTCACAAAAGGCTGGAAAGCGAAATGGAGAGTAAAGAAATACAAGAGAGCCAAGAAAAGCAGCAATTATCATGATTATGAAAAGCGAGAGACAAAAATACCAGAGAGCCTGGCCTAAATCATTAAAAGTAATCTCGACCCCAAGGCCTGAAAATGTCCATTCTGACTTTTCAATGACTGCGCGGGCTGTGGGCTGAGCATGCGGGCATGTAACTGAAATGTTACTGATTCTATGAAAAAAACTATTTTCGACCTGATTATTCAAGGGCAAGTCTTTGATATGATCGTCCAATTTTGTACGGGGTCAATCTGTGACTGAAACCTGTTTCAGCTACTAGGGCTAAAGGTACCAGTCCACGTACAAAAGTCGAAACTTGCCTGGTACATTAAAAGTTTGAATTGCTAAAATATCATTAGATTAAAGCATTTCAACAATACAAAATAACAAAAACTGAAAGAATCTTTATACTCCTTGCAAAGTTTGCATTTGGTTAAAATTGGGTAGTGGGCTAGTTTCTTTTAATTGATTAGTTAGTAGGTGCTTGGTCTTTGTGCACAGGTTGTAGGCCCACCCCCATGAGGTAAATTAACCCAAGAAGTAAATCTTTTGAATCAATGATTTGAAACCTCGCCTGAAAAGGAGGGGCTTCTTGGGCATTTCTGTAGGCCTTTTGAGCTGTAATCCCACGGGCTATGCTCGGCAATTTTTTAATGTTCCTAATCGCAAGTTATCTTCAAATCCCCCTTGACATCCTCGAACCCACACCCACAACTCTCGACCTTCAAGCCTCGACCAACAACCCCTTCGACCCACAAACCCTCGATCCTAGACCCACAACCCCCTCGACCCACAACAACAAAAGCATATTTTTATTTATCCCATTATATGGTAGATCTATTAACCAAATATTTCTACTTCAAGTAATCTATATCTGGACGCTTCAAGTTCCGAAGTTGTTCGCAAGTCCCCACGCTCCCGGGACTTCAAGTCACCCATATGGGACTCACTGCAGGCAGTTAAATTAACTATATATAATTATAGTCAACATAACTGTTAAGGGGGGGGCACTATTCAATCTCCGGGAGGCGGAGGGGCTGGATTATATATCCGCGCCCCGGTGGTTCCCTGAAAATGTCTAATTTGTACCATTAGCTATTAGTTTTTTATCTCTTCCTTTTCTTTGAAAATAAATGATAATTCCGTCTTGCTTGTAAATCACTGTGTCTCTTATTTATCGTCATCTGGGTTTCTGGAGCCTCTCTTGCAGGCCTACAGTTAGCCTTGTCGTCCCCTCCCAGGCCGTGGATTGATGTATTTGCTTCACCCGAAAAATTCAACAAGGCGGTGACTGAGAGCGAACGCGACCCCAAGGTCCGATAAATGTCCATAACTTTTTAGTGACTGTGCGACCTCTGAGCTGAGCATGCCGGCATGGAACTGAAATGTTGCCGATTCTAAAAAAAACTATTTTCGACCTGATCATGGCCCGTATTTTCCGATATGACAGTCAAAGAAATGTCCCACGATTTTGTATGCAATCTGTGGCTGAAACTGATGTTTCAGTCACTGGGGCTAGCCTACAGTGTCGCATCTTCAAGTGTCTCTCACTTTCCAGCACAGTGGTATTTTTAGTCACTCTGATATATCACTGTTTATCACGCTCGTACCGCCATATGTACATGATAAAAATTGAGTTTATATAAAGGAAATCACACGTGTATAAGATAAGTGTACAGTCAGGAATTTCTTTGTGATTTTTCTAAGGTTTAGTTATACCGTATTCAATCTAATAATGCCCATAATCAAATAAACGCTCAGTGCACCCCTGATTTGAAGATAAAACCCACGATATAGCATGTAGTCTACACTATATATGATAATTAAATAATAGCCTTATCTAATACTCCACCACTCCCTCTAATCACGTACAGGGGGGGGGGGGGGGGGGGGGTGTTCTAATTAATATGAAAAATAAAATGTAGGTATGGGCCTAATAATTTATATAGGCCTATTATAATTAATATTATCTCCGTAGGGCCTAACTTTTCCTTATAAAAAATGTCAACCCAAAAATTGTTTTATACATAGATCTAGGGCCTCATTACCGGTAATTTTGTTATTCGTGCAGGCTATAACAGTTTCTGATAGTTTCCATATTTGTCTTACCGGTATAGCCGGTAGGCCCTATGTATACAAAAATATGAATTAAAGTCTGCTACTTTTCTCATAATCATAAAATGAGTTACATAAAAAGCTACAACCTATTATAAAGGCACATAACTTGATACCAGATATGCCTTATATAGTCCCAAATGTGCCTGGACGTTTAGGATACAACGGGAACAGGCACATTTTGGAGAGTGCATCACGGCAAATAGGCCTAGATGCCTTTATCTGATAAATCCATAGAAATATATTATATATATATTTTGTGTGTGCTACCATGCGTGCAAAACAAGCGTTGATTGTCATAGTTTATTTACTTAACATCAAATAGTTCTCAAAACTATTTCCATTTAGAATGCTTAAATTGCTAGCGTAGCATGAGAATGACCAGTTTGTTTAATACGCCAATGGTATAGAAAATGAGAATGTAGACCCCCCGCGCCACCCAGCCGGGAGATAACCCTCGGCACCTTTTAAAATGAGTGGGCTGAGCCAAAGTACCAGGATAACAGCCCATGTGCACAAGAGGAAAGATCAACAAACATGCTGGGCGGAATTTTGGGGAGATGTTTTTTTATTTTCTCACTTCACAGCCAGTAATCACACTGAATTGAATAATCGTCTGAAAATAAAATCGCCCCATCATACAAAGTGAATATGTAAAAAAAATCGACTAAAAACGGTAAATATTGATATAAGAGCGAAAAAGCATCCACCACGGTGAAAGGTGAATCCGGGTATAGTACTTTTGATGTCCTGGTTATACAGACAGTATGTCTTACTCCGCTGTGATCAGGTCTGTTTTGGTCGGGCAACAATTGTAAAAAACAACAAACTTAAATCCTTAATAAGTAATAACTCTGTAACCGGAGCAGTAAAATAAAAAATAAAACACCATTCTCCTTGGAATTATTTTTGCTTAAATAAACAGTTATCAGGTTATCAGTGGTTATGCAGCTTTAATGTAAATCTGACTAGACTATAGGAAAGGATTTTTAAAGTTAAACCAACGGCAAAGTTGAAGAAAATTTGATTAAGAAACGGGAAACACAATAAAAATGATCATACGTAGATTTTCAGTAAACAGTCAGCCTAGGCCCCAGGCTAAGAGAAAAAAATATAAGCTTAAAAAGGCAAAACTAAAAAAAGCAGGAACCGGCGCAAGCGGCCATTTTGAGAATGTACACGTGAGACCACGTGAAACCGACGGCAGCCATGTTGGCGCATAATTTTGACATGGCTCAGAACAGAAGGGGGAAACTACATGAACTATCGGCAATTCGGGAATGGCATTAATCCTGAGCTTTTGCAAATAATTCTTTCAGCTTCACTCATAAACTTTATATTAAGTCATGCTTCACGAACATTAAGAATGTTATAACGAAGGGGGGCACCTGCCGATGCATCCGCGATGCATGGTAGACATCCACATGCGCAATGTAAAATAGATCCTCACCAAATGAGAGACGACTGCGTAACCCAAGAGTAAATTTTCTTAGTTGGATCCAAAATTCAGTGATGGAAATAGGGAGTGAAACATTTTTGAATAAAAAACATTATAGAAAAAGCAAAAAAATAGGTAACGACTTTCTAGAAGCGTTGCATCAGATTCCGGCGAAGCACCGCCAAGTCAGAGTGGCGAACCGCCCACGTGACAAATTGACAAAACGGAAGGACTTTTCTAAGTTACGGCATAACGTTATGAGAAATGTCTCATAAACCATGTCCCAACAGTTTTGTTGTTTAAAAGTAATTACTCTTGTGAATAAATAGTCTACATAGATTGGAAATAGTAAAAGAGTATATAGTCAAGTAACAGTTAGATTTTAAAAGGACGGTCGGTGCTCGCAGTTCCGCAATCCATGATGGCCGCGACCGGCTCGACTTTTTATACATGTAGGTTTATTTTACAATGTTTGTCGCTTTTTTATGCAAATTTAGCAAAATTTGATGCAACTGATATATACGAAATATATCAAGTATATATCAACTTAATTTTGATAACATTTGATGATCTATGTAAACAATAAACTCGAAAAACTTACATACCTAGAAAAACGTGGCACCCAGTGGAAAGTCACCGCGGAAAAAGACCGGCTACATATCGGGCCGAACTATATACGTCTATGAGTGACATCATAGCCTCATGCGCACGCAACAAGGAGAGATGAATGCGATATATTTTGGAACGTAGATTTGCAATAGACTAAACATGGACAGAAATAAGCCATTTTTTTTGTTTTAGGCATACATATCATTGTCATTGCATGTAAGATCATATGCCGTTTATTGGGACGTTTTTACATAAAATACAGAGTGTAGCAAATTTCTAAATAAAAAATACGTATTGACGTTCTAGAAGCGTCAGATTCCGGATTATAGGGGCCTACATATTTTTCTCATGAAGTCAAGTCAAATTGCTATATTTTGAAATATATGTTTTTAAATCAGATAGATTTTATAGTGAGAAATATCAGACACTGTTTAAACATATTTAAAGGCCCATACCCAAGCTAAAATCATTAAAAAATCGGTGATTTTATTTTGGCTTTTTACTATGACCATATTAGAAAATTAGAAAAAATATTTGTAATGATGTAGATCTAAACATGTCTATAGACTAAAACTGAACAATTTTTTTTTAATTTTTGTTTAATTTACCAGTTAGGCTAGATATAGAGAAATTCCTGATTTCTTATTTTGGACAACCATGTCAAAAATAAGAAATACGGGAATTTCGTCTCTATATCTAAACTAACTGGTAAATGCGCAGCACAAAAATTTAAAACTTTTGCAGTTCGGGTCTATGGATATTTTCACATCATGGGACAGAGACCTATTTACAATTAAAAAAAAGGAATTTAGGCACTACCTGTAGGCCTATGGATTATCACACCTTGAAATGTAGGCTATTTCTTAATTGTTATCATGCATATTTTAAAAGAAAAGTAAAATTACGACAAATATTCACCGGTCGAAGGAGTAGGCATAAATATAGGCTATATTGTAATATACCCAGGGCTGAACGATCGATAGAAAAGCTCTACGTATAGCTTTTAATGGTGAAGTTAGATATTATACCTGTAACCGACAATTTAACAACCAGAATAGTAGGTCTAACACATATAATAGTAACACAATACTATAGGTAATAACAATAACCAGGTAACAGGCAAGGCAAACCAGATGTTGGGCTTTGTGAAACACAACATCAAAACACGCTCGCAACATCTGGAGACAAAGGCTTATAAAAAAAACTCTAGTACGTCCTCCACTGTAATACTGTGCTAGTGTGTGCCATATGGGACCCACATACTTAAGTCACATCACAGAGGTTGGAGATGGTGCAGAGCTATGCGAGCAGCTAGATATGTCATGAGACGCTACCACAGCACCAGTAGCGTATCAGACATGTTGGAACATCTCCAGTGGCCCACTTTAGCCCAGCGACGGTGCTGCCTTTGCCTGGCCATGCTATTCAAAATTAAAAATAATATTGTTGCAATAACTCCATCTCCCTATACATCAAGCCTACACATGCACATGAACAATATACCACTCTGGAATAATCTGCCAAATACAACAACTTAATTATTTAAAAAAAAAATCAATATTTTAATCTGCACAAGCTGGCAAACCACAGTGTGTCTTTTTTATTATTCAGTTAGTAGTTGCAATTGCCTTCAGCTCTTTTGTTTTATTTTGTCCTGCACTTAAGTCCTAACATGAAAACTTATATTTCACAGATGTAAAACATGCTCAGCTGTGATTGGGTAGGACCTACAGGTTTTTGAATGAGCACCCAGAGTGGATCCGATGTGGGTGGTTTGAGCCCAACAAATATACTCTTTGTTTATTTTTGGGCCAGAATCGCAGACGTTTGTGGTAAACAGACCAATGAATACTACTGGCCTACTGTTACAATCTTAGGCCAGCATCAGAAAAGGTGGTATCATTACAAAAAACAACATAAGTAAAAGGGGTTCACACACTGTGTCTGTTAGGAAGGTAGAGGTCAAGCAGTGAGTCAGTTGGGGGAGTCAGTTTGATGTACCGTACCGGTAGTTTTAATGTTCATGTTTCAGTTGATGGCCCTCCATAAAAATCATACAGTGTGTTGATGGTGGGAGCGATGGGTACCCAGTAAACATTTCCATATTGGCCCTGTAAATTGTCAATACATACGTCATAACTCAGTGTTTCATCTAGAATTCAAAAGGGGCGTGGTGCCACCTAATATATAAAGGGGCATCTCATCACCATCCACCGGACTGGGACAGAAAGATATTACCCCAATCTTTTATAATACCACAGTAGAAGCAGTTTCTACAAACTCCAGTACGTAACACTACTGAAAAAATAAACAACACTTGGGACACTCTTGTGTTTTCTAAAAAAAATCAACAGCAACAACCAAAATAAAATGTAACCAGCTCAACTTAAAGTAAAATATGCATGTGCATACCTTAAAGAACAATAGCCTGTAACAATATAACAGAGACATATATACCACAGCCGAATTGTATGTTTACACAGAAATATATACCTTGTAAGATGTGGGAGCCGTATAATGGGGTGACTTGGGACACTGGAGTGACGAAGGTACATGACAATTACGTGAAATGTTTCCCAAGTCACCCCACTTCAAAAGTGTATTTGTTGAAAATTAATAAATTGTGGATTTACAGGAAAAGACTATTTTTTAAACTATTTTTATTTTTAACAAAGCATTTTTGGGACTTATGGCTATTTCATGTCCAAAATATAATTAGACTCGCTCTCAAACGACGACAAAATTATATATATTATGTCATCTACACATCGTCCATTAGTAATATGCTTAGCAAAATACACCTATAGCTGTTTTCAAACCTTAAGCGTTTCGCGTACCTCCGCTTTATAAAACGGTTGGGGCGTAGGGTTCTGATTGCCGTCCATACTCTTTTTATTGGTAGAAGACGAACCACCCCGTCATACTTGTACTAGTATTGTTCACCACATACATGTATATTGCAAACAGGTGTAATCTACTGCTGTTTAGCCTTAGCTGTAGTCTAGGCTTAGTCACTTGTGTCAAATGATAGTTTGTATTTTCTGGAGTTATATATTCTTTTTCTTTTATTGCTATATCCATGTGCGAATAATTAGTTAGGCCGGTTTAGTAGAATCTGTTATCGGGGAGGCTGCGACGTACAGTAATCTAGGTTCAGTTTTTTGCTATAACTGGTTTTGTCATCAGTGATCATTGCACATTGAATCTAGCGTACCGGTACGTGTTCTTGGTGTTTCGATCTGACATCAGTCAATGCATTTTTTAGATTGTTTTTAAAACATGTTAAATGTAACTAATAATATTCTTTTCTTCTTTATACATATTCTCACTCATTATGTAATTCTTACCTGTATACTCTCACTCATTATGTGATTACTCGGTTTCTACACTTTCCAGAGGTTTTTTGGCTATATATGCAGTACCGGGTAGCTATTTTATCTCTGGTTTTGGTGCGGGAAACCTAAAAAAATCATGACAATGCTGTTTAACTGCTGAATAAATAGTTAGGCCGGTTTAGTAGAATCTGTTATCGGGGAGGCTGCGACATACAGTAACCTAGGTTCAGTTTTTTGCTATAACTGGTTTTGTCATCAGTGATCATTGCACATTGAATCTAGCGTACCGGTACGTGTTCTTGGTGTTTCGATCTGACATCAGTCAATGCATTTTTTAGATTGTTTTTAAAACATGTTAAATGTAACTAATAATATTCTTTTCTTCTTTATACATATTTTCACTCATTATGTAATTCTTACCTGTATACTCTCACTCATTATGTAATTACTCGGTTTCTACACTTCCCAGAGGTTTTTTTGCTATATATGCAGTACCGGGTAGCTATTTTATCTCTGGTTTTGGTGCGGGAAACTTAAAAAAATCATGACAATGCTGTTTAACTGTAAGCATAGGTTATTTAAAATAGTTCTGATGCATATTTTACTAAACCTGTGCTGGTTTTAGTATATAATGTCGTTTGATTTTAACATGTTTAAGTTAATTAAGCATGCATATTTTACCAAACTAATACTGTTGTATATAATCATGTAGGCTACCCGGTATGACTGGGCCTCATTTACTGCGCGAGGCTCAGTCACACTGACCGCCATTTTGTTTCCACAGCCAGCTTGCGCTGCCTACCAAAAACTCAGATGTCATGAAAGGGAAAGGAATATTTCAAGTGCCTATATAAACTAGGCCATTTTCAGCAGCCGTAAGCTTTTGATCGTATTAGAACTATTACATTTAAAAATGGAGGTCACTGTGTCAAAGCCTTGCGATGTCATCAGGGTAATAATCATGTAGGCCTACATATATGTTCATTTTATTGACGCATAAGTCTGCATAGACTTACCGTCGTCTATCCAAAATATAAATCAGTCATCAGATTATAAAGGTACACAGCAGTCAAAAGTAGAAGTAGGCTAACTTCAGAAATATTCATAAAATTGCACTCACCTAAAAGTGCTCACTACCCGTTCTACCTTCAAAATAATGGGAGGGGTCTTCCCGCCATACATAGCGCAGTTGGCACATCAACAATATTCTGTACTGGTTAATATAAAAATATGACTCTTAATATAGAAATTGTCATTACCACCACATCTTAAAATAATATTCTAATGATGTTTCCCAAATCAGCCCGTCGTCTCAAGTCACCCAATTTTTACGGTACCGGTACCAGTAATTTAATCCTCAAACCTAGTAAACAATGCAATTCCATTATTTGACACTGTCTGTGAACATCAATAAAGAAAGAAAGAAATCATCCTTGTTGCAAACTTCAATTTATCAACCCCTGCTGACCCCCTGCTGACCAGGCAGGACTCTGAGATTATAAGACTGGGCTCCATGGAGTTTGTTCCCAGTAGGCCCACCATGCGCCCCAAGATGTGCTCAGTGAATAGGCCTAATTTATATTTATTTTTATTTATCGATTAATAACAAAGTTTTTAAATGCATATTATATATATGGAAAGATACTTTTTATATCTATTCAGGCTGCGAAACGATTTATCCACCAACTACTACTGGCCGCCAACCCGTGGAACGCAGATTACTCATTGTCATCCTCCATTATAAACAAGAATTTCAGGTCTGTCTCATGCGCACCCACAAACATTACAAACTAACGTTATAATGTGCGCACCCACGTGTTGCACAAGACGTGTGAAATTCTAGGGAAATCAATGCGCTCAATGATGTAGTACTTTCTTGTATACATACAATTCAATTCAATTGTTTATTGAATAAATCACATGCAATAATATAATATTTCCACATAACGTTACAATAAAACACAACAATTGTCCAATGAGATCATTAGCCGTTTTTTTATTTTTATTACAATTATTAAAACAGGGTGACACCCAAACAACTTAGTCCCTGGTCTGGAATAATGTCTTAATAATATGAATACGGCTAACACACAACATTAGCACAACATTGTGCCATTGTTGTATTTTTCGTCAAAGACGTTGGGCCGACGTTGTACAAATGTACATCATACAAATATTATGTGTTGATGGGTGATTTCACAAAAATGGTCACACTTTATATAGCAGTAGGCCTAGGCCTAGGGCCTAATTGTTGTGCATAAATATATTATTTAAACGACTCAATCAGACTAAAATCATTAAAAAATCGGTGATGTTCTTTTGGCTTCTTAATATGACCATATAATATAAACATGTCGATAGACCAGCAAATGTTTTTTTTTATTTTCTGTGCTGCGCATTTACCAGTTAAGCGAGATATAGGCCTAGAGACGAATTTCCCGTATTTCCTATTTTGGACATGCAAATAAGAAATCGGGAATTTTGAAAAAAAATTGAGAAAGGACTGTAAGCTGGGCCACTATGTTTTTTTCTCTGTTTTATATGAGCACTGCGCATTAGATTTAGGCGCGCGATTGTTGCCGATTTCTGAAGAAACCCAGATAATTTTGAGAGATAAAAAAACATTCCGAATAAAACAAGTTCATTTCACCTAGTCCATATTTTTTTTGTTTGAATTTTTCACATCGATGTCAATTAGATCATTTCAGTGTCCTATAGTTGATGGTAAAATGATTTAAAAAAAAGTTATTTTCTGCACCTAATGCTTTAGGGGTAGGCCTATATCTGGTCATATAGGCCTATAGGCCTACCTACTGGTGCTAGCAAATAATTGTAGCCGGGCATAGGTCTAATGATCAGATGTTGAAGGGAGCTGTCACTGGCTTGCAAAATACTCATTCTGAATATTGGGTTTTTCGATTGAATCAATTATTGGCGATTCATTCACAGAATGCCCGAGTAGCCTACACTTATCACCGCAGACTTCGGCCTAATTGTTTCGCTGTTTAAATTTCCACCATTTTCGATGTGGCATTGTTGGACTGCTCAACTCACCCCCCCCCCTCCCCCTCAGGCCTCCAGTATTGGCATACGTTACGTAACTACCGATTCAGAGAAACCACTGGGTTGGGAAGCAGTTTAAACCACAGGGACGTCCCAGCAAACACAAAATATTTCTATAACATTTATACAATGTTGGACCAACGTCGAAGACGATAAAAATATATAGTCGGCAAACTATCACAGGCTATTTGTTTAGAAGTGTGGGGAGGAGCTGGTAGGCTATATTTAATGTCATTGTTTAAATTGTAAAAACAAGTGATTAGGGTAATGAAATCCGTACACCACAGAGCTCACACTGAACCTATTTTTAAGATTTAAAATTATTAAACATTTACCAGATATACAAACAATAAGTTTTATTATTTATGTTCAAATATATGCGTGGTTGTTCACCAAAATTATATATTACAAAATTGTTGAATTATTATATTAAAATTATTATATATAATTATTATATTCGAAATGTAGATATTCATAGTTATGTATTTGTAACACGCCAGCAAAACAAAATGCATGTATACATGTAGGCCCTAAATATAGAATATCTTCCGCACAAAATACCATGAGATGTTTTATGGTGTTATTATGTGGAATGAATTATCTAGCAAAATGTATGTTTCGATATCAGTTTCACACATGTTAAACGAGCTTTAAAAACATTTTTTGCTTAGAGTATAATTGTTTGTTATAAATTATATCCTCTGATGTATTATATATTATTTTGCTTGTATCATGCACATCTGCACTAGTTATTTTTACAACAAAAAAATGTGAGTTTTTGATGGCGCACACGCTAGTGGGCGTTTCCCAGCAAGCACAAAACATTTGTATAATATGTATGGAATGTTGGACCAGCATTGAAGACGTTGTATAAATATTATAAAAATGTTTTGTGTTTTCTGGGTTTAATCTCTTTATCATTAAATGGGATATTTCTTTTATTTCATCTGCACAATGTTGTATTTGTTGCCATATTTTTCATTTGTATTTCTAATGACGATAAATAGGCGTTCCCTTTGAATTGAATTGAAGTGAAATAACTTAATATATGTCGATGCCCAGTGTCTCATTATGAGACGTATCATTAAGTTCTTAGAATGAGATTAAAAGAGTAATTATCAGTGTTGTGTCAGCCAGATTATATACATGTATATGTAGCGAATGTTGGATAGGAAGATAAGGGTTTGTATGTTTCAGCCTGTCGATTATGGCATGAGATTTGTTCAGCCCAGTCGTCAATTAATTTATCTTGTGTTCGTTGTTTAACATTATTTGAAAACATAGGCATAATTCCGGAATTGATCTGGAATTAGACCTGATTCCAAGTCTAATTCCAGAAATTTGGAATGGGAATTTTAATTAACTTTCAAGGAATTGGAATTAAATTGGATTTTTTTTAATAGGTGGAATTGAAAAAGAAATTGAACTTGTTATTTAAAAAAAATGCAAGAACGTCACAATGTAGTGAGGGGAATCAGTTATTGTGAAGTTTTCACTGGCTTGTGACAGAGGGGTGGGTGGTGTTTAAAAAAACACCTGACCCGTCGTTCGCTACGTTCATGCGGTGCTGTTTTAATGTTATCAGGGTCTGCAACGCTAGCCCAGTTTTGAGCCAGCTTTTGGTCAATTTTTCACCGGGGGGGGGGGATGGTAAGGCTCTGCTTCGATGAACGACTTCCAAGTACTAACGTCAAATATTGCTATAAATGTGCGAGTAAATAGGCCTATTATTCAATTGCGGGTATTGAACAATTACGGTACTATTTGAAATTCGAAAAAAATAATATGCTAATATAAATATATCATGTTTACTTGCCAAGTGAATTGTTTGCTTTATAATTTCAGTTATTAACACGGTAGCTGTTGAATACTTTAGAATAATATACACAGTACATATGCCTACCCCATATTAATTAGCGATCAAATATCAAGGCGAATTTGTTTTCATAATACGTATCAATTATATCTGTTATGCATATTAACTGTTATATGACGATATATATATACCCAATACACCAATCGCTTTGATATGTTTCATCGATACAATTTGGCAAAATAAAAAAATCTTTGTGGGATAAGGGGTGGCCTAGCTCTATTATCTAAGTCCTGAAGTTAATTATTCTTCTATTTGAGTCTATTTTGTATATTTGTATATTTTTTCTGATGTGTTCACGAGTCGAGTAACCTTTGAAAACAATTAGATCACAATATAAATATCACGGACCTCATAGAAAATTATCCATATATATATTCATGATATTCCTATCAATCAGTTAAATTTGATAAAGCACTAAATTATGTCAATAATCTCTAATAATATGACAGGGGATACAAAGTGTTATTAAAGAGTAACTTTTGATGTTTGATGTAACAGTGCGCGGGAGCGGCAGGGGGGGGGGGGGGGGAGGTTACGACAACACTGTGTTCATTGTGATAGTTATATCCGTGGCTGGACACAGTGATTTTCTCCTTATATAAAAAACAAAGCATATATATTATACAACTAGAAGGGGACGTGGCGCAATGGCTAGAGCGCCTGACTGCCTCGCCAGTCATGCATATAATACAATGAGAATGGGACGTGGAGCAATGTCTAGAGCAATGGCTAGAGCGCCTGACTGCCTCGCCAGTCATGCATACAATACAATGAGAATGGGACGTGGAGCAATGGCTAGAGCAATGGCTAGAGCGCCTGACTGCCTCGCCAGTCATGCATACAATACAATGAGAATGGGACGTGGAGCAATGGCTAGAGCGCCTGACTGTCTCGCCAGTCCTGCATGCGTCCCCGCTGTTCCCGTGTGGGGTTTTCAGAGAAGCAGCATTTGATTGTTTCTCCCTTCTCAATGTGATTAGGCGATCGCGTTAATTAATGGCGGCCTCGTCCAGTTAAGGTTGACACCAGTGCATCGACGTTAATTTCGTGTAGGGCCCCGCGTTGCGCGCTCTTCACACAACAAGTAGAGAAGGGGACGTGGCGCAATGGCTAGAGCGCCTGCCTTCCTCGCCAATCATGCATGCGTTACGGGTTCGAACCCCGCTGTTTCCGTGTTATGTGCGTTTTTTAGAGAAACAACATTGTTTCTTCCTTCTCAATGTGACTAGGCGATCACGTTATTGGCGGCCTCGTCGAGTTAAGGTTGAGACCAGTGTATCAACGTTAATTTCGCGCATGGCCGCGCGCTGCGCGCTCCTCACACAATGTAACACCAGTTCTGAATTTGTCGTGTTTTTATATTAACTTTATGCCGCCATATAAAATAAAACACCACACTGGTTCATCATGTTTATAGTGATTTTTTTTTTAAATGACACTTGCCCAACATTTGGTATAAGTAAACTGATAGTAATTATGTGAATACGTTAAAAAATAAACAACATATATAATTTGTTTTTATCTGGCAAAACGTATAATCTATTTCAATGATTCACTGGTGATTTTATGTAAATAACTATCGTTTAATTTATAATTTCCTAAATTATTGAATAATACACATATTTATTATGTATTGTTTAGCTCCACAATGATGAATGTAAAATTGTCTTCATAACACCATGCAGATGTTATTGATAATTTGATTGGTAATTATTTTGACTGCATACATGAAATATTGTACTATTGAATAATTTTTATATACACCCTGGGGTTAAAAGGGTGAAGATAGTAAAGGCTTGTGAAGAGGATGTGATGTGGTGTTAAGTTTCCCCTCCAATATTACGTCACGGCCCAACAAGTAGAATACGCAGAAAGTGATTTTTACTCTTTTAGCACGAAGCAAATCTGGTAAAAATGTTGTTATTATTCTCACAATCAAATACTTTGTACGTAGGCCTGTATAGGGCCTACTGCTTTATTAGCCTGCTCTGACAAGTATGTATCATTTTTAGAGAACATTTTGTGGCTGCTGCTACACCACAGTCCGATTTTAAGTTGTGCAATAAAAGATTTAGATTTATAGCGAGTTATCACCCATAACCCACATAAGAGGGACAATTTAGCATGCGGATGAAAAAAAATCAAATGCCATGCTAATTAGTACACTCTACTTACAAAGTAATTAGCGGATTTGCATGGCACTTCTAAGAGAGTTGTGTCTCGAGCCAATGGAAATGTAGGCCATTAAAATTCGGGGATGGTCCGCAATACCATCTGATTGCAGGATCTGGATTCCTATCCGGATCGCTCGGCGGAGGTTTGCATTTTTGAGTTTACATTTGACCTTTCTGTGACCTCAATGATACGATTTGTTCCCGATCCGCCAATTTTGTCGTTAACGCGATTCACCCGACGATTTGCTATGTAGGCCTATCGCACCAAAATTTATACCATATATCTATTTCACCAATAGCTCAGACGAGTTCGAAAATGGATGCACATCGGGTAAAAACTAGGTCGCGACCACCAAAATGGCAGACTATTGGCAATTATTATTTTAATACATGTAAATAAACAGGGGGGATATATGCCCTAAAAAATGCAACTCGATAAAATTGAAAATTGACTTTAATATGCGTAATATCTGGAAAACCGTGCAAGATAGCTAGACCATTAATACAGAACAAACTGTGCTGTTTCAGAGGAGGGAATATGCTCTGCAATTTTTTACCTTGATGAAATTCAAAATAGTCGACTTGCAGCCATTATTGACTTTAATATGCGTAATACTGTAGATCTGTTAATATTCGTGATGTTTTATTTTCGGCAAG
The DNA here is from genome assembly GCA_964017125.1 of Flabesymbios commensalis. Classification (NCBI taxonomy): domain Eukaryota; kingdom Metazoa; phylum Annelida; class Polychaeta; order Terebellida; family Flabelligeridae; genus Flabesymbios; species Flabesymbios commensalis. Next base: position 23,058,304 of record OZ024915.1, on the reverse strand, counting down.
AGAGGACAAATTCTCAAATGGAAGAATCTCGCGAAAATAAAGAAAAAAATGAAAGTTGGCGAATAGTCACAAAATCGGGAATTTGCGAAAAATTTAAAACAAGACATGACACTTCAGGGAAGGATCGATGCACCCTGAAAAATTTCAACGCGATAACATTCGAAATGGCCGACCTGTGGCCATTATTTTAACTTTAATATCTGGTGACTTACTTGAAATAAATGGTCCGGAGATATAGTAGTCTTTATAGTTATAAGTTATATGACATAAAACAGAATAATGATTAAAACTATATAGTCACGTAAATTGTTTGGATTCAATGTTATACCTGCAGTTATAGTGGGGCCTATCATAATGTTGGGAGCTAGATGGGTTGTGAAGAACATTACATTTACAAAGTTTTACACATAAAAAATAGCCATACATGAATAATAATTTGAATACATTCCTTTCTCGAATTAGTTTTATCTGATAGTGGAGCTGACTTTTTCATTCCCATGATTTATTTTAATTCTGACTTCAATTTTTTCTTTTCAATATATACACATATACTCCAATATAGCATTATTCACCATGAAATTTAATCAGTTTTTTGTATATTCTAGATCAGCACCATTTACAATAAATAAGTATGTCCTGTGCATAGGCCTGTGAATCTATAAGAATGTTCCTCGCTGATAGACGATTATATGTGAATAAAATTACCATTAATATAATGTCAAATAACTTATCTAGAAATATCGCCATCTTTAAATGGGACACGTCAATTGAATATGGAGGGTGTTTAACCCACATTTTGATTCATATTGTATAAATTACAGTGATAAAATTTGTTTTTAACAATATCATATAAATAATTACAACAAAAATTAATTTACAACATGGACATGGTATATAGCAGGGGGTAATTTTACTTGACGCGAACTCATAGCTTTAACACATCCTCGGCACTAAGCACTAAGTAATTTACATTTACATGTATCTTATGTTATGCACACTTGTTTAAGTATTTAACTTGTGTCCAAGAGAAACAAGTTTGTGTCAATATGTGGAAAAAAATGATACTTGTTGAACAAGTCGTCGTCATAATGTGAATGTCCCTCCCCTCCATGCCGAAATCATACAAACGTGCTCTCATTGATCCATTTAACTGAATAAATCACCGTCATGTATCCCCTCTCTATATACATGTTTTCATTGGACGATTTCACTGATTCAAATTTAACCTGTGATTGTGTAATGGTGTGAAGATGCTATAAAGTAAGACGTACATGAGATTATTCAGTATTAAAAACATTTTTTACAGAACATGGCTTTCTCCAGTATGAAGTTGAGATCTGCGATGATCAGTAAGGAGTCGTGCTAGCACCTTCTGGAGCATTGATGGAGATGTTGGGGATTCAAGCTACCTACACTTACATACAGGAAATACTTACAGTATTTTTCGCAAATGAGATGAGAATACACTGTAAGTGCACTTTGGAGCTCCATCAAAAATATCATCATATACGGGAGCCAGATGGTACGTGTCATGTTAACACTTGTTTGTTTGGCTGCACGCAGACACAACTTGTATACAAACTTGTCAATGCGAATGTTTTAACAGAGATTTATCGAGAGTTGCCAGAAGTTGTAATCATGTACATGTGTACAAACATTTTGTACGTTTTTACTAGAACTAATCAAAAAGTATAATAACCTCAGTACTGATTACGGTAATATAAGAAGGTTACACGGCAGCTGGTAGATAAGGTAGGCCTACATTCGTTTTTTCTAAGTACTACGAATTGATCAAATACTTTTCCCAATATAATTTATTTTGATAATGATCACTTGGTAAAATATATGCCTACATGCACTTATCACACATTTATTCTACGTAACACCTATCTTTTCTCCAAATATTCCACAAATGATAAAATAGCATTGTAAAAATCTCTGACTTTCATCCATGTGCTACAGATTTGATCAAATATTTCTGAAATTTCTTTCAAGTTTTAAAATCACTTCTTCAATACCTTTACAATTTTTTTCCAAGTACTATGAATTGATCTGATATTTACCAAATGTTATTTTATTAATGAGCACTTGATAAAATATTTTCAGGCATTTTCTAATTTATGCCTCATTTATTAAAAATGACGAAGGAAGGTTGACTTCCCGATATTTACGATTTTAGTTACTTACGTTTAAGTGGAATGAAACAACATATAATCCAACTATTATTGCATAATTTGCTCACAATTCCTGTCATACATGTCAGCATACTAACCTACGAACATACCAGAAGTCATTGCCACGCATGCATAGGGTCTCGACACCAATTACCACAAATAATTTTATTCAGAAAACATTATCAGAAGTGTGAACCCTCCTGAAAAGTTTTTGAAAGCTTACTTGCTGTTGAATCTAGGGATGAAGTGACATGATCGATGGTGTGACTGTACCAACTTTGGCAATTGACCTGACATATCAAATATCAAGCGCCTGCATGGTGGATTATGACCAGTTGATATTTTATACAGTCTTTAGGGCAAGAAATAACATGAAGATCGCACAGATGTGAAGCCTCATGGAAAGTTTTTTTTGTGGTACTTTAATACCTCAGTCTATTCCGCAACTTATACACTAACGTGACATCACTCTATTCACAAACTCATAGACATACATGTGTATTTAATTCATGAATACGTTTCAGGGGTCCTTTCAAATTAACGAATAGACTACAGCATCTGCTATCAGTGTGACAGAAAGCAAGAAAATCGAAGCTATTTCACAGGGGCGGATTTAGAGCGGGTTCGCAAGGTTCTGGAACCCTGTCAGCGTTTTCAAATCTATCAAATTAAAGGGTTAGAGACCGGTAAATTTATTGATTTTTTGGAGGATTGGAACCCTGTGACCGTTTTGATGACAGGGTTCAAAAACAGAACTGATAGCCTATTTTTCTTTGTTAGTCAATTAGGCTGTTTCATTGATCTCAAGATAAGCGCTGGCACTAAGAGGTGTGGAAGGGTAGGGGTAACACCGGCAGCAGACATGTGTAATTAACAGTCACGCCAAATCACAATGTGCACTCCCCTATAAAGCCAAAAAGGCAGTATCTGCTTACTTGTAACGTGAATGGATACTGCCTTTTGGCAAACAGCTTGTCATTGGGGACTGAATATTGCATAACATTCACACCACCCTTTGTTTCCGAAGACTTCAATAAATTAAATACACCTAGCTTTGAAGGGGCTCTACACATTGAAATTGTAGTAATTTTTTTTCTGTTTAAATTAAAGTCACTTATTTTTTATACTTTTTTTACTGATATATAGATCTGGTAATATTAGAGAAGTTTTAATTTTCGCGAGGAGAACAAAATAGAGAATTTAAGAATCTTTAAGAAAATTATTATTATAATAGTGCTACCTATATATAAACGAAATTGCCCATAGTGAGTTTTAACTACAGTCTCTATGAAGACTTAACAACAATGTATATATTATATTTTAACTGATAGTACACAGGTGCATGAGCCTGAATAAAAATCATATCAGTCAGTGATTGGCACGGTTTTGCTAGTTAGCCTACTACCGTAATGTGTTTGTATAACAATATCAGCTTGAGAATCCATTGCCCCCGCTCAACTAGCACTGGATTTTACCCTGACACTGACTCAACGATGGCCTCGCATCTCCGGCGCTGACCCAACATTAAACAAAAGTTTGAGCAAAAGCCCGTTGGGAAGGTCGGCACGTGTCGTGGATAGTTATTACCGTAATTGGCGGCAGAGGCTATTCAGAACGAGGCTGAGACGCTTTCCCCACATTACCTCTGGGTTAAGTGTAAACGTATGAACCAAGCCAACTTATGGATACAGCGTCGGCTCGTTACTCCATTTGGGAAATGCACAAAACCAACATACAGTAACCAAACAGTAAAACAGTCAGTTGTGAAAATACAGCGTCATTGGTTGATAAACGTCGCAGGCGCAGCATAACGAATTAATATTTAATGATTATATCCTAGTTCCCATCCTCCTAACTCCATTGTTCCAATCCTCTTAACACCATTGTTCCAATCCTCTTAACACCATTGTTCCTTGACTTATGTATTATGCTGCTGCGATACGGGTACTGCCAACCTATATAAATCTAATTAATACATTCAGTACTTAGTAAAAAAATTACTTCTGTAAGTAACTTAATTAAGTAACATTTTACATTATTATTTTAATTATGCCAGGCCTGGCAAACTTATATTTACATCTTATGATTATTTCGGTTCGTGTAGTTGTTCCCGCCATAGATGTCGTTATGCGCCACTAAGGCGTGGACCATCTGCATGAAGCGTGTGGGAGTGTGGATTTTTTGTCCAACTCTAGTCTGTTTACGGTTGCGTCTGGTACAATTTTGTCGCCGTCGGCGATGTTCGAATTGTTTTTAACATTGATGTTTTGGTCGTGTCAGTTGTATTAGGGGTTTTACCCCGTAAGTCTAAAGGTACACGTGAATACGATCGCAAACCGCCGCTGCTCCCGTTAGCGCGGGAAACGGCGGGGGCTCGCGAATGCGGCGCTACATAAGATGTTTAGGCAAATTTATTCTATGGGTTTGATGCTGTGAAGTAGTGGCCAAATTCTTACCATTTTTAACCGCGTCAGACCGTGTCTGTGTATTGACTCTCAGTTCAGCTCTCTTCCTGTCAGAATTCTGCGTGAGAGCACTACTGGGTTTAATTTGGTTCTTCGGTACCTTTCTAACTATCTCAGTAGTTTTCGAATTCTTCGTTTTTTGTTTGCGTTTTACGCTGTGTCTCTGTACCTGTTTCAGGCTCGCTTTCTAAGTGTGCAGGTTTAACTTGGTCAAGGGAGACCGTTTCCACCTTGCCTTTTATCAGGATTTTTATAACTCTGCCGCTCCTCACGATGACCTTATACGGGCCGTCGTAAGGGGCGGTTAGCGGCGGTGCAATTGCGATTCTTCGCAAAAATACATGCAAGCATGTGTCGATTTCGTTATATTGGAAAATGTTTTTCTGAGGTGAGTCGTGCGGTGATTTGATTTGAACTGCATGGGTACCTCTATCTGTGGTGATAGTAGCGGGAGTCCCCAACTGTGCTATCCACCTACTGATGAAGGCATCGGCGACCGTTTCAGCTCTAATATCCACTAGCGGTATGGCTTCTGGCCAACGTGTGAAACGATCTACACAAGTCAGTAGATATCTGAAACCGTCGGCGTACGGTAGAGTTCCGACTATATCGATATGTACGTGGTCAAATCTCTCGGTAGGTTTGTCAAATTTGCCGAAAACTGGCTTATTATGGCGAGATACTTTGGCGGTCTGACAACCTTTACAAGAACGGCACCATTTGGCGATATGTATATTCAGTCCGTGCCAGACAAATTGTGTATTGATCAGCGGCTTTGTAGCCCTATACGATGGATGACCTAATCCGTGTAAATTCGAGAAAACCTGTTTTCGAAATTTTGCTGTAATATACGGCCGAATGTGTCCTGTTGATACATTCACCAAATCAAATTGTTATCAAATGATTTGAGTAATTGAAAATTCATTGTAGACGACTTTGAATGTCGCAACCGCGTAAGTTCTGTGTCCAAGTCTTGATCTGTACTTAATTCTTTATAATTTATAGTTGATGTATTGTCTATGAAGGACACGAACGGTCATGACAAAGCGTCGGCGACGAAATTTGTCTCACCTTTCACATATCTTATGTCTGTTGTGAACTCGGCAATAAAAGCCAACTGTCTTGTTTGTCGCAGTGATGGGCGTTCAGTGACTGATGTCATTACGAAAGTTAAAGGTTTATGATCGGTGTTTACAAAAAAATAACGGCTTTCTAAGTTATGCCTGAAATGTCTAATAATGGCGTACACTGCTAAAAGCTCGCGATCTAACGTGCTGTAACGTGTCTCTGCGGGAGTTAGTTTTTTACTGAAAAATGAAAGTGGCTGCCAGACATTATCGATGTACTATTGCAAAACGCCAACTACGGCGAAATCACTAGCGTCGCACGTGATATTCAATGGGGCAGAGTGGTCTGGGTGTACCAAGAGGGTTGCGTTAGCAAGTATTTGCTTAGATTCGATAAACGGCAAATCTGCACTTTCATCCCACTTCAAGTCGAAATTGGACTTAGGTGACAATCTTGTATGTCCTTCATTAGCAGCAGTCAGTAATTGATTTAACAGTGTCAACTTATCCGCGCAATGTGGTATAAATATATGATTATAGTTTATCATTTCTAGATATCGACACAACGCTCTTTGCTTTTCGGGCCTAATGAAATTAACTATCGCGTCTACAGCACTGGGTAGCGGTGAAATACCTTCTGCGCAACCATGATGTCCTAAAAAGCTTAATTCGGTAGTACCGAACTGACATTTCTCTGAGCCTATGATGATTCCATATTCTGCTAAACGGGTAAAAATAATTCTCAAATGTTTCTTATGCGTACGATGGTCGGGGCTTGTTACTAACAAATCGTCCAAATATACGAACACGATATCTAATCCGCGCGTAACGTGATCTATTAAACGTTGGAAAGTTTGACCAGAATTTCTCAAACCAAACGGTGTCCTGGTGAAATTGAACAGATCGAAAGGTGTGGTAACCGCTGTTTTATGTACGCCCGACGGTTCAACCGGTATCTGATAATATGCCCGTACCAAGTCTATCTTGGAAAAAACTTTCGACCCTGCTTAACGTTGAGTAAAATCTTGTACAGACAGGCCTCGGAGATCCGTCCTCCGATGTTCCGTCATCTTCTACCTCCGTCATGGTTTTGACGGGAACGGAGCTGCCCAATGTATTTTTGCTTCTATGTTCCGTCATTCTGATGTCCGCCTCCGTCATCAAATTTCGGGGACGAAAAGGTTAAATCAATGAATAAGTGTCCCGTTGTTCTGTCACGTTGTCCGCCTCCGTCATCAAATCTCAGTGACGAAAGGGTTAAATCAATGCATGACTTAAGCGTCTCATTGTTCTGTCACCAGATGACGGTCAGTTACGCTAATTGTGTGAACGCCACTTGTTTGTATAGTGATTGTGACATTGCTTATGTCCTTTTCAAAACATTTCCCCAACGCTGGCTAAATGCACCTAACGTGTAAAGGAGTAGTGGGGGGGCTGATTAGCAAATAAAACCCGGCAAACACATGTTCACGATGTGAACATTGGTTTAATGCTGGGCCACTGCCTTTGACACCGTACCTCAACAAAGGAGGAACTGCTTGTTCTGCATAACACTTCTTGACGGCAGTAATATGATACAGCACAGCAAACACGAGACGTTCACTCAATGTTGATACAATGTTGGGGCAGTGTCTGAGACGATGGGTTCACATTGTACCAGCGATAAAGAATAATTAATTTGACCTTCAATATGTCTGGAGTAGATATAAGTACCGAAACAATTGATTTTGTTAACTAAATCTATAGGTATCTAACAATTTGTGTGAACAGATCGTAATTATTCATGCCGTCATCTGCGTTGAGGACATCAATTTCATAGATTATACTCTAAGCCTTGAATACCGTGTGTTTCGGTAAGCAGGAAGTGTCAACACCTATTTGAGCATTGATTGGTTCACCATTGTACAAAGAACAGTATGTAAAGCCCTACAAAAACAGGAAGACAATAGTCGCACGTCCGGCAACATGAAAGTCGGAGCAATAAGCCACTCGCACGAGTAATGACATGCACTGTGCTATACACAGGGAAATGTGTTAGATTTGATCATGGCCATATGTCAACACGTGAGTTGAGTGATATTGCTTGGAGTCATTATGACTATCAAATGAAAACATTATTATTCGGTTATATTAACAATAGAAACGGATTAAAGCAATTAATACTCATTGTTCTTTTACTGTGATAAACAGATTAAGTGTATAAAAGACACAATGGGTTTATGGTAGTCATTCAGTTTCACTATGGCTTCGAATCCATGCAAACGACGACGCACTGACCCCAATGGCGATAAAAAAGGTGAAATTTGCGTTTACAAATACGCTCATTCTAAATCTACGTGCTTTGATATTGCCGCTCATTTTGCCAAATACCAGGACATGACAGTGGGTCGCACAATCATGCAATTATATATTTGAAATAATAAAATTATATTTGTATCATATTCAGATATTTATGTTGTTATTTTGTTCGCACGACCAATACATGTACTAATATAATAACATTACAGTATGAATTATATATATATATCCTCGGTTCCAACACAGCTTGGTGGGGGGTGGGGGAGCTGCTCCGAAACTTGGGAACAGATGATGACAGAACATCGAGGTCTCTCTGTAAATGGGGAATCGGATATCGATCCGGTACTGTCTGAGCATTCAAACTTCTATAATCTCTGCACAATCTCCAGTCTCCTTTTTTCTTAGGCACCATATGAAGCGCTGATGACCACTCACTGTCGCTGGGTTCGATAACGCCTAACTTTATCATATCATCGAACTCACGTTTCGCAGTGACTAGTTAATCAGGTGCTAATCGTCGTGGGCACGCGAATACGGGGTGTCCTTTGGTCACTATTTTATGTGTAATACCGTGTTTTACTGGCTCGCCCTGACTGGCCACGAGTCAGTTCCGGAAACTGACCTAGTAATTTTGTGTAGTCGTTCTGAACGGTGTCAACTCTATTCAGTGATAACGGTTTAATAGACGATAAAGTAGCTAGTATAGCTAAACCGGTTCGCAAGTCTCTCAGATAACGACTTTTTAAGTCTACCAGTAAGCTGTAATGTATGAGAAAATCAGCTCCTATAATTGGTTATTTGAATGTCCGCTACTATGAATGTCCAAGCGTAATCTCGTTTTAGACCAACGCCGACGACGCGTCTACTAGTACCGTAGGTGTTGATAGTAGTATTATTAGCTGCAACTAGGGGCAAACTAGCGGAGTCTGTAGTCCTGGTAACGCAACACGCTGACTGCAGCGCCCGTGTCAATTAGGTATTTGCACTTGTTGCGTTTGTCGTCGACATACAATAATCTAGCCGGATATGACGCAATATTCACTACTTCGCGCTGGCCTATCATTTTATAGTACGAACAAAGCTCACTACACAAACGTGCCTTTTCACCGAAAGTTTGGTGATAGTAGCAAACCTGTGCATCGACTGTGTCGGTCGGTTGAACAGCGTTATTTTGCTGTATGTGCGGCGGCGGTGCGTTAGGGCGACTATCTTTTTTTTTATTCTCGGAAACATCTTGTTTAGTAACATTTAGGTTATTAGGTACTAATGGTTTTGCTTGTACGTTAGGTACGAACTGTGTCTTAGTGGCACGATTCTCGGTTGTTTGTGAGCGTCCGTAGGTCTTCTTCTTTGCTCCTGTGGCTGTCTCTATTTTTTTGAGCCTGCGAGACAGGTCTTCTAACAGTCCAACTAACTTTTTCCGCTCTCGTTGACTTATATTTCAGCAACCCCCGACTTAGCTTCGTCGACGTCCTTTTCTGCAGCGACAGCACGGTCGGCTCACATGGCCAAACTTTCTAAAGACGCACTGTCTGGCTGTGTAGCTAACTGAGCACGTACTGATGTTGGCATCTGTCGCATAAAGGCCTGCCGGATGACTGCTTTTCCTACCACTGCTTTGATTCCAAAACCAGCTGTCTTCTGTAACCGTCTGAGAAATATAGACGGTATGTCGAATCCCAGTTTTTCTCCTGAAATCACTTTATTTACTCTCTCTGCTGTAGTTAAACCCCGTAGTTCGATCAAGATGGCTTTCAAATTCTCATACTTGTGAGTGAGGAAAGGCTGAAGTAACACGTCTCCGACATCAGGCGCTACATCGCCAGAGAGTGCAGCACATGTTAATATATAGCGTTCGTCATCGTCCGTAATCTGATGTAAATCGAATTGTGTTTCAATTTCGTTAAACAACAACTCCACGTCTGTTGAGTAAAAGGTGGCGATTTTAAATTTCGGCAGTTTGGTCGATCGCTGTTGTGGCTGACGTCTCACCGGCGAAGGGCTTCTTGAGGATTCACTCCATGACAAATCTCTCTGACGTCTGTTGCATGCAATCCACAGAAAATCTGCTTTTAACCTTTTAAACTCTGAATCAGTGTCTCTTAATTCTGCTGTGTTCTCATCGCTCATAGGAGAATACGATTCCTTATGACGAGCCCTTGTCAGTCGAGGGGTGATGACACGAAACCTTCACTGTCTCCTTTTCCAGCCATTTTGAAATGTTTCTTTATTGAAATTATTTTAAAAATTTTGCAGAAAAAGTTTGCAGACCTATTGGCTACTATGCAATGCTCAGACAGTTATTTAAATGTTATCCATTTAAAACATACCAACTATTTTTTTTGTCGTACTCCGCGTGGAGAACTGTGTGCACAGTTGTCTAGTTTGAGAGAAATTCTAGATGTGTGATAGATCTATGTATGTAAATTGTCCATGTCAATACGCAGGTAGTAGAGAGCAGGGGTTGCTGAAATATCTGAAAACTCTCTATGCAGAAATGTGTGCGTGGTAGGGGTCATGCTATTTCATTTAACACATGAATTGTGATGACTGTAGGTCGTGAACTGTATGCAAGGATGCCAGAATAAATGCTAAAATGCTATTCTAAGCTATAGGATAATAGTTTTTGGTATTTCGACCTGTGTGGAGAAATTGTCCACACAAGTAAAAAAACACACAATATATCAAAATAGTCACCGTAGCGCAACTGTCAAGTCGTAAATTCAGAGTAAATAAGTAACAATTAAATTCTGCCCATCATGAGAAAATTTCGTTCTCGTAACAATAGGCTGAGTGCGACTGTAATATGCATCTACAGTTCCACTTGATTTTTTAAAATTATTTTTTGTAATTCTTGACTGACAGAAGTCTAAAAAACTGCATAGTATTAATTTATCGACGAATATTTTTCATAATGAACATAAAATGTTCACCATGAGAATCATTCTTAGTGACGTCAAAATCGGTCGCCCGCTTCGATTAGCATCGGTGCGTGTAGGCTAGTGCCCGTCGATGTAGACTGTACGGTTGTGTGGTGTGCGAGGTGTATGTATGGCGGCACGCTGCTGCGCCTCTATTGGAGCGGTGAGTGCTTCGATTATCGCGCACTGTGTACGTGGTGTGCGTATGACCGTACGATGCGCCACATCAGCTCATAACTCATTAACATATTTAGCAGCTAATTATGTTGCCCACGGTTGGTGCATGGCTTAGCCTATTTGAACTCTGACCTCTCAGAAAACGTGTCAGGCACGACAGTATGGGAAAATAGACAATCAAATTTTCAGGCACAAAATATCACACGACGTGTGACATAATTTGCAATATCTAGAAACACATACTAAAATGAAATCAGTCTCGCTTTCCGACTGAAAAAAATATTTTGAAAAAATTTATTATTGTCTAGACTGTATTTCCAGTCGCTGTTGCAGGCCTATTTGGCCTTGACCTGTGAGCCGCACTTGCCGTTCACGCCACTGATTCAAGATGGCGGCTTAATTTATGCTAATTACCCGCTCTGAGCTGATGAGGTGATGTCGCAGTGCATTCCGGGCAGGCAGGAACACGTGGGGCTATACAGCAGCCAGATGAGCTAAATGATAGGGATACCAGCTGCCAAGATGGCTGCTCTTACCGATTCATAGTAAAATATATCTTCTTCTTCTGGAATAAAAGTATGGTTCACAAAATATCGACCTACGGTCCTAACAATAATGTATTTATAGACCAAATAAGACCGTTTATTCACATATATTTTAGACAAACAATTTTAAGTGGTTCCAATCCTATTTAAAAGCTTTCTGAGTCGAGGCGATATTTTTTGGCTTGGAATTTTATTTTTTGGACGTTTACACAAGAAAAATTATTAGTGATATTTTCTTGAATTGGCCGAGAAAATCGAATCACCCAATTATGGTGTTAAACGATTTAAAATTAATTTTAAAATATTTCCTTTCCAATCGTCAAAAACTGCATAAATAGAAAGAAAAAATCTTAAAATTCTTACTATTTAGGAATGAACCAATTAGTCCAATTTTACTGCGCATTCCAGCGTGTCGGCCATCTTGGAAAAGACTGATCGCACGTGGCTGTCGTCCAAATTTATTAAAATTTTCGAAGTTTTTAGCGAAAGCGCGTGTCCTTCTCTTCAGATAACCTTTCTAACTAACCTCACTGGCATTATTTATTAATGACCTACAACCATTATGTACCTTGCAAAAAAATTATGTGTCATTTTTTTTTTAAATCCCCTAATTTTAAAACTATCCTAGGCTGGCTCAAAACCAGTGGTTTTGCACTGTCGTTTGGTTGCTTTATGAAAAAATATACTGGAAAAAGGTTGCGAGTACGTTTCAACGTCTGAGGTCACCAATATAGTTATATAGAAGTGCTTTGTTCCTCCATATTTCCATCAACTCTTCCGTCGGGACGACGGGAATAAATAAATAATATTGATTCATTCTCCTGTTATTTCTCTCTTTATTGTAGTCTAGACATTTATATAGTGCACACAGTCCCCAAGCGGAGTACGACGACCTAACGCCATGCGGCTTGGCCCTAAGCTCGAGACGGAGCATCCGTTAGACTCAGTGGCAGCGAGATGAGTGAAAGCACGCTCGGCTAAACGCGCGCTCAATTGGCGGCAGAGGCTATTCAGAACGAGGCTGTGCGGGCCCTCCCTGTCGCCAGTGGTCGGAAAAACCGAGCAGTCCCGAACGGGTGAGACGCTATCCCCACATACTATATAAATTATCTTTTTCTGTTTATATTTATTACATGTATTTTGTATACAATTATGATGTTTTCAGGGCCCCAACGAAGATGGGTGAATGCTTATTGGGTTTACCCTCTTGAAATAATAATAATATTATTAATATTATTATTATTATCCGAGTTTGTGGAGGGGTTGACAGCAATATATATACTCACTTTTATCTGCTGTTATCGGCCACATGAATGTGCTATTTATAGCACAGTATTACCGTCCAAGCAAATACGACACATAATGATCCAATGTTGGAAAAATGTGGGCCAACGTCGTAGATGGTGGGCCAACATTAGTCCAGCATTGAATCCATGTGTCGTGTTTGCTGAGGTGCGCGATTTCAAACATTGAAACAACATTGGCTCAATGAAAGGGAATATGAGGGGCTGTAGTCTTTCTTGTGGACATGATCAGTCATATATGCATCCCCTGCGGGTAAGCCTTTGCAAGCTATTCTGTGCATCATTTATAGCTTCATATTGTTACGACGGGAGACAAGGGGCAAGGCATACAAGCTATTCTGTACATCATTTGTAGACTCATGAACATGTTGTTACAACGGGCGACAAGGGGCAAGTACGTAGGCACTACACAAGATATTCTGTACATCATTTATGGCCTCATGTTGACTTGTTACGACGGGCGACAGGGGGCAAGGTATATATAGGCCTGTAAGCTATTCTGTATATAGTCTCAAATGACGGAACCCCAACACACTACACAAATACTTCCAGCGATATTTTAGATCTATGTAGGCTCTATTGTCAATCGCAGTATCGCGACCAAGGTAGATACATGTACAGTAGGCCTAGATGTAGGCAGCGACCACATGCCTGTTCACTTGGTAATAAATTCGTCAAAAATTGTGAGACAAAATCAGCGAGAAACTCTACAGCACGAAAAAACAGACTGGGTTAAACGCAAAATAATTGATGAAAACTTAATACTAACAGACGCAGTCACACCAGCAGAAATAGATGCAACAGTGAACAATAAAGCTATCATAATTAAAACGGCGTTAGACAAATCCTGTCCAAAAAATAAAGTAAAAGATATGGATTTTTTTTATATCGGAAGAAACTAGCAAATTAATTAAGTTAAAACGAAAAATAAGACGGATAGCTCAAAAAACACATAAGGCTGAACATAAAAACTTAACAAACCGATTAAAAATATTAGCATTTAGCTAAAGCGGTGCAAAACGACAAGGCCACCTGGTGGCAAACAAAAACACAAGAAATTGATTCGGCAAAAGACAGCAAAAGTGTGTGGCAAAATTTTCACAAAATTAGCAGTAAAAGAGCACAGGCAGAGACTAACAACCCAGTTACTAAAAAAGACGGAAATCCAACAGAAAACGATTTAGAAAAAACCAATGCGTTTGCTGAAACATTAGGTGAAATTCACAATACCCACAAAGGGCCAATTTTGACAATAATTTCAAAAAAGGAGTGGACGGCAAAATTGCAGGAAATTACCATCTTTTCAACCCACTAGCATCATACGTAGATGAAAAGGGCGATGAGAACCCTATAATGAGACATATATATCCGAAATTAAAAAAACAATTGAGTAAAACCAAGGGCCGATCGGCACCTGGTTATTTTCCAGAGCCTTGGAAACAAGCTATGGGAACTATGATTCCAAAACCAAATAAAAACCACAAAATCACTACAAACTATAGACCCATCAGCCTTCTAAGTTATATCGGAAAATTATTTGAAAAAATACTTGCAAATAGAATAAGAGGCGAACTCGAAAAGAGAAAATTCTTTAATGAAGGGCAACTTGGCTATAGCAATAAAATATGCGCGATGGAACACATATTACGATTAACAGATGACGCCCTTACAGGCTTACAAGCAAATAGACTGGGGGTTGCCGTCTTTATAGACGTCGAAAAAGCGTTTGATTCGGTATGGCATAATGGCCTCAGATATAAGCTAATGAACAGTGAGCTGCCGAATAAAATTATACGATTAATGTCTTCGTTTATTTCAGACAGAACAATTACTGTTAAAATTAACGATGAAGAGTCAGATAAAGTAAAACTTAATGCTGGCACACCCCAAGGGTCTGTCCTCAGCCCACTCTTATTTTTGATGTATGTGAATGATATTCCAGTAGATCCCATGAACAATCAAGTAAAGATATCACAATTTGCGGATGATCCAGGTATGTGGACATTCGGCCCAACGCCACATACGTTCAATATCGGATCCATAAAACATTATCGGCTCCAGAAAAGTGGTGCTCCAAATGGAGAATTAAATTAAATGATAAAAAGACGCAGCTGATTGTACTTTAAAAGAGCGGGAGACAACACAAAAAAATCAAGCTTCAATCATTCGGAGAAGAAATAGATCATGTGGAAGAAGCAACACTGATGGGAGTGACTATCACAAAAACATTTAACTTTCGATCACATATAAAAATGGCAATATCCAAATCAAATAGACGATTAAACTTACTAAGACTTCTAGGTGGTACTAACTGGGGATGTAAGCCTAAAATTATCATGCAATTATACAAACAATACGTCAGACCAATCCTAGAATATGGAGCGATAGCTCTCTTATCGGCACCTAAAACAACACTAGAAAAGATACAACTAGTACAAAATAAAGCTATCAAGATAGCTTACCGCTTACCGTGGTGTACCAGCACACGCAAAATACATCAGCTACCAGAAATCGAACCCATTAAAAATCGATTCCAATCATTAGCGAATAAATTTATACACTCACTAGAAGAACACACAGAATTACTCAAACTTCAAAAGGATCTACATAATGCGATAAAGAAAAGGGACAAAACAAATTTTCTAGACGAATTACTAGAAAACTACAAGAAACAATATGGAAATAAAAAAGGTATGTAGCAAAAAAAAAATTCTGCGAGAAAAACAACAGTTTTTACTTCAATCTCACTCTGAGAAACTCAAGAAAATTTTTCATGATCAGACGCTGGGCATCGATATATATAAGGTGGCATTTCACCTGGGATTATTCTTTTAAGTTTAGGGCTAGATTTATTGTTTTCAGTTTAGGGAACCCTTCCCGTCGCCTGTGTTATTGGACCGGCTTTATTTGTCTGATCACAGACATATCTACATTTCAGAACATTCTTGATTTTACATGTTACAGCTGTAGGCTACGCAGTCATGGTTTTCTGCGTTGCATTGGACCAGCTAAAGAACCAGGCCTTCCAGTGTAAGTGGTATAACTCTTACAGTCCACGGCAACGCAATAAACCATGACTGCCTAGCCTACAACTGTAACATGTAAAATCAAGAATGTTCTGAAATGTAGATATGTCTGTAATCAGACAAATAAAGCATATTGAATGGAACAGTAGGTCATGTCCTCCCAAAAGTCCAATGTAAGCAAATGGGCTAGCTTTACAGGAAGTACAAGTCTGAGCCTGGAGTGACGTCACACTCTCAGGATAACTACCCTGCAAACGATTTCACGTTGCAATAACGTCCCCACAACGTACAGCATTCGTACTTAGGACGTAACTGTGTGAACTCCCATTTACGTCCTTAGAACGTAAAATATAAATGTACCGTTATTGGGACGTTCTGAGGACGTTAGGGTTATTATTACTACGTCCTTAGCACGTCCTCGTTGAATTCTTCCATGCATGACGAAACCTGGACCTTAACGAACGTTATATTACGTACAGTGTTTGCAGGGTAGGGCCCATGGCCACACTTTCACATTTAATTTTTTTTTGTTAAATAAGGAGATTATTATTATTATTTTTTTTTGACAATTACATAGCTTTATGTTCATAAATATCAACATGTCAAGTCAAAAACCCACCAGTTTTAGCACCCCTCTCGACTTGAACTTTAAACCTCACTGCTGGTGTAAATGAGATGTTGAGCATTCGATATTTTTGAAGCACTCCTAGATCAACTTTTGAAAGAAAAGATCCATTCTTGAAATTCTGTGAAACTCAATGACCTTGACTTCCTTTATTTTCACCGAGCTGGCTAATACAATGAAGTATGGGGAGGGGTCTTATGTAACCTTGTTTTCACCGAGTGACGTCACTGCGTTTCACAGAATTGGATAGTCACGTCGCCATCTTGTTTCGGGACAGTCCATCTAGGCCTACAGTCCATCTAGTTTAAAAAACTCATTCCAGACGGAGCCCGAAATATCTCGGACAAGATACTCGACTGTACAAGAGGGAGCCCGAGATAACTCGTGTTATATGACGTCGTAAAAAGTACATTTTTTAAAATGTTCCGTCCACAGAAACATGTATACATGGCCCCTTGGCTGTTAAGTGTCATATGGCCTGGAAATGTACAAATGGCTTCTTAGAGCTCAGATACTGGGGTAAAATTTAAAATTGCTCAAATTTACTTGTTATGCTTTTAATTCTGAAGCACAAACAGTAATCTAACTTATCATGCCAATTATACTTTAAATCATGAAGAATTATAGTTTTTTTCAGCATAGAATAAAAATACTATCATTTTCCATGATGTGCCTAACATTTTTAGATTGCAACTATTAAAACCACCCTATGATGTAGGCCTACAGATAACCGATATATGCCTCCTATAATTGGAAGAGATATATTAAAAACTATCAGAAATAATCATTCGAAATTTCATGAATATTGGATGAATGGGTCTACTTGTAAATGTTTTTTGAGACGCAGTCTTCTTTCTTGAAATGCCGATTTCAGCCTCCTTACTAGCATCAAATACTGATTAATGACATACATTGTATCAGTAGACTCCCTGATCACATGACTGCTTCTATGACGCCTTTAGTCAATTTGTGAATATAAGAAGATAACAAATTCACCAATTCAACCATTTTTATCACTGCTATGGCAACAGAAAATGCCGTTGAAATGTTAGGCACATCATGCATATCCTGCATTATCACCACATATGTTTCAAGTATCAAAACTGATGGTTTTAAAAACTAATATATATACAGTCTAAACTTGGCGTATGAATAACGAAGATTTTAGATAACTTTAACACGATTTATATGAGTGATATACACCAAATTTAAATTTAAATCAATATTCTTTTTGTACTTTGCAACACTGAGCACTCACATGGGCATGTGAAACTGGAGTTTGTTACTGTTAATATCAGCCGTTCTACGTCATTAATACTTTACCATATAAGTTGAACTGTGCTTAATATTTGTGTTAAAAGTTCACATAGTTTAGATTTTTCTCACCATTGATCACGGATGTCGAATGTCTGAAGCCAGCATGGTCCATACCCAGTTTATTCAGTTGAAAATGGTGAAAATACGGGTGAAAATACGCACCCGTTTTAACGCACTGTTATGTTAGGCACATCATGATATGATAGAAAACATGCATTTGATATAGATAAATAACGCAATTTGTATGTCTAACATGCTCATATTGGAATCCACAGGCATGTTCAGGCATAGCCATCAAAATAGTATTGGTGTGTAGTCTATTTTTGTCTAATACCACCTATGAAGCGAAAATGATGTGCCTAACTATTTCCTAGTATAATATCTAATAGGAGTTGCTGGCATAGAAGACTATGATTCACTGTCATTTTCTGTTGATCATTTTTAATAACCACCCGAAGCTTTATTATTAGGAAGGCAAAACTTACCTCTTATGTTATTTCTTCGTCGCAGTATACACCATAATGTACTTGTTAGGCACATCACAAACAAATTTTCGAAGGTGGTATACATCCAGGTGCCATCCCAAAATATGTTTTGTGCAGCTTTTATTTATTTTTTGAATACCTTATATTTGTAACAACTATGGGAAGTAACAAAAATATTATATAGGCCTATCAAGCCTGAATATTTGTTAAAAATTGTTGAAGTGTCGTCTAAAGGTTAAAAGTGAGTTATTTGGACCCATATATGACACTGTCGGACTGAAAATAAGCACCAACGAGTCGTGAAACACAGTGAAACCTATACATTCTCATCAAGCTAGAAATCTAGCGAATATAGTTATAGGTGTTTGAATAAGAAATATATTACTCATCAGTGAAGCTAAGGCCAGTATAATACTTACGACCACATTAATGGGCAATTGTACATTTCCAGGCGATATGACCCATGTACGGACGGTAGGGCCTACTTAAAGTGCCGTCTTGAATGAGCTAATTAATATTTATTTATATATCGCGGAAGGCCCGGGCAGGCTGCTTCTAGGTATAGCTATCTCAAACAAAATACAAACAACAACAACAAAATATATTTCGAAGTGACGATTTAATCAATTTATAGACATGATATGTGTATGTGGTGATAATGTACTAATTCTAATAAGGAGCTGTTATATTTAAATTTCATTTGTTAACAATTACAATGAAGACTAACTAATAGTATATTTGTTAGTCTACAATATGCTCCACTGCACGCAATTTTCGCATGATTTTCTCCTTTTATCGCCCACACATTTCACATTTTTTTAGGTTAGTCTCACGGAGTCACGCAACTAATTATTTCAATACTTGGAAAATATAAAGTATGAAGTGGCTAATCGTACAGCAAAGTTGTAGACAGTGCCCAAATATTAAAAGTTATTATGAATAGGCACTGCCTAGGGAAAGCTCGCTCCCATGATACAAATTATATTCATATGCACCGGAATATTCTGTCACTGTGTCTGTGTGTGTGATAATCATCAGATAGGTAGGCCTATACTCGCCGTCAAATTAACCAGGATCGCATGATTTTCGGCGATTTTTCCGTCAATTCTAAACCGATTTTCTTTAAATTCTGCATAGATCTAGGCTATTTTCTATTCAAATCCTAACAGCCCTGAAAATTTCGTAAAATTATATAGTCTAGGCTCTATAGTTGCAGTCAACTTCCACCAGCGTTGGGTATTTTTCGCTGATTTCTCAGTCAATTCTGAATCAATTTTCATGAAATTTTGTAAGCATTCTTTTCAACTATTCCGGCGCCTACCCTGAAAATTTCGTGAAATTTGAATGAGTATTTCAAAAGTTAGACCATTTGACAAGTAGTGGAATTTCGCGAGTGAAGCTGATAGCGTGCAATGGGTTTATAGAGGAGCGTCATAATTCGCAAAAACTACATGTCAAATGGTCTAACTTTTAAACTACATGATATTTTTCCCTGAAATTTTCAGGGCAGGTGCCGTAAGACTAGAAACTAAAGCTTGTCAAATTTCATGAAAATTGGATGAAAATAGCTTGAGCAATGAGCGAAAAACATGCAACGCGAAATTGACGGATTTAAGGTGACTTTTACTATAGCGTATTTCAATGAATTGTAATGAATGGAAATTACGACGTTCCTCTTTAACCCCATTAAACTAATTTTAGAATTTTATTACATGGCAAATGGTCTAACTTTTGAAATATTAAATATTATTTTGCAAAATTTTTACCCCTGTTAGGATTTTAATAGAAAATGGCTTAGAACTGCAAAATTTCAAGGAAATCGGTTCAAAATTGACGGAGAAATCGCCGAAAATCATGCGATCCTGGTTGATCGGCGAGTATATGCAGTTTACTAAACCAATGATAAATTATGACGTCATAGATTGAAGTTATTTCATTCATGAATTCCTGTAAAAATACAATACATTTGGGAGACTATATGACGTCATAGATTCAGCCTGAGTTTAATAGCCATGACTACAACACCATGAACATGCTATAGTAATAATTAAAAAAATTAATGCCTTCTGTAATTTTGAGTATTAAAAAAAATGTGTGATGTGAGACTACAATGATGACTAGATTGCCTCTACCCACTTCAACTTCCAGTTGCGCACGCATCCACTTTTACTGTATTTTAGTTCCTGTTAAAATATGACGAAAGTAGTCAGCAGGCAACACTGTGAAGTCTGTGGTTGAAGTCCCTACCCTTATGCCGCACCCGCGCAACGGGAGCCAGCTATTAAACCTAGTATAAGTATATAGGCTATTATTTATAAATACAAAAATAGCCTTTTTAAAACAAGAGGCTATAGTATAATTTAACTTTTTCATTCACTCTGCTTGAATAATTTTATTCTACATGGTCTTACAATTTTAAAAAGGCCTCATTTTTCAAAATCGGATAAGGAATAAAAAAGTTATGGCGAAAAATGTATTTTGAAACAGGCTTTTTTTTGTGTATGATAACCAGGGTTCTAACCAGGCCCTTTTAGCGTGTTGGCCTGACACGCTGAGTTTTGCTGTCGCTACGCTAAAAATATCGCCGACACACTGCCGATACGCTAAATAAAGAGCGACACGCTGCCGATACCTTGGAAATAATCGATCTGTTTTTAATTCATTTGAAAATTGCGGGGCTGCTGTATCCCTGCAAACACGAGGCGATAACCGAATGCTCGCCTAATGATGCGCCGACTTCGCAGACAGGGGGCCAGCATTAACACATCATTCCTGCAGTGTCTCATGTTTGCTGGTTAAGCAGTAGCCATGATGTCCTCATCGAGGCGCCCTCAGGCCGTGGATTTCGACCCTAAGTTCCAAAAAACGTTTATTATAACGTTTTAAAAACTGCGCGAAAATGAGCTCAGCATGCGATATCGTAGCTAAAATGCTACCGATTCTAAAAACACTATTTTCGATCTCATTATTCAAGGCTAAATCTCAGATATAGCCGTTCAAAGAAATGTCCCACGATTTTGTATGGGGTCTATCTGTGGCTGAAACCTTCAGCCACGCTGGGGCTGGTAAGCAGCACTAAATGCGGCGACCGCGTTTGGCTGATTGCCAAATTTCTGATGCACGTATCAGCTGGCCTAATATCATCTACGATGTTTTGCCTGTTAAGGTTTATATATTGCATGAACTATTTGCACCATATTGCAATGTATCTAACACCACCTATACAAAAGACAACTTATATCTCTATATAGGTCCACTAATAATTTAGACAGTGTATCTCTAATACTGATAATGGAGATGTGTAAAAATATACTATCTTGCACATGTATTACTAGCTTTAAATGCTATGGAATTTATAAGTAAACAAACAAAAGGTGCATGCACACACAAGCTGTTGCCGTGTATCTGGCGATTACGGATTTCTAATTGATAGATGCTGTGCCGTGGTTTGTCTGCAAAGTAAGTCTATGAAAAACATTGAATCTATAGATACACAATTGAGATAGGTTGATGAAAATCCCAAATGTTTCATGGTTTATTTATTTTTTACAAAAAAATGAAGAAATTTTCAAGGCCTGTATTTTTTTTTTTTCTTCCGCGTTTTCAAAGACCAGTGGGAGCCATGTATCAAAGTGTAGGGAAATGCTTCAGAATGCATCTCAGAGCAGCTGGTATCCACAAAATTGCCAAACCCCTTGCCGATTTTTTGGGTCTCGGCTGGCGCCTCGACCGATACGCTGACATTTCAGGCTGGTTAGAACCCTGGATAACATAAGAGACACATTGAAATAAAATTGTGATTTTTTAGTGTTTTTTTTTATGGTCAGCACTGTACTGAAATGCTATAATATGATAGCTATAATAAACAGGAACAAAATGCTGTTTAATTTTTGTAAATATCTCGAATAGTTTTTGAGATATTGTCATATTCGCCGATGCAAATTTGCCTTTTCCCAAGTATTGTTAAGAACCGCAGAATTTTTGCAGGAAAAAGCCTCTTTTTTAATAAAAATGAAAAAACATCACAACTTTTCTTAAAATTAACAATACTTTTTCACATTTAAATATATAATAACCTGATATTTTTAGGTTCGGTAAATATTATGGAACGTGATTGCACATTTAATTATTTTTTTTGGTGACCTTGACCTTCAATAATGTCAGTGAAAGGTCAAGGTCAAATGCAAAAAAAATGCTAAATTTCACTTTACGCTAATTTTTTGTGGCCTGGAAATAAGTATCTGCTACCCCTTTGATTCTTATCAAATTTTACAGACATGTTCGAAAATATATACTTTAACTGTACCAATAGGTTATTTTATTGTACTAGGTCCTAGAACAAAATATTCATTTATAGAAGTACAAGCTAATTTTCAGTAATCTGTACATTGGGCGATAATACAGGTTTCGCCGTTATTTTTCTTCCAGACCCTAGTTCTAAGTTTAAAGCATCATAAAAGTTATTTTTTTAAATAAATAGAACACATTTTCATGCCTTCAGAGACCATAACATTTATACCGTTTTTCTACATGTACAAAAAAAGACAAAAAAACGACGTCATAAATTTCCTTTTTTTAGACCCCAGTATCATGTTTAAATAAGTGCCTACTATAGGCCCTACTATAGTCAGTCTGTCCGACGGTGGGGAATGGTCCAAAATGAAAGTTAGCTTTCCGGTATCCAGTTAGTCAATTCTCAAGCTATTTTCATGAAATTTTGTAAACCCTATTTTATACTCATTTGGCATCGATCCTGAGAATTTCGTAAAAAAATATTGGATAGTTCAAAAGTTAGACCATTTGACATGTAGTAAATGTCCATTTATGACGCTCCTCTATAACATGTATAAACCCATTAACTTTATTCTCAGAATTGCGTTACATGTCAAATGGTCTAACTTTTGAAATACTGAATGGAATTTCGCGAAATTTTCAGGGTTGTTGCCAAATCACTAGATAATAATGGTTGCAAAATTTCGTGACAATCGCTTGATAATTGACTGACTGGATACCAAAAAGCTAACTTTCATTTTGGACCATCCTCCACCGTCGGACAGACTATAGGCTGAATAGGGCCTTAACTTAATTATACCAGGGGCCAGGGCAGGGGTGAGCAGGATAATTAAGGGCACCAGTCGCCACAACTTGCCACTGCTTGCTGTTGTGAATGGTCATTTTGAAATATTTGCATCGCAGAGATTTTGCTTTTGTCTGCAAAACTAAAGTGACAATGTCAATGTGCCTGTGGCGACCACTTGCCTTCCTTTGACAGGGGCATATTACCAGAGCAGAGTTTTTTTTGCCTGATCACCTAAGTAGGCTAGATCTATATGCTACCGAAAAACAGGGGTGGCCAAGCTGTCAAAATTCACATTTTTTGCGAATTTAATCAAATGCCTAATTTTGTGAATGCAATGCCCTTAACGGTGCATCCCACCATTTTGTTGAGCTTTCACCTATATAAATGCTTGTAGGTCCCACCCAATCACAGCTGAGCATGTTTTACATCTGTGGGATAAATTTCAAACTGTCAGTGGTGTCAGTGGGAGCATAGTAGTTCTATAATAATTGGGAGCCTAGTGGCTGAGAGGTGTAATTTTTCTTTTAATAAATATTTCCCATTAAAAATTATTACAATACGTTCTGCTATGGCTTTCTAAAGTGACATGAACTTAACCCTTTCAGGCCTGAATTTACCATTGTCATCTTCATCCATTACAAACCGCGAATTGCTGTTGCAATTCTCGACTTGTAGTGGATGAAGATGATTTGAAGTGAGTGGTAAGTTAAAGAAAATTGTCATGTATTAGTAAACCAGTTTCATGGAAATTTTTATTTTAAAACCCATAGTTGTAGGAAAATTAGGTCTGTTTTCAGGGATGTAAAATGATGCTTTAATGCATCGTGAGGGCTTAAAGGGTTAAATTCAATTTTGCAAGGGACAATGTACTACTTTCTGGAATTCTCTTTTTTATACAATCACTACTAATACTATATGTTCATCAAATTCAAACAATTTATTTTCCAAGAACTGCATCCACTCATGAACAGTGACCTGTCAAAGACGAAAATTTAGGCTGGCGACATGCCAAAAATGACATTTTTATGGCACTCCAGTGGTCAAAAGCACAATTTGTCTTGTCTAGGCTATGGATAACTATACATTTTCTGAAATGTCTGTGCATTAATTAAATGATAAAACTAGTTAAACAAAAGTGGAGGTCACTACAAACAAGAACACAGCTGGTGTCACATAATTCTTGAAGTGGCTGGCTTTGCCCATTAACCCAATGAATAAACTGATCCCAAGGAAGCTTTTACTGTTTCCATGTAGAAAGCAGTCACATAGATCGAGGATAATTTTAAGGTTCTTTTTTTTATAAATGTTTATCACTCAGTTTGTCTTTTTTCAAATAGATTTTCTTCCAGTACTGAATTATAACAATACTCTTTCTTTTGTGCAGTATAATTAGAATGATAATAGTTTGCAATGGCTGATAACTCAACTAAGAAAAAACAAACTGGAGCAAAGAGTCCTGGACAGGAATCAAAAGAGGGGCAGAAGATAAAGCAGAATAAAAAACAAGTTGTTTCTCCAAATCAAGAAGAGAACCCGATTCAAGGTATGCATGATTATATAAAATACTTAAATTTAAAAAAATTATTTGACATGATCATGAGGCCATCCTAAAAAAATATGTTTGTTTCCGATTTCTGACCGCATGGGTGAAAAAAAACGGTAAAATATACTGCATGGCCTTTTGTGTAGTAAAAGAAAACATTTCCGCTCGCACCTGTGTTCAATCAGCGCACAAACAAAGTTTTTATTGCAGTCAAATACAACGTTTTTTTTTGCGGTCAAATTTTTCGAACACGCGTTTGTCTCTAGAATCCTAGGCCTAGCCTAGTTCACGGTGAGACAATGGCCGCCCATGCCGGCGAAAACGAAGATTGTGTTCTCTGTTTCTCAATTTTTTGTCAAAAAACAACGTGTCCTGTACGAAATAGAATTATTCGTGCAAAAATGATTTATATCAATGCAAAAAATAAAGAAAAACTTTTGCCGCAATCCCGCATGGGATTTTTGGCAGTCTAAAATAAAACTTGCCTCATGGAATTTTTGACAGTCTAAAACTAAGAAAACTTTTTCTGACTTTGGTCTACCGCATGAGAATTTTCACACCATGATATAGGAAACTAAGATATTTTTTAGGATGGCCTGATGATGTATCCATCATGTAATTGTCTTGCTTTTTTGTTTCGATATCCTATGCCCATTTATGCACCATATGACATTCTTTTAATACAATTTGTCTTAGAGGAAGTGGAACAATCGTTCACAATAACAACTTGTTTTCTTTTGATAAACATTCACTCACTTACTCTTGGATATTTTATCAAATGTGGACATTTTAATTCACTTGGAGGTGACACTTATAGTAGCAATGTAAATATTAACTCTTTACATGCTAACTACATGTAGTTACAAACATATGTGTCGTTTGATAATTCTTGAACAAATTTAATTAAATAAAAAACTAAGAACGTTTTGAGCTTACAGGGAGTGAAAAATAAAGTATTAACATTGTTCGTGAAAAAAAAACAATGTAAATACCTGGGTGTTTAGGGAGCTAAATGTTTGTGTTTATAGCTAATTATTTACTTTTCAAATCCATAGATGCATCATCAGCAGCACCTCAAAAAACCAAGGCCCAATTAAAAGCAGAAAGAAGAGCAATACAAGTGGGTGGTTTTTATCAGAGTGTGCTTTGAGTCAACTCATATCAATTGGTAATAATTATACATGCTTCACCTTGAGGGCTTCATATAATCATGATAATGTATTTTTATTCTAAAGATAGCCACTGTACCTGCTCAGCATGTATGTATGGCTTGGGCTCTTTTCTGCCCAGCTCGCACATTGGGTTGTTGCTGAAAGAAAACAGTTCATTTCAGGAGAAAGAAACATTTTTCCAGCTATGTTTTCTTTTTGCTTGTTTTTTCCGTCGCCCTTATTAACTTTTATTTAAAATAGATCAATTTTTTTTATTCCGTCGCCCTTATTATGTTTTCCAGAAATTGCCCAATGTTTTTTTTATTTGGTTATTACCTTTTCTAAAAATAGGTTCAATGTTTTATTTTTTTGCCCTCCCTTTTAATTAAGATTTTAGATTTTTTATAATGTAACACCAAGAAATAAAATATAGCGGTCTTATAAATTAGATGACCACATTACCTCACTGAAATATGAAGATTAGAATTTCTGCCTGATTAATTACATTATATTTATCTATTGACCTAAAATTCACCTTTCTACTCGTGAACACGTATCTGGAAAACCACTTCTCCAGATCCCAAATAATTTGTTCTTAGTCATGATTTTCTTACTTGACTTGGAAAGAAAGGGTAGTAATATTTGTTTTGTTATACAGTCCCAGAAGCACAAAATTTAACTCTACCTCATGTCGTTCCGGAGTTGAGGGTTCATTATACGATACAAGCAGCACAAGATTTAACTCCCAACACATCGTTCTGGAGTTCAGTGTTCATTCCCCATTCAAGATACAAAATGTTTCATCCATGTTCATTTCGTTTAGACTGGCCGAGAGGTAGTGTGCTCAACCTGAGACCGTGAGGGCCTGAATTTAGCTCATTCAATTATTCATTCATGCTTCATTCAGTGTGTAGTCATCCCTTAGTAGGCCTCTCTCTATAAACTAATTGTAAGCTTGAAAAAAAATGACAGAAAATATGACATTCAACACAGCTAATTTATCGACATGTCAATGATTTGTGTGACACTTATAACACTTCAAAATTACCATTTGACTGACCCTATATTTAAATCAAACACATTAGTTCAATCAAGATGTGACTAAAAAAGGGTTGATCATATTAGAATACTTAGTAATTACATTAACCCTTTAACCGCCGGTGCCGCATATATTTGGGTTTTCAATTTTTATTAGCACATTAAGTACCACATTTTAAATATGTCAAAGATAAAATGTGACATCAACCAGCAGGATTTAAAACGAGTTGACCTCCATTTTGTCAAATCTGAAGAATTTTCACTCACTCAGGTGGGGGAAAATTCAAATTTAATAATTTGTCGGTTAAAGGGTTAACCGCTTATTATTTATTTATAGGAAGCACAGAGAGCCGCAAAATTAGCTCAACAAGGAGGAGCAAAAAAGAATGTTTCACAACCAAACAAGAAGCAATCTGATGCAACAAATAAAGCAACAACACAAGACACCACTTCTGGTAAAAAATTACTCCAGCACTTACACAGGGTAGTTTGTTACTGGTAGTTTGTTCAACCACCTTTTAGAGGTCTAATTGGGTTAGTTATTGAATTAACCCTTACAATGCTGAAATTGTTTTATATAAACCATGGACACCAAAGGGTTTTTTCAATAAATAAAATAAAAAATGTCTTTATCAACTCTTTCCGCTTCATTTGAATGCCTATGTTATGGGTCTATGGCCATCATCAATATTTTAATTCTTCCAGTGCAGGACCGTCTTTATGCGTCAGAATCTGACATTTGGTTAATGATTACCAGTATGTCCATAAATTAAGAAAATCCTGTAATATTATTTGAAAATACATGTACCCCCCAACTCAATAACAGCCATTATTAAATCATTGAAACTATAAATCATTTGTGGGTATAATTTTCATATTACTGAGCTATGTATTCTTAAAATTAAAATATTTATATTGGCTGTACACCCATAACATAGGTATTCAAGTGAATCGAAAACAGCTAACTAAAACAATTATGATAATTTTAAATTGAAAAAAAGCCTTCGTTCTCTATGGTTTATAAAAATATTTCAGCGTTGTAAAGGTTGAGAGAATAATGTTCTATTTATAATCTATCAAAATATGGATGTTCTGACTTCTGAGTTTTCATATGATATCCTATTAAAATTTATTTTGTCCCTTAAAGCACTGTTCAAATTTATTTGTAAAGAACATCACAACCAAAGGGGTTTTTCACCTTGAAATCATCACAAATGTCTTAGTTAGCTCTTGCTGATTCATTTGAATATCTATGTTATCAACTGGTTATAGGTCTACATCCATTAGAAATATTTTTACTCTTACAGTGCGGGGATCAGTCATCAGAATCAGACATCTGTAGACGTCAGAAAGTCGATCCCGCACTGTAAGAGTTAGGCATCCCAGATGTGTTTTATGGTACTTGTTTCTTTCACTTTATAGCAAAGGGTGGTCGCACCAGAGTACCTGATTATGTTAAAGTGGACGATGACAAACTTATGAAAAAGGTGGCAAAGAAGTTAGAGAAACAGCAGGTACCACAAAGAACAGTTGTACAACGCAAAGTGGCTATTTTCTCGCACCTTCATCAGTATGAGAGGGAAGTGTCTCTGACACAGGAGATAGGGTATGTTCCAATAATACCCATAACTGCTAAATAATCAAATTACAAACTTTTCAGTTCTATATTTTTTTTTCTAAACATTACTTGGATGTGTGAAATTTCCAATATTATGTTCTGCTATTTTTGCCTTTATATTCATATTTTCAAGGTGCGCTTTTGTTCAGACACACTTTTGACTGTACATGTATTACATTGAAAACTTTAAAATCATTCATATTCATTGATTCCTATCCTGCTAAGCTACGTATTTATATTTTCAATCACTTAAGGTTGTGTCTCACTTAAGGTACATGATCCACAACCTCAAGTAGTTGAAAATTATTGTGTTTAATTTGAGACCAAACTTTAATAAATTTCGGATGTTTGAACAGTCAAAAACTGTAAATTTATAGCAGTACAAAATATGATTATCACTGTCAGGGCTATAACTGTGATTAGCAGTCTATGGACATAAGATTTAAATATATTACTTCTCTCTGACAGCTATCTATTTAACCCTTTGAGTGCGAGCGACGCTCTTAAGCGCATTCATACTGTTTTTCCACAACTGAAATTTGACAGAAATTGAACAAATATGTATGTATAAATCTTGAGTAAAGCCCCCATTGTGAAATTTAGCAGGTTTAATTTTTAAGTGAGGAGGTATTTTCCTTTCATTTGAAGTTGGCAATTGCATGAGCAATGCCAACTTCAAATGAAAGGAAAATGTTAAGTAGTAATGAAGCACTTAAAGAGTTAATCTGTTTATTCTCTATTTACCAATCTAACAACCGTTTACATGAGTACATGTCTCTATTAGGTATACTCTTGTTGGTACGATTAATATTGCTTCCAAAAATAGGTAAGACTATTTTAACACAATTTGTAGTCCCCCAGCGATCTCAGCTTTTTCTCAATGCATGGCTTTATTTTGTACTTCTTTGTGGTCAAGGAACCTAATAATTTGTACTACATGGTATGATTAGCCAGCATATTAGAATTGCATTGTAATAGTATAGGGGTCATTTCTGATTCTGCAATGACCCCCATTCAATTTTAATTGTAAATTTGTGAAATGCAGAAGTCCTGAAATAATTATGGAATTATTTATTGGTGTGTGATGAGTTGTGGAGAAAGTCATGCATGTGTAGAAACTTTCAAATGTACAGTTTATATCCTCACTATTCACCACAGCTTGATCTCTCTGACGGATTAATAAAAGGTCACGTGCTTAAAGTCAAATCACTTTTACCTTCTTTATGGGCATCCTTTTCTTTTTGCCTATCCTTCCTGGGCCGACATGCTTGGCTGTGGTATTCACAGGTCTGCAGACAGATTAGAGCAACTTTCAGCTGTGCAGAAGACAGAAAATAATATTTAATTAAAACTCATCTAGCTAAATATATATTTGAGATATATACACTCTATATCTGGATACCCATATTTGTGGAGCATTGATGTTGCCTTTGACCATTTTCTGTATTTTATTGATGCTTCTGTCAACCTTAAATGGACATGCCCAGGTCTAAAATCATTACAAAAATGGGTGATTTTATGTTGGCTTCTTAATATGACCATATGATGTAAACATGTCCATAGACTAGAGCTGCAAAAGTTTTAAAAATTTTCTGCTGCGCATTCACCAGTTAGGCTAGATATAGAGATGAAATTCCCTTATTTCTTATTTTTGACATGGTTGTCAATAATTAGAAATCATGAATTTCGTCTCTATATCTAGCCTAACTGGTGAATGCGCAGCAGAAAAATTAAAAAACTTCTGCAGTTCTAGTCTATAGACATGTTTACATCATATGGTCATATTAAAAGCTAAAATAAAATCACCGATTTTTTGATGATTTTAGACCTGGGCATGTCCCTTTAAGTGACAGAGAATTTAAATGTAATTGTTTACAGTGCAAAGGGTTGAATATCATTTATGCCAACTTTTATGAATGCTGTCTGCAATATTATGGTTTTAATCGCATTAAATCACAGCTTGATAAGGTGTATTTTAGTAAAGCCATGTTCAACTGCTTATGAAAACTCCATATTTTATTTGTCACAAAATATAGACAGATGTAATGTTTTCGTCAGGTTAACTCAGAGTGGTATACATCCAGCTATACTGAAACTAGGCTTACAATATGCTGAAGGTGTAATATGTGGCTCCAATGCTCGCTGTATGGCACTACTTGCTGCTTTAAAACAGGTAAGTTAGCAGAGATATGTGATGTACCAATGAAATTGATCATTCAATTGGTCATTAAAATTTCTGATTATCAATTTCAGTGATAGAAACGTAATCGTTTTAAAATCATACTCATATATGTACCTATATATTATGTTTGCTACATATTAGTTTTGTGAGAGATAGCAAGTTTTACATGTATATGTTTTACGGTCAAAAATTGTCAGGATGCAATGTCGGGATTTTGGAATACAAATAAAATTAAAACTCAGCTATATCTTAAAAATGCGGACTGTGTTGGAAGCCATCAATAGCGTGTTTTTTCACAAGAAAAACAAATAATATGTGGAATAACACATTGGGGCCCTTAAAACATATAATAAAAAGAAGCCTTATCACTGAAAATACATTTGTGGATGGGAGATTTTATACATTACTGGCAGGCTGGTTGGTTAGCATCTCAACAAAACATAGCAATTCCAACCTCAAATATAATGTTAAGTTGAAAATACAATTTGTGATTGAGTCTAAAAAATAAAAGTCAAACTATGTATTAGTAGATTGGTTGCCAGTTACATCAATAAAGTCTCCCGATTATATTTTTATACTATGAGCTTGTTGAATTCAAACCTGCCAAAAATAATTTTATTTAAAAAAATAATTTTTTGACTAATGTTCAAAGAACACCAGAATAATATGTAAAATTTCTTTATTGCAAAATATGTCAATTTTTGTGTTAATTGTGAAATATAAAAAAATTATAGGTGATAAGAGACTATCGTACTCCACCCCAGAAAGAACTCTCAAGAGATTTAGAAGCTCGCCTCAAACCATGTATAAGGTTTGTATTTACATTCGTTGCCATACAATACAACTTTTGTAATTTATAAATTTTCATATATACCAATGCACAATTTTGGGCCAAATTGTAATTTGTTTTTGCTGCAGCCTAATTTTGAAATTTTACAATAGAGTAGAACCTGCTATGAACAGCCACCCTTGTGACACAGGAAGAGTGGCCTTTAACCCTTTCACCACTGAAGCCCGTTTTATGTGCTGAATGCCATAGCATTCAGCACATAAAAACGGGCTTCAGTGGTGAAAGGGTTGAAGCAGGTGGCTGCTTATAGGAGGTTCATTTGTGTAGGATTTTGGAGAATGACCAAGTGGCCTCCCATAGGAGGTAGCCTGCTCATAATGATAAGAGTGGCTCCTCATAGCAGGCTTTACTGTACATATTATTTTGTAGACTTGGTTGAATAATCAGTGTGTCCCACATCCCCAAGCCACAATCACCCAAATAGATTAGCCACAAAATAGTGCACTGTATAATTTTACTTTTTTTGCCAGCTGCTGGCTGGCCTATTTAAAAAAAATCAGTTTAAAATGTTGAAAACAGATTTCTCCTTCTATGATAATTTTATTACAAAGACTGGTTCTTTGCTGAAAAACATCATTTTCGGTTCTTTTTGTCTTCTCAGATACCATTTAGCACCATGTTGATGATTTGAATAAGTACTGTGATATTCAGTAAATTGAACATAACACAAAAATGGTACATGTTTGCAGAGGTGCCAACCCTTCCGATTTATAAGAAGAGTGCCGATTTTGTTGGCCATCTTCTGATCACCTCCAATAATATATCAAATTATTGCATCAATAATAATTTTCTCAAAGTCATATGTGTTTTATTTGTGAGTAAGAAAAACTTCAGATTGCAGGAAAATCAATCTAAAATAAAAAACCTAGCTTTTGAACTACTTACGTGGCTCGTGCCCCGCGGCTCCACCCTAGTGCCACTCGCAAAGGTTTTCACATCAATCTGTAGATATACCAATTTCAACTTTTTCTTTGTTATCACCTCTGTGGTTGTGATCATTTTCTTAGAAAACCAAGCTCTGCACAACTAATAGATCATCTGTCCCATAAGAAATATTCTGACAATCTGTTGTATTCTAACTTCAAAAGAATGGCCAATTGAACCATGAAATAAAATTGTTTCATGCTACTGCAGTCCACGTTTCTAATTGTCTGGAAATTATTGTGGTATGTTGTGGTATGTAAGTTGGAATGCAATAAAAAAAAAATTGTTTTTAGATATGATACATGTATAATGTACATTTTTATTTTTTATAAGCTATCTTTACTCGAGATAAAGTAGAAAGTGGTAACACTTTAACAGCTGAATTATTTTCCATTAATTTTAAGCCAGGATATATATACGACCATGACAGGGTTAAGCTGGATAATCATTTAAACTGTTTAGCTATCTGTGAGTTTACAGTATATTTTTATATAGCTCTTATCTTAAAATGCCTGAATACAGGGTATGCACATTTTGAATAAAATTAAAAACAGTGCTACCCTTATGTATCATTTGTGTTGACAGTTTCTTGACTCAGTGCCGCCCACTTTCTGTAAGCATGGGTAATGCTATACGTTATGTTAAATGGAACATTACAAATACACCATCTGAAAAAACAGATTTAGAGGTATGTACATTTTATGTTGTAATACATTGTGAATAGATGTGAGAGACAGAATTGTGTTCTTTATACTGATTATGGTATGGTATTTTGCCTAATGTATGCTGAAATTACATCAATGCCCAAAAGCAATATACCAATATGTCAATGTGGGCCACAACATCCCAATACTCAACGGCTGCCCTCCACAATTAACATTGATTGATGTAAGTACAATAGAACCTGCTATGAGCAGCCAACATTGCAACACAGGAAAAGTGGCCTTTTAACGCAGGTGGCTGCACATAGGAGGCTCATTGTATGCAAAATGCTATTTTGGGGAATGACCAAGTGTCCTCCCATAGGGGGTTGGCTGCTCATAAGAGTGGCTGCTCATAGCAAGTTTTACTGTAGATATCAATCAATTGGTTTTGACTGTTTCATTGTAATAATTTTTAATGATATAGTAAACTAATATGTAAATTAAACTTTTTCAGTGAATAATAACAGTATTGTTGCAGGCGAAAAATGGCTTATTGGCTAGTATAGATGACTTTTACAATGAGAAAATCAAACTGGCAGCCAAAGCCATAGCTGAGCAGTATGCTGGAAGCAAGATAGTTGATGGCGATGTATTAATGGTATACTCATTGTAAGTGATATTCAAGTCAATAATACATACCATGTATACCCAAAACATCTTACCTTGCCTTGAGTCATTGTTTGCCAGCCTTTTCCAACATGCCACGGCACCCTTCATGAGGGCCATGTTGCCCTTTAAAATTCAAATTCAATCACACTGCCCAGCCGGCACAGGACTTTGAACCAATGTTGGTTTATTGTTGGGCCAGCGTCGCAGACTATGGGCCAACATTAAACCAACATTGGTTCAACATCCCGTGCCGGCTTGTTGAAGCCATTGTTACTGATTGAAAGACCTTCATGGTACTCACTCATTTCTGTTGTGCATTCACACTTTTGTGTAATACCTGATGGAGGACAAGGTGTGTATAGAGTGATCATAACTGGCGATGATTCTGAGAAATACCAGTAAAGACAAATGTCTGCATTTTACAAATAATCACCAAAAAATCTAAAGTATAATTTTCTTTATTAATATTCCATATATTTCCAGTGGTTGACGATCAGCATCAATTTTTAGTAGTCTGTGACTATTAATGCAAATTCTAGCTTCAAGAGATGAAAAAATATATTTGTGAAAAGTAGACATATCCCATCATATTATGATGTTATGAGTATTCACCGCATGCTATTATATCAAATTTAGTGGATTTTTTTCTGAGTTGAAACTTGTACGATACTGTACATGTACGTGCCTAGTTGTATAGTGGCCACACACAGACATGCATACCCACCCAACAAACGCCAGGCACGGCACCAATGATAGGGTTTGCAATGGTCCTGGAAATACTTTAAAAATCCAGGCCTTGAAAGTCCCAGACTTTTTTTGAAAATGCTTAAAAGTCCTGGAATTTTGATTAGTGATAAAAAAAGATTGTAAAAATAATGTGTTGCTAGAGTCTAATACTTAATAGTAAGGACAAACTATTTGATATGTAAATTTTCTTTTAAAAGATACAGAAAATGTAGTTTCAAGTTGTAATTAGGAAATAAATATATTGAGTTATTGTGTACACTTTAGTCCTTGAAAAATCTGATTAGGTCCTGGAAAAGTCCTGAAAAGGTCTTGGAATTCTGTGTCTTCATGGGAGTATGAACCCTGGTTATTGCTGGCCCTTTGTCTGTGACATCGGCCCATGATTAACCCAACATAGGGTCATCGCTTCCTGTTTGCTGAGTGTTGATTAAATCAGACAAGGACCTGTTAAACCCTTTCGTAAAGAACCCATATGCCATGTAAATATTATTGGTACTGTGATACGTGAATTTCAGTGCCCCGATAGAATTTACACGGCAGAATCTGATGTCTGCAGATTGACTTTGCAAGGCAGATTCAGACATCGAAAGTTAATCCTCGCACTAAAAGAGAAAAACATTTATAATGGCCGTAGATGACCATAGGTATTTAAATAAAGCGGGATGAGCTAACTAAGACATTTATGATGATTTCAAATTGAAAAAAAACTTTTGGTCTCTTGGTTTATATAAAATATATTTCAGCACTTTGAGGGTTAAAAAACTTACCCAACAAACAGATGTTGAATCAATGTTAGTTTAATGCTAGACCAATGCCTGAGAAGGTGGTCCCGCATGAACTCCACATTGGGACAGTGTCTCATGTATGCTGTGTGACCTCGAAGTAAAAGTAACCAGATTTATTTATGTGACAGACGTCAGATTCTGACGACTAAAGTCGATCCCCGCGCTATAAGGGTTAATTTAAAGTGATACATAAAATTAAGTTATAGTTTACGTTTTCACTTTTTACTGTAATATGTTTTTACTTGCAGCTCATCCTTAATCCTGAATGTGTTGTGCAGTGCATACACTGCGGGTAAAAAATTTCGTGTCATTGTTGTGGACGGGAGACCAAAACTGGAAGGTGGGTGTTCTACTTAATCATATAATTATTAACCCTTGTGTTGCTAAATGGTTTGTGGGTATTTTTCATTCATTTGAAGCTGGAATTACTAACAGAATTTACAGCTTCAAATGAATGAAAAACAGTATTTTTTATGAAAAATAAATATTTCCCAAATTGAATTACTTGATTAACTAAGCATCTACCAAAACGATTTTACCAAATGTATATATATATTTATATGATATTTCTTTTGATCTAAAATATGCTTGAAACCGGATATATGCAGTTTTAGCAGCACAAGGGTTAACCCCATCAGCGCTAATCACGTCTATTCAAACAAAAAAATTTAAAGGAGAAAATCACATTAAATTTCATATCTTCTGATTCATATGACATAATTATGTAAGTCATTTTTATCCATGTTAATTAATATGGTTCGCGATAGCGAGGCACAGCATCCAAGTTGGGAAAAGTTAAATTATTTAAGTTAGCACTTTGATGGTTAATTCTCTTAAATGCTGCATTCCCAGCAAACAGGACACATTGAAAAAATGTTGGTTTACTGTTCGGCCAGCGTCGCAGACGTTGGACCAATATTAAGCCAACATTGTTTCAATGTGTACTGTTTGCTAGGTTATTCATTGTCATTCTTCATGTATTTGAACCTGACATTGCTGATGCTTCATAAATGTAAAATAATAATCTCTCAGTCAATATTCCTGATATGGAGATGAAGCTTTAATTTACACTGAAATTGTTTCCTGTTTTTTTTTTGTATTTATGCATTTACTTAAACCATTGGTAAGAGCAGCATTACAGTATGTAACTATAACTAAGTGCGTCACAGTTATAATGTTATTGGCTGAATAATTCCAATTCATCAGGGATTACTCCAGTGCCAGTACTAATTAAATGAGACTTATTAACAATTGTGTACATCAAACTTTGGTTTTGGTAAACGTAATTAAAATCCACTTTATATGCATCAATTGGAAATCTAAAGTTTTCACAATCTTGTAATTGTGAATGAATCGTATGATGTGTCTATTCTATTATGTATTCTATCTCTCCTCTAATGCATCTGAATTAGAAGCAATGGTAGTTTGTTTGATGATGAAGTCTGACACCTTGATAAATTCTGACACCAAAATAAATAAAATACAATATTTGAAGAAATTCAATTTTTAAACTGTGAATTGTAAATAAAAACACTATAATGAATATCTGATTATAGGACGTGAGATGTTGAGGAGGCTGGTGAAACACGGCATTAAATGCTCCTACATACTCATCAATGCTACATCTTACGTCATGAAAGAGGTTAGTCCACTCTCATTTCGTCTCCACCAACAATGTGGTGCAGACTTATATTGTTTTAATGCTGTCTATCACCTTTGCCAAAGGAGGTTATGTTTGGTCATGTTGGTTTTTTATTTTTATCTCTGTCTTTCTGTCTGTCAGCAGGGTTACTCACAAATGTAATGAACAGATTTGCATGAAACTTTCACCACAGATGTCTCTTGCGCCAAGGAACAATCCATTAAATTTTGATAATGCTCCGACTGTCTGTGTACCAGGTAGTTATTATTAATTATTTGTCTCTCCCACAGGTAACAAAAGTTTTACTGGGAGCGCATGGTCTGTTGGCGAATGGCTACGTAATGTCACGTGTAGGGAGCTCACAAGTGGCTGTTATCGCCAAGTCCTACAATGTACCTGTCCTCGTCTGCTGTGAGACGTACAAATTCTGTGAAAGAGTACAAACAGATTCCTTTGTATTTAATGAATTGGGTAAGTTTAAATCATTGTAATTGATGTTGAATCAGAATCTTTGGTTATTCTGTATGAAGTCAAAGGTTGTACGTTTGGTAAAATCTCCAGGTGCCCATTACAAACGAGGGGCAGACAAAATCGTACACATTTAGTAAAATATATTACTTATAAGAAACGGAAAATTCATAGACAGGTAATTTCACTATTTATTGTTTAAAGAGTTGTCTTACTGAGCATTCCATAGCTTTTATGTAGATCTAATTTACTCAATGTCTGGAGAGAAAATGCAATATTCCATATATTATTTTGTACAATTCTGCTGTGCAAACCGAGAAGTCAGTAACTGCTTACTTTTCAAGTAAACAAATACTACCAGCAAACACAAAACAGTTGTATACCATTTGTACAACGTCGGACCAACGTCTTCGACGTTGTTCCAACATTGTACAAATGTTATACAAATGTTTTGTGTTTGCTATCAGTTGTATACCATTTGTACAACGTCGGACCAACGTCTTCGACGTTGTTCCAACATTGTACAAATGTTATACAAATGTTTTGTGTTTGCTGGGTACCTTTCGTCGCACACACTGTCTATGTGTTATTTTGTGACAGGTGATCCTGATGATTTGGTGCAGATAGAGAAGCCCCAGGCGTACCTGAGCGACTGGCGGGATCTGGACTCTCTCAGTCTCCTCAATCTGGTGTACGATGTAA
Source organism: Flabesymbios commensalis (assembly GCA_964017125.1). Lineage (NCBI taxonomy): Eukaryota > Metazoa > Annelida > Polychaeta > Terebellida > Flabelligeridae > Flabesymbios > Flabesymbios commensalis. Next base: position 23,019,857 of record OZ024915.1, on the reverse strand, counting down.
CACCTCCCGACCTGGTGACGCTAGTAATAACAGAGATAGGCATGGTACCCTGTACGTCTGTACCCGTGGTACTCCGTGTTAAACAAGCAGCTGAAGGTGGAGTCCTCGACACCAGATGACCAAAACTAACGGCTTCATAGTACATGTGCGACTCCACCGAAGAAGTTCATGCTTCAGCTTGGTTTATGGCACTTTGAATATACATCATGCGGTGTCCTGGGTCGCCTCATGATTCTCAGCCTTTTTCCTAATTAACCCTTAAAGCGCTGATTTTTTTATAAAATTCTTGGAGACCGAAGGGTTTATTTCAATTTGAAATCGATATAAATGTCTTCTTCAGCTCTTTCCGATTCATTTGAATACCTATGTTATGGGTCTGCGGCCATTAGAAATATTTTTACTCTTACAGTGCGGGGATCAGACGTCTACAGACGTCAAATTCTGACGACTAAAGTCGGTCCCCGCGCTGTAAGGGTTAATTTATTTATTTTTGAAGTCTTGTGATCCGGGTTCCTGTTGTAGAAAAAACGTTATGAATCCCAAAAAATCATCCACCAAAGTAGCAAATTGCACTTAATACACTGGAATTTAAGTCCTATTTTTTCTTACCTGCTTCTAAAATTGTCAAAAATACAACTTTCCTGCACTTCAACCATGACAAATCGTAGTTAGAAGCTGTGATTTCAATCACATAGCCGGGTTATAGATTAATTATGCTGTCACAAAGTAACCCGGGTCAATCAATTTGGCGACGTCACGACGTAGCCGAGGTTACCACACTAACACGGGTCAGCCGTGGTGGATCATGTACCTACTCGACCAGTTTGTGAACACTTTCCCCTGAATTCATATTGCGTTTCCGATATTGCATTAGAATCCGCCATTAAATAGTTACATATTTTTTTAATTGGATGAAAATTTTCAAGTTCACATTTCGCATGTCAAATTCAACCACTCCTTGTCTATTTCATTTCTTATATATAACTGAATGGAAATGTTGTAATGTACATGTCAAATAATATACTTTTTGTTGAATGGAACATTATTTGAGGAGGTGAATTTTTTGTAAATTAAACCGGATAGTGTGGATTATGATTACGTCTTTGTACAGCTATATTTATCTATGGATGATTTAATTCTTAGTATAGCTGCGATGTTACTGTTTGTGACAACCACTAGCTTACATAGAAGCGAACACAAATATAGCTATTGTTAATATTATGCATACCTGCCCGTTTGCCATTATTTATGATATTACCAGAAGTATCTCAATAGTAGCCATGTGAATGGTAAAACTTTACGCAAATTAAGTACATAAAATAACTGTAATCCAGTGCCAAATTAAATGGCGGACTGCTGTGCAATGTGTTGTTCAAAATAATGATGGATGCTGTGTCAAATAAACGGATCCAAATAAACTGGTGGAAACTCAATGAAAATATGTTTTTTTTACCCCCCCCCCCCCTCCATGCCCGGAATTTTTCTCCAGACTATATTATGGATTGTTTACCATATGCGTTACAAATGATCTTCATGGATGCTAGTTGTGAGATTTGAGTTTCATCTAATTGGTCTAATTTCAGAACTGTCCTTTGCCCCGGTTTTGTGTTTTTCATTTCGTACTCTTGGAAAATAAGTGATAGATGTTAACATATTCGGCAAAAATGGTCCTCAAAGAGATCTGGATGTGACTTTCTGGCATTGATCCAGTTCAGTGTTTTTAACTTTTTTTGCCATTTTTTCAGAGACATAATTATTTTAGAAAATAAGTAAGGAATTGTTACCCTATTTGGTATATATATCCAGCGGCCGTAGATGTGCCTTGGGGGTTATTGTTGGATCATGTTTTTAAAATATGTTTCACCATCTATTTAGATTTATTTGACGCTGTTGAATCTTTTTAACTTGAAAAATTGACTAATTTGCATATTCAAGATCTCATTTTCTAACTTATTACCCTATTTACGTTGGAAAATTGGCTAATTTATGTATCCAAGGTGGCCAACACAGCCCTACAGACGCCAATCTGCGTGAAACATTCTCATTTCCTTATCTAACTGATAACCTCTTTGAAAATATTTGCATATATTCAACGCCATATAAGTTCATGTAAACACTCCATATTTATCAGACACTTTTTTTTTCCAAATTTTAGACCATTCTCTGACCGCACTTCCTTAAAAACATGGCTGCAACGATAGTGCCTTAACTTTATATTCCCACCTCTGGTGTAGAAACTTTTAGTGGAGACTAATAATTTCCATAAAAATATAACACTTAGTTAACTATTTTACTATATTATATTCGATATCTTGCAAACAGTGAACCATTTTAATTTACTTTAAAAAACAAAATAAAGTCATATGAAAAAACACCTGGGAAATCTCAAATTAATGGCTGGATGGCAGTTATGTTATGTGCGATATCTGACAAACCAATTGTTTTATGAATAATTCCATCCACATATTGCAATGGTTTAATCACAATAAAAACACAAACAATGACGACCTTTGCGAAGCTGAGTTTATTCCATGATGCTGTATGTATGATGAGGGCGAATGTACAAGGATGTTATACGCTGGTAATTATACATGGTACAATGTGGAATCATCCGTAATTTACTGACAATGAAATATCAGAACATATAAAGCAACACATACAAGACACGGTGTCAGTTCTGGATGGTGTGACACCATATCACGTCAAAGAATGAACATTCACTGAGCCAGTAAATCAAACTGCTAAAAAGAATCACACTCAGATTAAATGGCACAGAAAAAAAAGGAAAAAACACTTATGTTCGCTGATTCATCTAATTTAAATGGATTGTCTTCTGTGTAGCTTACATAGCCAGATATGGTAGAGCAAACTTCAGAAATTGACATGTTAAAGAATTACATTTGCCACGACTGGAATGTTTTCCTCTCCCTCCCCCATAACCCCCCCCCCCCCAAAAAAAAAGACAACAGAACAAATTAATACTGATGTGACAGTAAAAAAAAATGTAAAAAATAAGCATGTTCAGAAAGAGGCCTATATAACACTTCATAGGCTACACATGCAGCTTTTATAGACACGTGATATCTCAAATGTATCACAAAACATAATATACAGTATGAAACATACTTAAGTAACTAACAATTAGAATTTTTTTTACAATTGATAAAAACAATAATGTGCAATAAATATAGGTGTATGCTTCTAGGTCCGTAACATAGCAAAGGTTCTGTTTGCGCTATTACGATATTAAATTTGTTACACTAAGTCTTTCAGTATAAGAATTGATTTTAACCACAATAATGTTGTACTCGGCTGATAAGTGATAAGTCTTAGTTCATGGAACACGATGGAAAAGATAACGAAACTAACTGCAAACTATTAGTCTCGTTTTTCAAATGGATGCACGGATCAGATCAAAAACTTGTATTGGCACATTTTATATTGTACTGTAACGTTGCAATATAAGTGGACAAATCTGAATATGATCAGAGAACATACACGACATACAAAAAGTACAAAAACAGGAAAAGTGAAAATTATGTATAAAATGTAGAGAAACAATGTGAAAAACTGGACTTATTATTCTAGAACGATGTCCCATAACACGCAGCACTTTAATATATTTAAGCTCCCATGTTCATTTAGTTACCGCCACAATACAATTTTAACCAATAATTCAATTGCCACATACACATTGGCTGTATAAATTTGCTTTCCATTGGGCAGCAGGCCTATATTCTTGTGTAATGAGCCTCGTTCATGTGTGCGAGTCAAAATATTGGGAGTTGTATTGTGAAAAACAAGTCGGAAAAGTTTACAAGATGGGTAAGAGTTAAGGCTTACGTATAGATATTATTTTTGTCGACATATATAGCAGCATCAAGATAATAGTTGAACAACATAAATGCAAGTACTTAGAAAAAGGCAAGTTAGGCAGAGTAACCAAGACATGGAGAGAGCTAGAGCTATATGAGAGAGCATAATGACAAAGTAGTAATCTGGCAGATGTTGAGAAATTGTTGTTTTAATGCTTGGTCAGCCTCGCAGACGGTGAATCAAAACAACATTGGTTCAACTTGTTCAATATGCCGGCATTAACCCTTGTCCTGCTACGCCCGTATAAATCAAATTGTATGCCAAATAATGTCACTGAAAATAGATAACATAGTTTGTGGTAGATGCTCAGTTAGTCAAATAACTCAATTTATAAGATGTATATTTTCAAAAAATATAAATATTTGTCGCCAAAACATACAATTCAGCAGGACAAGGGTTAACGTGCTAAGCAGGATTATAGTCGTTTTAAAAGGTTTTATCAGCAGGGTAAATCACAGGTATTGGAATTAAATGACTCTTTGATAATCACCCCTTTAAGCCCTCACGATGCATTGAAGCATCATTTTACATCACTGAAAACAGATTTAATTTACCTACAACTAAAGTTTTAGAAAAAAATTCCATTAAACTATTTTGCCAATATATGGCAATTTTCTTCAATTTTTCACTCACTTCAAATCATCTTCATCCATTACAAGTCGAGAATTGCGACAGCAATTCGCGGCTTGTAGTGGATGAAGATGACAATGGTAAATATAGGCCTGAAAGGGTTAAACATCAATATTTGTATTTAGCCTCAAATTGAATAAATATCAGTAATATCCACCCACTTAAAGTTGTGGGTCGTGATAGCTTTAAAGGTTCATACTAAAAAAACAATTGACATACGAGAATTACCTGGCACTACACAAATGTATGCTTTTCAGCGATCAAAAGCATCTGTTCTACTTGTTCATAGCATCGTATGAAAAGTTTTAAGCCAGCATGTACTGATTCGATCTTTATTTGACAATTCCAGTTAATAACAACCAAAATCATTGATAATATCCAATCATACAACAAAAGCTACTAGAATTGGGATGTAAATCATATTATTGTGTTCAAAGCCTTCCCTTGTAGCTTATATACCATGAATAATTTACATTTAATGCACGGCGCTCGATTATCTGTCAGATCTTAATTGTCCTATCTGCTACACAAAAGATTGTTAGAAAAGACAGTTTTAAAGCATGGGACAGCTTTTCTGTTATTTTATAATTTTCTGTTGTTATCTAATTGAATATACTACAAGTAATTAATATACCTGGTCGTTCACCAATCAAAGCCCTTTCACCCACGATTCACACCTTTGTTTTATTCAAAGGTGAGATGATAAATGTACATAATTATAGTATTAAACAAAACTGATTATTATAATATAAATATATATCATAGCATCATCATATTTGTCGAATTTATTGCTATATGTGAAACAACAAGAAAAATGGACTGCCTAAAAATTGATGCTGTGTAAAAAATATTTTATTCAAAATTAGCTGATTTTTCGATTTTTTTTCGTGTTATCTTAAATGGGACAAAGAAATACATGTATCCATATTGATTAATAGGGAGCTTAATCAGCAACCCAACCCTCACCCTGTAATTTGAAGAATTCATTTATAGTCCAAACAATGAGGCAAACACAAAAGCACTGAACCAGTATTATAACAGAATAGTTAAAGGTGAGGCATAATAATTAATCAGCCATTATAATGACATAATAACATATTCAAAACAAAAATAATAAATAAGCTGTTTGCTAGCCAAATTATTATACTAGAAACCATAGTTTTTTGACAATTTGATCAATGTACCTTAAAAAATAAATAATTTTCTCATAAGTTAGTAGTAAATTATATCAACTTTGGAACTTATTTTTGTAAACTTTTATGGCGTTTCGACTTGCGTCGGCAGTGATAACTGAATGTGTTCCAAACTTAGTATGATTTAATGATTCTTGGAACAATGGACATTTATTCAACATTTCTTATAAGTGTCATTAAGAGGTGAAAATAACAAAGTTTGCATTAGGTGACCAGTTCAAGAATTGTAAATCAGTCCCAATAGATATTGGCAAGTCTGTGCCCAAAAAGTAACTTTTAAGAGCTGGAGAGGCTACATCAACCATTTCGGATAAAACAAAAATTCTTAAAAATTCCTCCAGATACCACCAATGGTGATTTTCACTGCCAGCCATTTTGAATTTTTAATCAATTTTTCCCACAAGTTAACCAGATGATAAAGAATAACTGGAGAACCCGCATATAATATTTACATATGATACAACCAATGGTTCATAATATATCATATTCACAAGCTTTTGGGTGGCCATCTCGGGTTCAGTGCGAAAGAAATAAATGGGAAGAATTTCCCAGCCACATACCAGCAAACACAAAACATTTGTATAACATTTGTACAACGTCGGACAACGTCTTTGATGTTGGTTCAACATTGTACAAATGTCATACAAATATTTCGTGTTTGCTGGGATAGGTTGGATAGGTTATGTGTTAGAAAGTAACAAAATTCATCAGTAAGAGATAAACCGATATGGGTTGGGCCTATGCCCGCGGCGGCGGAAAATGCTAAACATTACAAGCATCCAAATAGTATCGGAATGCTGAATAATCTCATAATAATAAAGACTAGCAGTGAGATCAGCTACATTATAATGTATTTTAATACACTTGGAATATTGCAGAACTAAACGCTTGTGTATTAAAAAAATACAACCAGGTTATTCCACATTAATTCGCTGTCTCCAACCAGGTTTGATGACCAACTCATCATCTACAAGAATTATCATAATAAAAAGGATTTTTTTACAGTTGGTCCTGATTCACAAACATACCATGCAATATATATTTTATAATGTAAGGAATACATGGGTTGTCTATAAAAAAAACAAAAAAAGATTTTTATGCCCATCTTTTACGCACCATGAATAGCAAAATGAATAAATTCATTTTGTGTGAGCTCAATTAAATATTGAGATTTTTCTAGCTGATTTGACGAAAGAATACTGGTGTAGAGATTAAATTCATAGATATACAGGGCTTATCCAAGACAGATCATCCAAAATTGTATATGATGAGAAAATCACTTATGGTAGATGATGATGTTCTGGAGATAAACCATAAAAAAACACACCTAAAATGTAAACTATCAATCATCCATTTAAATCAGATTAGCTTCGAATCTAACATTAAATTTGAAAATATTACACAAACATAGGTTCAAGACTAAGACTGGGCAGAAACGACATGTGGACCATGAAACCAGATGCTTTCCACCACTTTCACATACCTGTACACAAATAACAAACTGAAAATTTTAAAGTGAGAAGGCAAACAAAAAAGTATTACATAATCATGGTACATTAATCAGTTTTAACTTGAATCAGGCTTACCAAACTAGCACACCAGTCATCAGTTAAAGGGACTCGCTTAGTTATATTTGTACAAGCAACAATAACATAGATTGTCATAAAAATGAGTGTTTCAAAGATTTGATGATGGAAAAAGAACAATAGGACGTGAAGCTTAAGCCACTTTTCTATTTCTTTGTGTTTTGAGGACCATCGTCAAATTAAAAGAAATATATAAACAAAATTTGTCAAGAATTGAAATTCATACAGTTTGTATCAGCTCTGTAGACAGAGTTGATACAAACTATGCAGTTCAGACTTGAACCAGAAACTACAGAACCGGTGTGAATGCCACATTTTCTAACATTATATTTGGAAATATAATATGACCTACTTGAGGTCACAAAATCATGAGACTCCAATGGACAGGAGGAATACGTTACAAAGAACAAAATAACAGTTGAATATATACATGTGCTATATATATAGGTATTGCATTATAGAATAATATATATATATTTATATATATAATTAATTAACAGAATTATAAACATCGGTCTCATAATTACAATAAAGTTAACATTTCTACAAAAATATATCTCCCCCACTTAGATGATGTTTCTCCCCAGCCACGTCGAACTGAAAGTCTCTTATAGTGTTACTACATCACCACAACACTTTGTTACCAATCCGATAGCTTATTATATGATTACAAATTATTGGCTACATTAAACAGTTTTCTTAAATTATCCATAAAATAGTATTTTCACCTTTGAGAACAGACGGTTTTGTTCATTGACACAATACAATACATAGTTTGCTGATAGTTGAGACAACTTGAGAGCTATGTCTTGCTGACAATACTGCCACCCAATGGGGCCATATGGTGATGGTGGAGGCCGCCTGGTAACGGTGTGGACTACCTGGTAGGGGAGTGAGCCACCTGGTAACGGTGGAGACGACATGGATAACAGAGACCACATGGTAATGGTGAAAACCATCAGGTAACGGGAAAACCACCTGGCAATGGCGAGGACAATATATCCCAGTGATGGAGACCACATGTGATGGTGTGGACCATTTGGTGATGGCGGGAACCATGGTCAAGACCATATGGTAATGGTGGAAACCACCACAATCATCTAACTAGACTAAATTAATTGTAGATATCCTCAGATACCCACACAGTTGCATTACATAATAAAAAGCTGCGGATTTATAACAATAATAATAGTGTGTTAACCTTTTTTGTACATACCAACATGCTTATAGCACATGAAAAAACAAAATTTTACAAAAATTGAAACGCAATTTCAATGAAAAGAACAGCCATTAAAGAAGATCATTATATACGTTTTATCATGTTTATACATAGCTGTGAGGGATATAAATTCCCTAGGAACAGGTACGACTAGCTTCATGATTATGTCTTATCAGTATTCTTCAGTTCCCCCACAAGTTATCCAATACATAATGAAACAAAGACATATAATATGTGAACATAATAAACAAAGTAAGGAAACCAGTAGGTTGTTTGGCTGGCCCAACACCGTACATCAGCTGTTAATTATATTCTAGAATAAATATTATGCTTTAATTACCATTGTTTTTTATCATCATCACTCGATATGGTGTATTTTGTATTAGGGAGAAACATGATGGGGGCTATCCCGGCAAACAAGAAACGCTGCATGTTGATCTAATAATAAGCCGACATCACAACATTAAACCAATATGCTGCCAGCGTCAAGTGTTTTCTGGGATAGACCGTCAACGAAATTCGGGCTTATCAACCCAATTAATATTAGAGAGCCATCATATCACGAAGACAAGACAACATACAGCGTGAATAACCCTTAAAGCACCAAGTTATAGAAACTACATTTAACCCTTGAAGCGCTGAATTTTTTATAAAAACCTTGGAGATCAAAGGGTTTATTTCAATTTGATATCATCATAAATGTCTTATTCAGCTCTTTCTGATTCATTTGAATACCTATGTTAGGTGTCTACGGCCGTAAAAAATAATTTAAATATCACTTCTGTACACTTAGAATCAAGAATAGACTTGATTTGGCACTTCAAGGGTTAATATTTTAAAGGTCGGCACAGCTTGTGCAGCTGATAACTCATAAATAGATCACAGTGCTTGACTTTTTCCCTATCTTCAGATTATTTAGCAGTATATTGCTCATTCCCTTGTGTTATCCCTCTGGTTAATAAATATTTCCTCCTGTATGACTTATGTGCAACAATACGAGAAGTCTTGAATTACTAGTAACAATAAGATATACGTACATAAAATATACGTACATAAAAATGTTCTCATTATTATGCAATATCAGAAAAACACGTTTATATTTGCTAAATTAAGATTAATGCAGTGCCTGTTGGTTTAACATTGATAACAGGCCAGGCCGACGTTGGTCTAACATTGTACAAATGTTATACATGTTATATGTGAGCAGCATTATTGAACAAACAAGAGCCATAATGCACACGGTGAAATTGATCGTCAACAGATATCAACGATTGGCCATAGAAGCAATGTGTGTACTCTCCACACGAGTCCAGTCACATTGTTCAGGCGCAATTTAACCCTTACAACACTGAAATAATTTTAAATAAACCACAAGACGAAAGGTTTTTTTCAATTTAAAATCATCATAAATGTCTTAGTTAGCTCTTTCCGCTTCATTAGAATACCTATGTTATGGGTCTACAGCCATTAATCATGTGTCTAGGTTTATACATTTTTAATTATCTCATTGCAGGATCAACTTTAGAGGTCCAACGTCTAAAGTCGTTCCCTGTGCTGAAAGGGTTAAACCTTATATCTGAGAATATACAAATAATGTAGCCTTGTTCAGTTACATATAAAGGTGACCAGAATCATATTGGCAGTAAACACAAGGTCACTTTAATATTGGGCCAACGACCAAAACTTTGGCCTGGCTATGAGCCAAAGCTGGAATAACAGTACTGTTTGTTTGAATTGCTTTGATGACGTGGGGTTTCTTCAGCTTTCTGATCTGTCGAAACACATGTGGTAAGTTTCACGTTTTAATGCGGCTTTTTTGTTTGACAAGTCCGTTTTTGTTCGAATGTCCATTCATCTTTTTGGTATTTATAAATAATGTTTCCTCTTCGCTGGAAAAATCAGACTCTGACACCATTAGACTGCTCACCTGTCTCTTACCTGAAAAGAAACGATTACATATTAAACTTGTAATACACATACCCATTTAGGCCACAGTTTTTTTATTAATTGGTTCTTAAGAATTTTTATTCAAGATTCAGTTTTTTCTCAAGTGTCAGCTTATTTTATCTAAAAATGCTGACACGATCCACAACTTTAACGGGTGATAATTATGGAGGTCTACTATTTTCAAATCTTTCTGATTGCGGTCACGTTTTATTTTCAACATATTTAAACATGCTGAAAGCTGATAGGCAATGTGCTAATAAAAAATGTTAAAAACCGAATATAATCGGTACCAGCTGTTTAAGGGTTAAGGCATCTATATCCTACATTTTGTGTGACCAGTTGTATTCATAATTTTTTTCTAATCACATCAGGGAACATTTTTTTATTCTCACCTTTGGGAACTATTGCTAACTTATCTACATCTTCTTCCAACTCTTCAAGCAAAGTATAGCGGTGGCGCTTCTTAGGGCGACTTTTATACCTAAAAAATACATAACAAAAACACTTTATCACCACTATTTTTTTTCAACACATTCCATTCTCTAAAAATATAATGTTATAGTTTAATAAAATAAAATGTATGAAACATGATTTTGTTGGAGCTTGGTTCTTTCCAAGGAGTTAGTTGAGTTAGAAGTTCTATTAGAAGTTCTATGATTAATTGATTGGTGTAGTCTCACTTCACTACTTAAACCACAATAACTATTGCATTATATTTAATTTGTTTATACTTTAAAGGGGGTAGAGAAATGATATGACTGCTTTAACCATTTACACACCATCTTATTAAACCCTTCCAGCCCTCACGATGCATTAAAGCATCATTTTAGATCCCTGAAAACAGACTTAATTTTCCTACAACAAAGGGTTTTAGAACAAAAATTTGCATGAAACTTGTTTACCAATGCATGGCAATTTCCTTTAATTTTTACACCACATCAAGTCATCTTCATCCACTACAAGTTGAGAACTGCGACAGCAATTAGCGGCTTGTAGTGGATGAAGATGACAATGGTAAATTCAGGCCTGAAAGGGTTAATTTAAATCCCACCCATATGAAGTTATGTCTCACTACTGTGACCCAGAAATTCAAGTGGGTTTAAATTATAGATATTTGTTCAATTTAAACCAAATGATATAAATTATATAAACAAAAGCTTTGCAAATCTTGATGTTAAAACACTCAATTCGATCGACTTTACAGTAATTTGATCGGCTAATAAAACAGATTTATAAAAGATTATAATTGTGATTAGCATTTTAAGGGTTCAATATGATTTAAAAACAAGTACAAGTACGTAGTTTTTTCTATTTAAATTGAGAGCTGTGCTGATTTTACTTTATACAGTTAAAAATATCAACTAAAAAATTTAGCAAGGAGTGGTTTCATATTGTTTTTTCAAATGCATAATCAATTAAAGATATATTTTATTTGGTGCAAAATTCAACATATCCAGAAAACGAGGAAGGTGGTAAAATTAGGCATTTCACCCAGTCTTAAACAAAAACAAACTAATTTCAAATGAAACTGGAAATTTAGCTAAGAGCCCTCAAATATGAGCTTAGTAAATAGTCAGATATGAAGGCCTACTGAGATACTAAACATAGGCTTCTTAAAAATTAGTACAAACTGGAAGAAAATAACCACCTTGTGTGACTATACCCTGTAGACACTAAACCGCGGCTCAACTTTCGACCAACATTTGGACGAGTGTCAGAGACGTTGTCCCAAATGTTGGACCATTGTTCAGCTGGGTGTATACTGTCTGGGTATATCATGAGGAGATCTATAAGACGGTACCTTCTACAGAAGCAGATCACTGCCCACATTGTACCAGCCAGTGTGACCACAATCAAGAAGGTGATCACAATTACATATAAGATACTCCAGTCTGAAAACAAACAAATACAAATCATGTTTCAATTCAATTTATTGTCATAAAACTAAAAAATAACAGTTACATATTGTACAATACAAAATAAGTGGTCCAAAACAAAGAGGAGGACTGAACACCTACTGGCGAAGGTACCATCTCATGCAATACACTGAACATGTGGCTAATAAATGTCAATACCAGTATATTAACTCTTGTCCTGCTGAATTGTTTAAATTGTATTTTTCGTCATTTGAAGTTGGAATTGCTAAAGCAATTTCCATCTTCAAATGACGAAAAATATGATTATTTATGAAAAATAATCATGTGTGAAACTTTACATTTTGATTAACTGAGCATCTATCACAAACTATGTTATGGATTTCAGTGTCATTTTATTTCCTCTGAAAATTATTCGAAACCGGATATATACGGCTCCAGCAGCACATCGGTTAATGTCAATATATTATTTTATATCAATTATATTGTATAATTTAGTACTTTAAGGGTTTATACCAAGTTGGCCATTATACATATAAGACGGAGACAAAATTGAAAAATCTGGGACAATAATCGCCAACTCACCACAGTTGCTATGCTTGCTGCCGAGATTTGCTGTGAAGAAATTCTGCATCCAGAAAGCTTCACAAAAGCACTGCTTGGTGTTCTGGTCACACACACCGTGACCAGAACAATTATTCTGACACACTGAAAAAAAAAGAATATGCAAAATGTCACATTGCAACAATAACCAACTCTAAGACACGGCAAAAGTAAACTTTCTGGATAGGTGGCGGCAAGAAATCTTTGTACAACATATCAGGTACATAAATAGGGAAAAATATCTGAAATATCCTATGGTATGTCGATCTCTTTTAAATTTTAAACATATCACAACTGACAATTACATAAGATAAGTTACCCGATATATGATATTGCAAAATTGCCTCCGCTCTGATAGCCAAGCTAAATTTTTGCTGCGAAACTTATTTTTGGGTAAAAATATGTTTTCTAAAATTGCATAGTTAGTACTTAATCAACTTCTTTAAAGAAAAACATGTCATTGTATAAATAATGGTACACACTAATCAGCGAACATGATGCATTGAACACGCATTGTTTTAATGTTGGTCCACCATCGATGATGCTGGCCCAACATTAAAGCAACTTTTGTTGAATGAATTGTGTTTACTGGGTGTATACTCACCAACTGTGTCAATTCTTACGACAGCATAGTCATACACCCGGTTAAGATCCAGCTTACTCTTCAGTGTATGAACAGTTTCTGCCGCAGATTGAATGTGACTGTCCTCCCCGCTTCCCACATTTGTGTAAAATACAACTATAAGACTGAAAAAGAACAGATATTTCCAATGCAGAGCTTAAAAATAAATGAAAAATTTTGACGGAAATATATACAAAAATATAAAAAGAAGTGTGTATGTAATTTATGTCATAATATTAGAATTAAATTTTGGTATTTTAAAAATTGCTGATAAAATTTTGCGGATAACTAAATATCCACTTTTTTATCCATGTTTTAAACAATAAAAAGCTCAAACTACTGTGTAAATGGGAAATATTGGAGCCATCCCCCAACAAGCATTTATCATGCTAAAGTTGGTATCTGACGTGCTAACATATACAGTTGTACAAAGTGACGACTGGCAAATAAATAGCACTTACTGCCCTGTGGGTCTATCTTTCTGCAGGTCCTCCACGTGGATCCTAACATCTCCCGCAGTTGATTGACGATGTAACAACAAGGAGATTTGATTCTCTAAATTGTTCTGTAAAGAACACATAATTAGTACAATTTTAAGCAAGTTTTGCCATACATATTTTTAAATAAAACTGTAGATTGCTGTAGTGAGACACAACTTAAGTTAAAAGAGACATCCATGTTATAATTCAGATCTAATGTAAAGGAAATAACAGCAATATTGTGAAATTATGTGAAATTTGATGAAGTGTTATATTGGCCACTGATATAGAGGGGTAGATAGGAGCCTGTAGATCTGAGTTGATGATATGGAGTCAGAAGGGTTCTATGTGATAAGAATGGTAGATAGGAGCCTTTCGCTCTGAGTTGATGATATGGAGCATGGAGATCTTACCTGATCAGCCTGTGTAAATGACGAGATATCTACATCAAGCTCAAGCTCTACTAGTTCCATCTGGTGCTCATCTGAAAAACAACATGATAACACACTGTATAATGTTAGCCTGTCTGCTCAAAAAATATAGTTTTTTTCATGCTATGATGAAGTTGTGTGGCGCAAGGCTGACCGAAGAGTTCCATAAGGGGGCAACATTATCAACAGAAGGAAAACGTCTTGTCTCGATGGCAAACTCTCCCAGTCAGAATGTTTTTGTTAACAATACAAAATAATTTATAACCTCACAGTCAACTGGACTCCATACATCAGAATTGATTCCAGATGAACCCTTAAGGGGTGAAACACATTGTAATTTACAACAATTTACAAGGAAAATTTTATTTGAAAAGTATTGATTAACAATTTTGTCATTCAAATTTTGACGCATTATGCTTTAATCATTGACATATGAATATCAATTGAAATTAGATTAGCAAATCTACAGCATTGCTCAGCTTTTCAGAACAACTTGATTACTTTGATTACCAACCATCTTTTATGATGATAGAAGCAGTGTCTTTGCTACTGAGACCCTCGGCATCTTTCACTTCCAGTGTGAATATGTATCTGCCGCTGACTAAGTTAGTCATCTGAAGAACAGCCTGCTGTGCAGAGTTATTTACTATCACCTGAAAATTGCAAATAACTATCACCTTCAAAATCACAAGTAACACTGAGAGATTTTAGTAGCCAAAATAAATCGCTTATATGGCATTTAAGTACCCATCAAACAGGTTTAATATTGGATCACTGTCTGCGAGGCTGACACATTAAACAAGCATTGGTTAAACTGATAAAAGCTTGTATCTGCGACTTGGTAAAGTGGCAAATACACCCTTTCATATCCAAGGGGGCAAAATGTGTCACACTTGCTGGGTACACATGTTAACCCTTATAGCTTATCAACCCTTTAAGCACTAAAGTCGCATATATGCTTCAATTGAAAAATACTACAATACATCAAAATCATAAAAGGACCACAATCGTTACATCTACTGTTAGGAGGTATCAGCCCATGCATAGAGTATTATTTCGATAGTGTTCAGCTCTTTACATTAACATTTGAGTTGCTGATCATGTCTATAGCTGCTTTATTTCAGTCCATTTATTTGTCCTTCAAACAGGAAAATGTGAACGACAAATCGTCCCCTCGGAACTAAAAGATCCTATCTGACACTCGTTAGAGTGGCAGATAGGATTCTTTAGCTTCCAGGGGACGAAAAACACATGACATTTAGATTGACATATGTTTTGATTTAAATTGTACACATTTTACCCATTTTAAAGGTGTAGTCAACTGTTAAAATTCACGGGACAAGGGTCCCCCAGAAGGCAATAGTGCCCGTGGGTAGGCCAAGGCCCTATTCCATAATAATACTAAATATGCGTTTCATACCTAAAGCCTCATTAAGAGCAAGTTCTCAAATCACAGCAAGTTCATATATACTTGAGCGACATCTATGAGTTTATAATTCAAAGATCTTGGCCCTTACCCCTACTTGGTCGCTTGCTTGCAAACAAACTGACTGTATTACTGCTGGGATGTTGAAACTGCTTGACCCAAGCTTGTATTGACATGCCCAGTAAACACAAAACATTTGTATGACTTTATGCAATGTTGGACCAACGTCGAAGACGTTGGGCCGACGTTGTATAAATGGTATACCATTGTCTTGTGTTTGCTGGGCAGGCGGACTTTCTCTCAAACATTGTACATTTATTCAATGTTGGTTCAATGTTGGGCCAGCGTCGCAGACGTTGGCCTAGCATTAAAACAGCATTGGATCAATGTCCCGTTTAAGTAGTATCCTGTAATCAGTTCAGTGGCTATATTAATGCCGTCAATCTGTACTCAATAGGCTACTGTTGGCCTACACTTGACCGTCCCAGGCATGCGCGTCTTGCAGTTGAATCATTCTTTAAGTTGTGGGTCTCGGATCCGAGTGTGAAAAAATTTCAATCTAATAATACAGCACTTTAAGGGTTAATGAAGTGAAGCAAGGGATAAGCCTTAATATTGGTCATTTAAAAAACAAATTTGCCTGCTATCTTATTAATTGAGGAATAAATGGTTCATACCCCTGCAGCCAAACTATGATCATCTCTCGTCCAGCTATAGGATACAATAGCCTTATCATCAGAGGACTTTGATCCATCCAGTATAACCAGCGGGGCGGGCAAATTAATCTGCCTGTCACCTCCAGCGTCAGCCTTAGGTGCCTCATTCACATCTGTAAATAAAATATATCACAATGGTATCATACCCCAGCAAACATGAGGCATTGGCACTATGTTGGGCTAATGTTAGGCAATCCTGTGTTAGCTGGGTGGAGCAATTACCTCAAACAATTGTTTTCTAATGATAAATACTGATTACCCTTAAGCATTATCTAACATAGTTTTTTATATAAAACAAATTATATAACATGAATCAGAACAATAATGAACATATGAGTACCCGGTACCCAAATTTATATTTCTCAACGAAATTATGTAGTACAGTAGATCCTGTCATCAACGACCCTGCCACCAACGACCTTTTGTCTCCAACGACTTTTTTTTCTTGCACGGATCATTTTTCTATAGTAAACGACCTGTGATCAACGACTTTCTGTCCAACGCGACTTGCGACCTCAAATATCTGGCAGAAGGTCATTATATTACTTGTGTCCAACGACCTCAACTTTTTTCGTCATACGACTTTTGGAAACAATCAATCATGAGCAAACCACTGCATGTCAGATCTGACTGTGTGGATATCATGGTTAACAGAGAGGTATAACGCTGGAAGATCAGGCTTTCTGTCACTAACGACTTTTTTGTCTGGCAGAAGCAAGGTCGTTGGTGACAGGATCTACTGTATAAATTTGGGTACCGGCACCTGTACAATATACTACATAAGAAAACTAGGCTCCCTTGAAACACTAAACAGAATATCTATTTGGCACCATGAAAGTTAGCAATCCAGATCGTGGATCAAAATAAATAATTAAAATAATGTTTATCTGAATTACTTTGTATGACTTTTATTTTGACAGTAGACGTTGACTGCAGGTCTTCTTCATCGGCCACCGTTAATTTAAACTTATAGACTCCAACCTGTAAGTGACTGACAGTAGCCACAGCTCTGTCAGAATTCTCTATCACCACAGTGGTAGGTCCACTACAATGAGAAAAAACATCACAGATGAAAAATTGATTAGAACTGAAACTGCTGGGATGTATATAAATACGACTTAAGCAAGATTCAAACCAACTACCAGCAAATGACATTAAATTGACAAAATAATTGTGGTAGATATGACAGACCAGCTTCACATATTTGGGATGACACTAAAATTATATTGTCAAAATGTATACCTTTAATGCGCATTAATACAATTAATTTCATTTCCATAAAATAGCATTAATCACAAAATTGGTATAATATGATGTCCAAAAAAGAACCCTACGTAGGCCCTACAGGTCTTAGCAACTTCCCAGCTCCAACTCAGACATTACGGCCAACACAAGAGAAAACACGAGACCATGAAATGAACCAATGTTTTTTCAACGTTTGGCCAACGATAGTGTCAATGGCCCGACACTCAAACACCATTGTGTAAATGTCTGGTGTCTGCTGCGATGCACTAGGCATATCTAAGCTAGAAACTCGTCTGTGAAAACGTTGTGTCATTCAATTTGTGTCACTATAAAATTTTACCTTGTCCAAGACAAGATATTTTGTCCTCTGGAAATAATAAAATATGACCACATGCAGCTGACATAGCACACAGGCATTTAAATATTAAAAGGCTAAATTAAATAAATTAAACTTTAACCCACTTAAAGTTGTGTTTTGCCACCGTGAACCACAACTTCGAGTGGGTGAAAAATACTCATATTTGTTTAATTTGCAAAACACTCATTGTGCCCACTAACAGTGAATTGTTCGGCTAATAAAGCAGTCGTGCTTCGCGCTTCAAGGGTTAATATCTGACCTGGTTTGCTTCCATTTATAACTGACTATCTTCTCATCATCAGTGCTGTTAGCTCCGTCCAAAGCTAGTATTTCCACTGGTCCCTGCACTGTACGATCTGAACCACTGTTGGCAACTGGAGGCTTATTGTGCTCTGTTGATGAAGAACGAGGCCTTACAATCATGGCACAACAGCAAATACGTAAGTGGAACAAGTTATCAATTCAAATGAGGGAACGATAATACCAGAGTTGAAATTGGTTGATTGTTTGCTGCATGTATTTCAAATATTACTACCGGTATTAAGATCGTTCCATGCCAAAAGGATGTACTGCATGTCTAAACTATATTAAGTTATTTAACGTCAGATGTATGTCCAATTCAGTGACAAATGTCCATTCAACGATATCATGGAAAAGTGATGTTTGTTCATCGATGTTCGTCAATATCGATATTGATATTTTTCCACTTTACTGAATACATTGTAAATATTAAAAGTGGTTACTGGTAAATTAAACACTACAATAATACTACTAGATAGAATTGCAAATGATTAGTGATCAAAGGATAAAGCCTGAAAGATTTAAATTTGCAGTCACTTCAAGTTTTGTCTTGCTACTGCGATCCACAATTTGAAGTGACTACATAAGTCCATTAAAACAGAAGAAAACGATACTAAAGTCAGTGCTGTAAGAGTTAGGCCTGTGGTGTGCATCTTATTATTGATAAAAAATGGTAGACAGCTAAATAAATTTATAAGCGTGACATCGAGGATTGAGCAGTGGAGTGATGGAGCAATGTACCTGGTTTGACAAAGACGTGAACATCTGCCGTGGCTGATTGTCCTGCAGTGTCCGTCACCTTCAGTGTGAAAGTGTAATCGCCCACCTCCAGGTTCTGTAGGTGGAGTACAGGTGTCCTCACACCCTGTATAAATATATATATATATATATTGTATAAGTGGCATTACTGATAATGATATATCATTGACTCAAAACAAAATTTGCTAAACATGTATCATTGCTTATTTACTGTAAAAAACTGAACATGGTAAATAAGTAAAGTAGTCTTTTTTGAATTGATGACTTAAACGTCTGTGTACATTAACCCTTGTGCTGCTGAATTGTTCGTGAGTATTTTTCATTTATTTGAAGCTGGAATTGCTAACGCAATTTCCAGCTTCAAATAAATGAAAAATAATATTAATTATGAAAATTAGACATATGCCAAATTAAATTATTTGATTAACTGAGTATCCACCACAAGATACGCACAAATTTTAGTGGTATTTTATTTAGTCTGAAATTTGCTTGAAAACATGTATATTCTGTCATAGCCGCACGGGGGCTAAAAGTCAAACTCATTCAGAAGATGATTCCAAGAAGGATGTAATGATAAAATCTTCTGTTTAAATATATATGTGGCAGATACAACTCATTAAAGTAAAGGGATTGACAGATATTTATTATGGTTGTAGACCCATAAAATAGGTATTCAAACAAAGAGGAAAGAGCTAAATAAGACATTTACAATATTTTTGAAGTGAACAACCCTCTCTCCTCTACAGTTTATATCCAAATGTTTCAGCACTGTAAGGGGTGATAATAAGGTGCTCCCCTGTCAGATTAGCATGCTATTTGTACATTGGATGATATTTGTAGGCCCACATTGGTCGGCAAGTGGAAAATAATTTTCTCACCGTCATATCAGCAGTGCTATCATGATCGTCAGCTTTTTTAATCCACTCATAACTAGCGATGGCCTTGTCGTCAGTGCTGGCATTACCATACAGAGTGACAGAGTTTTGTGGAAGACTCGTTATCACATTGGACCCTGCATTAGCCGTTGGCGGATAATCAGTTTCTATGAAAAGAAAATAACATTTACAAAGTTATATGAGAAATGTTATACCATGGAAAATAATTTTCGATGAAAAAATGTACATGAACAGTTTTCAAGTGACTTATGTGAGAAATAAGTTTAAAATTTTCTACACTTAGTAGCACTGTGTGTAATATTTGTTTCAGGGGGCGAAATATGAGCTCAATCTCCAGAAATAGCAGGATAAGGATTAACCTTGTAACATCCATTTATTTTTTCATCAATTTCATAAAAGTGTAATATATGAAATGTGAGAACATCCTTATGAGGACATACACCAATTTCTTTTAAACGACGATGCATAATGTGGCAGGGGTGCCTAAATCATGGCGACAGCTTATTAATCTCCTAAAAACTTGAGGCCAGCATTTTTTTTGCCAGCATGGTAGACTAGTATTGATCAGAGTCCAGGTCGTTGTCTTGTGTTTGCTGGGATGGGTTTAAATATAAATGCTAGCACCAGGAGCACATATGCCACATTTGATATACATGTATTTAGGATTTTTTTAGCAAAATCCTGCTACCTTTGATTATGGTGACATTGGCCATTGTGGAGTTTTCCATGCCATCTGAGTCTGTCACTGTTAATCTGTAAAAGAAAACAAATAACAATAACTTCAAAAATGAAGGGATGGAATATTTCTACATAAAATTTAAACACCCACAATTCTGATATCATTCAATGAAAAGCTTCCAATATCCAATACAATATTGCTCTAATTTCAGTAAATTAAATCAGAGAATACATGTACATGCATCAAAGCATCCCTGAAAACAGACTTAATTTTCCTACAGCAAAGGGTTTTGGAATGAAAATTTTCATAAAACAGTTTTACCAATACCTAGCGATTTTCTTTAATTTTTCACCTACTTCAAATCATCTTCATTCACTACAAGTCAAGAATTGCGACAGCAATTCGCTGCTTGTAGTGGGTGAAGATGACAATGGTAAATACAGGCTTGAAAGAGTTAAACCAAGATCCAAAAGATTTCTTTAAATTTAAAATCATGATAAATGGCTTAGTTATCTCTTTCCGATTCATATGAATACCTATGTTATGGGTCTACGGCCATTAGACATATTTCAATTATTTCAATGCGGTGACCGTCTTTATACATTATATTCTGACGTATAAAGCTGATCCCGGCACTGAAAGGGTTAAGGAGTTGAATACTAACTTGAAGCGATATGCGCCTGGTGGTAAACCGGCCAGGACCATTGTCTGTTTAGTGAGGTCATCCTCTGAGATACTGTGAGAGTCTACGGGGCCTGAGGTCTCCGCCCAGTGATACGAAACTATCTTATCATCATCTGTACTCTCTGCATTTGTGGAAAAAATTGCAAAAAATGTCATTATAATATAGATACATGTACCAGAATAAATATGAAAACTCTACATAAATACAATATGCTTTATCTAGATTAACCTAGCTTCACTTCCAGGCCGAAGTGCATGCCAGATCCAGGGATACTGGTGTAACTATAGTAAATCCGACGTAAATTTCTGTCATTTATGGTTACATACATTAACGAATGACGACGGGAATTTCCGTCATGTATGGTAGTGAAGGGGTTAATGGTTTATGTGTATCAATTGGTCAAAAAATAGCAAAATATTTAAAAAACATTCAGATAATTACCAGTAGTATTGAGACTAACCTGATCCATCTAAGACCACATCATTTGTCTGATCCACCTTTTGACTAGCAGGTTTAATAATGGCCACAGGCGGCTTATTATCACGTGCCGCTAAAAATAAACACAAAACATATTATCACCTGTTGCTAATGACATCATCCCACACCAGCTATACATTTGAAACTGTACGTGCACCCTTCACCTTATTATCACAACCTATGAAAAATAGCATGCAATAAACCACGAAGACCTATACAGTAAAACCTGCTATGAACATAGGAGGTTCATTTGTATACAAAATGACATTTTGGGGAATGGCCGAGGTTGGCTGCTCATAAGAGATGCTGCTCATAAGAGTGGCTGCACATAGCAGGTCCTACTGTACTGCAATATTATATAAACTACAGTAATGATAAAATTGTTGTTTATTCTACTGTATTTTCCCTAATGGTAATAACACCAAAAACATTTAGATACTACTCCATGTACTACAGGGAAATAAGGAAAGTACTGGTGAACCTACATTTGATAAAAATATATCTCCATCTTTGACTATGCCTCATATCAATGCACACATACACACTACCCACACCACATGCATTGTTCTCATATAACTCTCCCCCCCCCCCCATTCTCCAGACAAAATTCTGTTGAAAACTGTAGTCAGCTGATAGCAATTTTTTTTAATGGACTTTAAAAACGTTTTAGGCAGTAAGAGAGGCTACTCAAACAATTATAACACTTGCTTCAAGTTTACATTTATTTAAAGCTGGAATTGCTGACCCAATTTCAAGATTTAAATGATGAAAAACATTTTAATTTATGAAAAATAGACATTGGCAAATTTGAATGATTTGATCAAATGAGTATCTATCACAAAATATCTTATCAATTTCAGTGACATTATATATTTTTTCAGACATGCTTGGAACTGTATATGTATATATAGTTCCAGAAGCACAAGGTTACCACTTACAACACTGACATATTTTTGTATAAACAATGGTGACTAAAGGGTTTTTTCAAGTTGAAACTATCATAAATGTCTTAGGTAGTTTTTTCCATCTCATTTGAATACCTATGTTAAGGGTATACAACCATTACAAATATTTTAGTCTCTTAATGTAGGGATTGACATTAAGACATCAGATTCTGTATCCTGACATCTAAAGGGTTAATATAGATGTATACAGCATGACAACTGGTGAATTACCTGGCTGGACTGTAACATTAACAAAAGCCTCTCCATATTGACCTTCAGCAGTCACCGTGACCTTAAAGGCATATAGTCCCTCTGCCAGCTGAAACATTCACCAGAGGGTTGCAAAAGCTCTGTACTGTAAAATAAACCTGTTACTCTCAAACAAAATTGTCTGATTTTTCTAGCTATAACTTAAAGCACAGAAATTTTTGACATAATTATTACAATATAAATTATAAATAACGTCCAAAAAGAATCAATTATTATATCAAATAACAAAGTAAATAACAGGATTATGCCTATGTTACAAAACAATTTGTATGAATAAAATAATCTCATTTAAAAGATGATTGCTCACAAGAAATATGATCTGACTACATTAATAGAATAGTTGGGAGTCGCTAGTGCAACCAACAATTTCAAGTGGGTGAAAATTGCTCATATTTGTTTAATTTGAGGCCAAGAAAATGAAGATGTTGATGTTGAAATACACATTTTATTCTCAATAAAAGTGATTTAATCTGCTAAGTGGAGTAAATAAGATAACACTTGTGCTTAGATTTTAAAAGATTAAATAGAATTCTATTTGTTTGACTGACCTCAGACAAATGTAAGATAGCTGCATTTAAGCCATTCATCTCGCCAGCATTCTCTCCATCAGGATGTATAATTAGGGACCACTGATAATGAAAGTCATCTGAAAAATAGAGTTTGCTATACACTTGGTTCCTGCAGGTCTAATCTTTGTGAAAATGATAATTTATAATGATATTTTTACTTAAAATGTAAGGACTTTCAATGACTCTCTTCAGCAACCTGCATAACAAGACTACATAAGTCCAGGAGCTCCCGCTCCGAATTAGAATTTGATTTAAGTAATTTTGTGTAGGGTTATTAATGTAGTCCTAGTCTAGGTCAAAAATCAAGACGCAAGACAACTAGGTCTAAGAAGCGCAGTCTAAGAGTAAGATAAGAACTAGACAGTCTGTCAGAGATTGCAAACCTCCATTGAAATTAATGATCCTAATCAGTATCCCAGTAATGGTCTACCTATCTGACACGGTTTACCCGATATCAGGCCAATCGAGTTACCTAATAGCTGATTTACGGTCATTTTGAATTCGATATAAATTAGTTAAAAACTTAGGGTCCATCCTCCCCCGAAACCTCAAATTTTGTTTTATAGTAATGGACTAACATCTAACACAGTTTGCAAAATATTGGGCATGTGAAAATAAATAATGGCCGATAGGGGGCCATTTTGAATTTGATCGAGTCAGAATTGTTCAAGATGCATTCTCAGCTGAAATCTCACATTTCATTCTATAGTAATCGTCTAGCTATCTAGCACGGTTTACCAAATATCGGCCATGTGAAAGTGAATAATGGCCTAAAGGCGGCCATTTTTAATTTGATCAAGTCAAAATTTTCCAAGATGTATCCTCAGCTGAAATCTCACATTTCATTCTATAGTAATGGTCTAGCCATCTAGCACGACTTACCAAATATCGCCCATGTGAAAGTGAATAATGGCCGATAGGAGGCCATTTTGAATTTGATCAAGTCAAAATTTTTCAAGATGCATCCTCTCCTGAAATCTCACATTTTGTTTTATAGTAATGGTCCAGCTATCTAACACGGTTTACCAAATATCAGCAATGTGAAAGTAAATAGTGGTCGATAGGCGGCCATTTCGAATACGATTGAGTCGGAAATTTTAAAAAGGCATCCTCTCCCAAAACGTCACATTTTGTTTTATAGTAATGGTCTAGCTATCTAGCACGGTTTACCTGATATCAGGCCTATCGAGGTAAATAATGCTGATTGTCGGCCATTTTGAATTCGTTAGTTAAAAATTTTCTGGGTGCATCCTCCCCCGAAAACTCACACTTTGTTTTATAGTAATCAGGTAATGGTCTAGCCATCTAGCACGGTTTACCAAATATCAGCCATGTGAAAATGAATAATGGCCGAAAAGGCGGCCATTTTAAATTTGATCAAGTCAAATTTTTTCAAGATGCATCCTCATCTGAAATCTCACATTTCGTTTTACAGTAATGGTCTAGCCATCTAGCACGGTTGACCAAATAACGGCCATGTGAAAGTGAATAATGGCCGATTGGCGGCCATTTTGAACTTGGACGAGTTGAATTTTTTCAAAATGCATCCTCTCCTGAAGCCTTACAATTTGTTTTATAGTAATGGTGTAGATATCTTGAGCGGTTTTCATTATATTCCACAATATCAGGCCTGTCGAGGTGAATAATGGCCGAAAGGCGGCCATTTTGAATTTTATTAACTTGAAATTTTTCAAGATGCATCCTCTCCTGAAACCCTACAATTTATTTGATATTAATGGTGTAGCTATCTTGAGCGGTTTTCATGATATTCCGCAATATCAGGCCTGTCGAGGTGAATAATGGCCGATAGGCGGCCATTTTTAATTTTATCGACTTGAAATTTTTCAAAATGCATCCTCTCCTGAAACCTCACAATTTGTTTTATAGTAATGGTGTAGCTATCTTGAGCGGTTTTCATGATATTCCGCAAAATCTTTCAGTCGGATTTACCGATGTTATATATTAGGTCAAAGTGCTGGGTCAACTTCAAGGTCAAGGTCCAAAAACCTGAAAAGGCACAACTAGGGACCTTAGAGAACATTTATGTGCAACATGACTGTCATCGGCCCAGTACTTCGAGATATGCTCCGGAAACGAAGTGCGCGTCAAAACGTCTAAATAGGTCTTAGTTCTGAACCAGGAGTAGGTCAAAGTTCAAATACCCCAAAAGGCACAACTAGACCCCCTAGGGGTGTTGTGTGTAAAATTTGAAGACAATCGGACAAGTACTTTCAGAGATATGCTCCGGAAACGAATTGTTTACGGACGGCCCAACGGCCCAACGCCGTAACATCATCATTTTCTTTTCTGTGACTGTGCGTATTGAATTCAGATTAAAAATATTTTAACCTGTCCATTATCCACCTGGAAGTAACCCACATACCAAAAATTGTTATCCTAGCTTATTTTCTTACAAAGTTATAGGCAAAAGAAGAGGCCAAAAAAAAAACGGAGGTAGAATCCATAGCTCCCTCCGTCTCAACTACGGTGACGGCGGGAGCTAATTATACAGATTTATGCTGATGTTTGTTTGGCTAGGATAGCTAGCCCTAGAAATAGGCTGCCCTAGTATTTTAGACAATATTATCCATAACGAGAACAGATTTCTTAGGACCAGCAGTACATCGAGTCCACACACCAGCTGATGATATTCTCATTTTTAATGAGGTCTAATGACTGAGCAACATAATTTAATGATTTTTAATGAATTTAAATAACACCTTTCTATTGAATGACTATTGATGACCCATAGCAGCCTTGCATACATAACTATACAACTAGAGCTACCTTTCACCATTCATAAAGCAGGCATACTAGAGAAGCAAAGATAAAGGTTGTACACTGTTTTTCTTTTTTAAATTGACCGTAGAAATGGTTCAACAACAAACAATGTACATTTGTTCAGCAGTGTCACCCATCCCGGTCTATATGAGCTGAGTGAGATCACTGTGAAATAGAGTACAAACAATAAACACAGAATTTAGCATTTTACAGTACTCAAACTCACCAGATGGTTGAATGGACTTGCCATTCTCCATAAGAACGGCTGACAGAGTGGCTTCATCTTGTGGGAGCTGTATTACTTGATTCTGACCAGCAGAAACAAACACAGGCTGTAAAACTGAAACAAAAAACACACATAGAATCATTTATAACATCTGGTATGTTAAGGTGGTACTTTGTAAAACTGCAAAATAGTTTGTAATAGATGTACATGTATGTTCGCTTGCAAGCCCGCAACTAAAAGCCTAGCATACACATGACGTCACATCTAAGTTTAACCCCAGTACTTATTGTTGGGCTAGCATCGATTAAACCTAGTATTGCTGAATTGCTTCACTCTCATAGCAGTGCTGTTCGCTCACTCACAGATACTGCCCATCTTGGAATTTCCCACCAATAATCGCCACTGTATGTGGTTTGGTGTGTCAAGTATCACTTGGGTATAGCCGCCAGTCAACTCTCCCAGCATCTGAAGATTTCAGTCATTACCTGGTCTGTGGTCAGGTTAATTCCCTGACGGAGATTAATTGCAAACCCCATCAAACTGATCAGTGCTTAACCCTTACAACACTGAAATACTTGTGCATAAACCATGGAGACCAAAGTGTCTTTTTCAATTTGAAATTATCACAAGTTTCTTATTGAGCTCTTCCCCCTTCATTTGAATACCTAAGTAACATTGGTCTATTGCCATTATAGATATTTTATAGCGAAAACCATGCGCTTCTGCTAATTCTGTATGCAATTAATCACCGCACTGAAAGGGGCAAAGCATGAACCCCTTCAAAACTTATAATTATGCCATAGTATACTGAACCAGAAGTAGGTCAAAGTACATCTATCGCAAAGACACATCCAGACCTCCCAGAGGTATTGTGGGCAAAATGTGAAGACAATCAGACAAGTAGTTCCTGAGATATGCTCTGTAGAAATGTGCACGCCAACGCTGGCTCTGACTGAAGAGAAATACATGTAACGTGTATAACCGTCCCTCAAAGGGGAGACATTATTATTTGATGAACTGACATATATGAGCATCTATCACAAACAAACTATGTTCAGTGGAATTTTGTTTTGATCCCGGAAGCCATATGTACATGTATATGGGTTTAGCGGTACTGGGTTAACTGCTTGAATACAGTGTGCACTTTTTCTTGTTATAGCAAATGTGTCCCAGATCACCTCACAAACACAAGACATTGACCCAATGTTGGGTTAATGTTGGAGCAGAATCTGCGACACTGGCCCAACATTGCTCCAACAGTCAGAGTTGACAATGTTTAGTGTTTGCCGGGTAACGTTCCCCTCCACTAATTAGCAGAAAAGAGCCGAAGCTTTAATGTTGGGCCAGCGTTACATTTGGTGGGCCAACAATAAAGCATCATTTTTTCAATGGCTTGTCTTTGCAGGGACGGTTTGTCTGAGTCATGACAATGAAAAAACGACATTCATTGACCCACTGGTGGTTAAATATTGTGCCAACGTCGCTGATGTTGGGCTAAGAATAAACCAACAGTAGATTAACGTATCGTGTTTATTGGGCCTATGTATGTTATTTTTTTAACATCCAGATAACTTTGCTCACAATAACAGTTTCTCGTTTCAGTTCAAACTCTTATTGCTCCAAACTTCAACTATTCAATGTTACTGTTGCAGGTACGCTTTTTTTTACAATGCCACACTGTTAAAATCCGAGCAGAAAAATTGAAACGTAAATGAAACCATCCATCCAGTCTTATTTCTGCGACCTTTTTTTCAATCTACAAACTGTAAAACTGTTTTCTTTTTCATAAAGTGAACTCTCTATTATCTTCAAATCCATTTCGTTCGTCTTTTATTTTACTGGAGATCTCATCAGCTTCATAAACATAATAAAGCTATTTCACTAATAAGAATGATCCAGAGAAACAATAAATATGTTTATATCTGACTGTATATATAATATGTCCACAGTCCAAGACAAGGTGTATTACAGTCAGACGTATTTGTGATGCTAGATTTTTACGTATATATTCTACAACAACATTAAAAACTTGTGGTCCTGATATACAGTTATAAAAATAAATACATACATATACGATTTATTAGACGTGAAACCCTCCTTGTAAACACGAGTCATCCAGACCACCCAATGTCGTTTCAATGCTGGACCAGCATAGCAGACGATGCACCCAACATCGAAACGACATTGACCACTGTTTGCTGGCCTGGTTGACAACTCAAACTGCGCACCTGCAGTTGTTCCGCTAATGAACATTCATTGTCTAGTCTTCACTGGGATGTCGCTCTGATGAGTTATTATTGCCATACAGAAAGCTGAACCTTTACAACGCTGAAATATTTCGGTATAAACCCAGATACCCAAAGTGTGTGTTTTTTCATCATAAATATCTTAGTTACAACTTTCCGCTTTATTAGAATACGTATGTTATGGATCTACCATTGTCTACGGTCATTATAAATATTTTACTCTTTCAATGCTGGGACCGTCTTACGTTTAAATTCGATCCCCGCGCTGAAAGGGTTAAACATGTTAAAGTCACAGATGAAACATTGTGAACAGTAAACATTGGGTCAGATGACGTAAGTTTTGTCATTAATATGAAATGGGAACATTTGCAAGATGTGTGTACCTGGTAAAAAAAATACTATTGAACGTAACGGTAACCTCAATTATGATGTCTTCAAAATTGTGCCAGCTATTTATGAGTGTTAATTCTATTGAAATCAGAGATTCACATATTCACAAATGTATTGTGTTTACTACAGGAT
Source organism: Flabesymbios commensalis (assembly GCA_964017125.1). Lineage (NCBI taxonomy): Eukaryota > Metazoa > Annelida > Polychaeta > Terebellida > Flabelligeridae > Flabesymbios > Flabesymbios commensalis. The sequence continues at coordinate 22,990,298 of OZ024915.1, read as the reverse complement.
GGCTGACAAAACGACACACGGTCGGATAGACACATTGATAAACACATGTAAACACAGGCCTATTCATCTGCGTCTAAAAAGAATTATTGTGACAATTACCACCTCCTCCGATATTCAACGATTAGATGGGCATTTACCGGTTTTTTAATATTCCCACTTCAGCTATTATCATGACATGAGTGTCAGCTGTAGTGCGCATTGATAGGATTTGTTCCAGTTTTAGATTGTTCCAAGTCGATTTTATAACAAACTATATAGGTATTTTTTAGTTAGTGTTAGTTAGTTAGTTATGGGCTAACTAACCAACGGGGCGGGAACCAGGGTCTTCAGGTTGGATGTAAACCCGTGGCTCCCTAGCACTGTCCAGAAGGTACCACTGAGGTTTATACTCATTCGTGAAGCATCCTGCCACCCACATCATAATCCTCAAGGCCGAATGCGACTAATCGTACCTACTGAGTGTACCGAGCACAAACCACTCTGCTGAATCAACCAGGTTAAGCAACCAACTTAGGACTCATCCTAATTTTTGGGGGGTGACCGTCCTGGGTTCGAACCCTTGACGTGCCCTTATTTTGTTATGTCATATATGACTTTTATATATAACTCTAGAGTCTAGAGACCCCCAATAACCTTTGAGGCTCACTTCCGACAAGGTGGACTCAAACCATTAAGGCTCACTTCAGAATTCATTAATGCGTTGATGTACATATTTAAATGTCATATCACTACTCTGACTTTATCAGCCGAGTTTTCCAGATAGAAGCAAATTTTGTGGTGTCTGAAAAATGTCCCAAGCCAAGGTGGACTCGAACCACCGACCTTCCCCCTATATACGGGGGTGCTCTACCACTGAGCTATCGGCGAGGGACGAGAACCTCATTGGCCTGAGTCACGGGACACTTCTCAGACACCATTACAATTAGGCTATTGGAAACTCCCATCTGCAACGTGGTTCATGCTCAGTAGACTCAGCAGGTAAACCTCAGCTTTTCAAGGTATTTAAGCAGCAGGAATTCTACCTGCCCCAACGGATCTGGCGGAGTTAGTTATTCTTTAGTTAGTGTTAGTTATTTAGTTATGGGCTAACTAAACAACGGGGCGGGAACCAGGGTCTTCAGGTTGGATGTAAACCCGTTAGTCCAGGAGCATTAGCCCGGAAACAGCTGAAACCCGGACAAAATTCATAACAAGCTGATTTTTTCAGGAAACGTCCCCAGAGGTATCTAGATTTACATATTTAAAGTCCCTGAAAATCCAGATAGAGCTTTTTGAGAAATTCAAGATGGCCGCCAAGATGGCCATTTGATTCTTATGGCAATACATTGGCGGCCATCTTGGACACCATCCTGGATTAGACAAGCGTTAAATGTTCCATCAATATTGTCCGGGAGTAGACTAGATGGACTTACTGACCATAAAACCAGTCGAAATGGTATATTACAAAAGAAAATTGAGCTAAAATTGACTGCTTTACACAATTTCCTAGATATGACAATACGGCGGCGGCCATCTTGGACGCCATCCCGAATTTCTTGAAAAGCACCAGGTGGATTTTCGGGGACTTTTAATATGTTAATATAAGTACCTCTGGGAACCTTTTCAGGTAAAATCAGCTTGTTATGAATTTTGTCCGGGTATAAGTCTAATGCTCCTGGACTACGTGTATTTTGGACTATCGTAGCAAACACACAAAAATTGTAATACATTTATACAATGTTGGACCAACGTCGAAGACGTTGGGCCGACGAGGTGAGGGTACATGGAGAGGGTTTCATTGACCTCCGCAAGGTCAACACCCGGTTTATATGTATTGTACTGTTTGTTTGCTGAACAAAATATGTATGTATATATGTACAGCGTGTGGCGAATAAATAAAATCTCCCAGAGCTTTCAATACAGTGAAATCGTAAAATCTGTATAAATACAGCGTACATGGTGAGAGTGTCATTGACTTCCGCGGTCAACAAAGCTGAAATATTGTGTATAAACTAGGGAGACCAAAGGGTTTTTTTCAATTTGAAATCATCATAAACGTCTTAGTTAGCTCTTTCCGCCTAATTTTAATACCTATGTTATGGGTCTACGGCCATTAAAGATCTTTTAATTCTTTCAGTGCGGATACTATCTTTATATGTCAGAATCTGACGTTTACAGACGTCAGATTCGGACGTATAAAGTCGGTTCGCGCGATAAAAGGGTTAACTAAGGTAATACATACAGGGCAGAAAACCCAGAAAACCCAGGCTTCAGCAGATAGACAAGAGACATTAACCATGTGCTAGTTTATTGTTGGGACAGCGTCGCAGACGATGGCCCAACATTAAACCAGCACAGGGTCAATGTCTCGTATTTGCAAACCTAATAAACCCTTGTCCTGCTGAATGGTTTCTTTTCCAACGCGCTGAATTTTTTTTATGAAAACCATGGAGACTAAAGTTTTTTTTTTCAATTTGAAATCATCAATACTGTCTTAGTCAGCTCTTTCCGATTCATTTGAATACCTATGTTATGGGTCTACGGCCATTAGAAATATTTTTTACTCATACAGCGCAGGGATCGACTTTAGTCGCCAGAATCTGACGTCTACAGACGTCAGATTCTGACGACTAAAGTCGATCCTAGCGCTGTAAGGGTTAAAGCCCTAACTGCTGGTAATTTCCAATTTCAAACGACGATAATTTTCTTGAATAACTGAACATCTACAATAAACTATTTCATCAATGGTATTTATTTTAAAAAGTGCTGGAAACAGTATATATGCGGACCTAGCAGGACAAGGGCTAAGTCAATGGTTCAAGGTTGGGACTTCGTCTAGATGACGTGCCAACGATGCCCCAACATTGTGCCAACGTCTAGTATGGTTGACCATACATACACTGCTTTTCCTTGTGTCATACAACAAAGCCCCTTTTAAACAAATTCATTAAGTCTCATATCTAGAATTAAACGTCTACATTTGCCTGAAGCAGTTGCCTATTAGTATCAGCAGAGCTGTAATTCTTTGCTATCAGAGATTTATTAGTATGGTAGTGGCATGAAATTTACAGTTCTCGTTATAAACGAGGACGCAATATAATGATGAGACTCGGGAGACAAACGATTCATTAGTCAGGTTCTAATTAGCTATTATTTTATATTTATAGCGTCTTCATTAAGCGACAATGATCAATGGAAGAATATATGGGGTGATACACCATGCAAACGGGCCATAACAGGACCAACTAGACACATAATCAACTGATATCGGGGAAAAACTATTAAATTGCTATACACCGATAGAAGGAAACACTGCCTTCCCAACAGCCTCCTAACCCTTTAACGCTAAGCGTGACTACATGATCGCAGTCGTTTTTAGTCCGTTTTATTTGCCGTTTAAATCGCAGTTATTGGGAACGCAATGTGTGTTTAAACATCAAGATTTGCAAATGTTTGATCTCAAATTAAGTAAATATGAACAATTTTCACCCACTTGAAGTTGTGGATCGCGGTAGCGAGACACAACTTCAAGTGGATGAAAATGTAAATTATTTAATTTAGCGCATTAAAGGTTGACAAACACGAGACATTGACACAATGTAGGCTGTATGTTGGCCCAGCATTGTAGGCAATAGACCGACATTTAACCAGCATTTAAACTGGCGTGTTTGATGCATCCATTCTAGTCACACGCTTACAAATCACTGTATATAATAGGTGTATCACCCCTGGAATGAAAGGGTGGCATTCATCACATTTCAAAGGGACTGATATGTCCCTTTAATCCCCAGAAGCTGATACACTTACACCATCAAACACAAAAAGTTGATCCATGCTGTGATAATGGAACGCCACCTGCGACACTGGACCAACATTGGGTCAACATCTACTGTTTGTTGGATATGCATTCTTGATGATTTTTGTCATCAAACATTTCGCTTTAATGTTGGGCCAACGTCTGCGACGCTGGCCCAACATTAAAGCAACATTGGTTCAACGTATCACGCTTGCCGCATTCAAGCAATACACATGATTGTAACACGTCGCGAAAAATACAATGTGATAAATCACACAATTATAGCATTTGACTACGGTGTCCGGGTCAGAGGTCTGCATGTGTGACAGTTACTTGATTGTTTTTGCAATGTATACGAGCTATATATGATTTAGATGTGCACATATACTGCCACGTAAACACTGGTAAAGACAAAATATATTAGGGGGTCACCATTAGATTCCCGGGGGGGGGGGGGGCAGGCGTATTTGTCGCGGGCAAATTATTTATTTCAACCGGGCTCGGCGGCGCGCTGAAAATTTCACATTTTGTTACATGTTTATATGGAACAGTTCCTGAAGTAAATTATTTATTTCACGCACACTAATACGTTTCCGCGTATGTCCAAACAAGGGTTGCACACGACAGTTACACAGCAGACACAAGACGTTGAATCAATGTTCTTTTAACGTTGGTCCACCGTCATAGAAAGTTGGTCCAACGTTAAAACAACATTGATTCAACGTCTTGTGTCTGCTGGGATACGAGAGCCGTGTCGGCATCTCAAAATGTAGTCAATTAAATTGTCAAATCCGAACTCCATAATTTTTTTTTTTATTCTGTATTGCTCCTTGGCGTGTGTCATTTATTAGAAGAGTGCTGACATACATTGCGTGAGTGATAAATAACCCTCAAAATACCAAGTTTTATATGAGAAATATGGGCAAATGTTCCGGCTGGCATTTAATATATGTAATTTGACAAGCACTCATTCTCAGTCGCTTCAGTTGAGTGTCGCGGCAGACAGACAATTATCAAATAAGTCAAAACTAAATTGCTTATGTTGATCCCAGCGCTTTGACGCCGCTTCATTTCGAGGACAACGGTTTAAAATGGTATGAATATCTGCTATATAAGCTGTAGAAGGGATTCAGGAATATTGGAGATTTAATGCTTCGTTGGACCAGCATTAAACAGCAATGTACAACATTTTTTCAGATTCAGAACTTGATTCATGCTCAGCCATTTAAGTGTCACTCGCGGCCACAATCGTTTTGAACGTTTTTCTTGGTAATTTAACCAGCCTTATGCCGATTTATTATATTATTTTTCGTCATGCCAGAATTGTTAACGCAATTCCCAGCTTTAAATGACAAAAAAATCTAGCATTTCTGTATCTGTATCATTAATGATGGCGCCAGCATAGCTCATTGGTACCGGGTTCGGGTCCCACTGCGGTCAATATTTGTCCTTAGTGCACACATATACAGTGACCCAAATTGTTCAAATTCATGGGATGTGATAATGACAACCGAAAAGTATAACCGATACGCACCGCATCAAAAAACATATAACAAATAAATAAATAAAATGACCAATAATTCAAAGTTGACATGTTAAACGGTCGATAAAACCTTTTTTAACAGTGTTTAAGATTTAATTTAATATACATCTTCTAAATTGAACTGTCACAAATCCACTCTTTTACACTCGCAAAAATCGGGTACAAAATTCCCATTTCCCCCTTTAAGCTATGAGTTTCAGCAATTAGACAGGAAAAGGGTAAAAAATCAATACCAACAACAAAGATTTAAGTCGGTCACTTTCAAGTGACAGCTGCATTTAATGACGGTCCCCACGAAATATTTTATTGCACATGCTCCACAAACACAAGACGGTAAGCTAATAATGTTGGTTTAATGATGGGCCGGTGTCACAAACGATGGCCCATCACTAAGTTAACCCTTATCACTTATACTGCAGAATTGTTTGTTTCTATTTTTCATTCATTTGAAGCTGGAATTGCTGACGCGATTTCCAACTTCAAATGAGAAAAAATATTTATATTTTATGAAAATATGCATCTTCAAAATTGAATTATCTGACTAACTGACCATCCTCCACAAACAATATTATCCATTTCTGTGAAATAATATTGGGGGGGGGGGGGTGTCCGGATCTCCCCCCCCCCTCCACTCAGCACCAAACGGGGTAAATCCCCCCCCCCCACACACACACACTTGTTGGCAAAGAAAATAAAAACACATTTCAGTTAAAATATGCCATTTTAAGCACTAAAATTTTAAAAATCTGATTTGTTTTCTTCTCGGGGAGGACAACCACCCCTTTTGGACCCCCTCCTCACTCAAACATTCCTGGCGGAAACCCTGATTTGAGTTGCAAATCTGCTAGAAACAGTATACGGGCCTAGCAGGACAAGGGTTAATATTTGACAACACAGCATCAATTTACGAAACACGCCTCCATAATATTTATTGATTGAGTATCTACATGTACCATATTATATTTGATCAATTTTAGGATCATTTTTGGGGTTTAAATGTACCTACCTTTTAAGCGCTGAATACGACTAGTCATTTTATTCTGTCAATGGGAATAAAATAAGTGCTTAGCCGTTACAAATGAAATGAAATGAATCGGGCTTTAGGCCACCTTTGTGCACATATAGGCTAAACTGGGCCAGGAGAACCTCCTGAGGATCGTGAGATGATTGAGATGACACTGTCCTCCAGACACAGGATTCGAAATTCGAGCCCTGGCGGTCTGAGGCCGACCACGCTACCTCTCGGTCACGGAGGTTCGCCACAATACTAACTTAACACGTGGATGGGGAAGAAACAATTTTGTTTCTTTCAAACCGCCGAGACCGGGAACCGAACCCCGGACTCTGGCGTGAAAGGCAGCGGTGCTAACCACTACCCTAGGGCCCCCGCCCTCTTAGCCGTTACAGTGCGGGGATAGACTTTAGTCGTCAGTCGACTATATTTCTAATGGCCGTTCGTAGACCCATAACATAGGTATTCAAATGAATCAGAAAAAGCTAGTTGTGATGATTTCAAATAAAAAATCAACCTTTTGGCCTCAATTGTTTTCATAAAAAAATTCAGCGCTTTGAGGATTAAACATCAAGATATACAAATGTGCAGGGCCAACATTAAAGCAACATTGGTAATCGTCGTATACATTGTCATCGTCTTCCCCGTCATTTTATACAAACCTCCCTCAAGCGAAATGACACATAGTGAGACAGAAAAAAAGGAACAGAGGACAACTTCAATGAGGACATAATTATAGATAGTTTCTGTGATGATCTTATTCATGTCATTTCTACTAATTATGTGCACACAAACGCGACATAAGCGGAATTGATTGCCAAATCACAGAAAATGCTTCAATCTTAATATCTTACGGTTGTGAAACTGGGAAAGGGAGTTCTAGCGTTGGATTGAATATTGGGATTATGACCAGATGGTTCTATATGGACCGATCCAGACAGATCTGTCTTATGGACAGCACACGCAATGCTTCTTGTCCTGAGAACGCATTTGCATCGGGCTGTATGGAGCGATGATTCATCATGGTTGCCACAGCAAAAAAAAACCAAATGTTGGTACAATGTTAGGACGCCGTCGCAGACGGCGGCCCAACATTATAACAACATTGGGACAACATTGAAACAACGTTGACACTGTCTGTATTACGCCCGGCGCACAATACAAAATAAACCTGGCCCGAAAGGTTAATGTAAATAAAAAGTAAAGACTGTTCACAGACAATGGCACATTTTCCTTTGTTGTGCATCGAGTCGTAAGCGGCACTATATCTATATACAGTACAGGTACTAGGTTACCCTAACAATGTACTAAATGTACTCAGCAATAATGGGCCAACAGTCTCAAATATATCTAAATATTTTAACTCACGATATATAAGGTATATATATTTTCTGACAATGTATACAGCCTCTATAATAATGTACATAAAATAATACGTGTAATTACATGTAGATATAATTATGTACGCCAGCATATCTTTGTCAGCTGTGGCATGAGTGAGATGATTGAACAAGGAAATAGAAAAAGTAGTTAATTTTTTGCAGTATCGGAAAATACAGGATACTATAGTGATTATGTCCAGACGAGTGGTGTAATGTATATCCGTCTGCATGTCTTTATTACCCTTAACCCTTACAACTCTGAAATACCTTCGTATAAACCATGGAGACCAAAGGGTTTTTCAATTTGAAATCATCATAAATGTCTTAGTTAGCGTTTTCTGATTCATTTGGTTATCTATGTTATGGTTCTGCAGCCATATACATATTTTTACCCTTACAGTGCGGGGATCGACTTTAGACGTCAGATTCTGACGTCCAAAGTCGATCCCCGCACTGTAAGGTTTAAAGATATGACACATTGTGCACATGGATGATATGATTAATATGGGAGCTTGAATAGTTTAAACGCAATTTCTATAAAGCTACCTCAATTGTCCAACCTAAATAAATAAGTGAGCAACATCTTGTTTCACGTAACAAAGAAGGTTATTTTAAACATTTCATCTATGGAGTCAGATTATGACGTCTAAAGTCGGTCCCCGAACTGTAACAGTAAAACATTTATAATACTATATAGCCATAGACCCATAACATAGGCATTCAAATGCTGCGGAAAGAGCTAAATAAGACATGATGATTTCAAATTGAAAAAATCCTTTGGTCTCTTAGCAATTTTTCAGCGTTGTGAGGAATAATGACTTCAATACGTTGGTAAATGGGAATTGAATGAGGTACAAATGACCACATGAGGGTGAAGTGACTCGGTATATTTTTCCAATTTTAATATTTCCTACACACACCCGATAAGGGGGAGTATACGCTCTAACGCTATGGTTATGGCTCTCTCAGCGCCCGCAGAATTAACTATCGATAAAACATAGTTATAGTGTAATTCTATATTAGGTGGTGGGAAATTGTCATGTAATAATATGATAATATCATGTTTAAAATCAACAACCAGAAATACAACCCGCCGTCTCGACCAATCAGAAGCCTACGATGTATCGTAACTTGTACGAGAATACGGGCCCAGGTACCGTACAACCCTTGACATATTTAAAAGCGTATGTTACATACTAGTAAATCTCCCCAGGATTTCATATATCGACATATATGTAATTGATTTATAAATACGGTCATTACTATAATTCCTTATCGATGATATCGAAGATGACGAATCAAAAGGACGACAGTGTAACATGTGTTACACCAATAAAGCAGGTACATGTAAATCCTGTCGTCATGGTAATCGCAATTGGGTCAAATTTTATGTACATTATTTTGATGACGTTGTGTCTATCCGGGTGAATTTATAATGTGGCCACAACACGCAGAATGTCGGTGAAGATATAATTGTATATAATCCTCTTCCATGTCAAGCACTCCTTAAAGAATAACCCATGTGGCACAGGAGTTAAAAACGTTAAATGTTCACAGATATGTAATATGTCAATGTGTAGATTTTTTAAATGCATGTTAAACCTTCGTAAATTCATTGACAATTGGGTAGTTTTAATCCATAGATATATATCTTTTATTATATAATATGTCAACTCAATTTTATACATGGTCTACTTCAATCAGAAAATCACTATGAAAAATGTTCTACGGAGAAAAATGACAATGTTCAGCATAGACTATACAAGGGGATGCGAAAATTCATTAGGCAATTGTCAAGCAGTTAAAATAAATTAAGATTGCGCTAAATCTTGTAAATGGGATAAATTATGAATATAGAGAACCCTGACATATATGCAATCAGATAATGCGCACAATCAGTTGTCAACGATGTCAAAAAGAGATGAATAAATGTATAAGGTCGTACAAAGAAAAAATAAAGTATCTGTTTCTTTCACAAGTAAGCAGATACTGCCTTTTAGCTTTGCAGAGCGGTATTGATTATAAGTACAATACCTGGATACGGGTAACTAATTGTAAAGTAATGGGCATGGTGTGGTTATTTGACAGTATAGTGAAAACGGAATATCATACCTAAAGTATGTATGCTATATTAACATAATTAAGTAACTTAATCAATAGTACCCTCAGCTATTTAATGTAAAAGGTATTTTATCATTGCTGATGATTAGATAGAAATCCTATAAATGAAGATAAATAAATATTAATTCACGATGTTAAAAATTGATATCGGATAATAATGCCAGGTTAACAGGGTTGATGGGGGCGTGATGGAAACGTCATAAAAGGCTACCTGCCTGAACGTGGTAAAACACACCATTATAGCAATACAGAATTGTATTTATAAACTAGAAAAGGAGTTTCCGAACTCCGAGACTGGCTTTAGTCTGCTTGAGTGCTATAGACAAAAAATCAGTGTATTTGTCTTCCTCATGGGCCAGAATCCACGTCTTCGACGTGTATTACTTCCACCACCATTGCCGGTGCTGGCCAACATTCATTCAATACTTGCCTACGATGTACCTGATACAGAGGATGTAGGCCTACCCACCAAATTCCGGTTCAATGTTGGGCCAGCGTTGTAGCCAATTGCTGGTTTGATGCCGGTCAATCGTCCACGACGCTGACCCAGCACTAATCTATCACCGGGTCTGTTGTATATTTTGAGCAAACACGTGTCATTCAACCAATACTGTTTCAATGTTGACCCAAAGTCTTCGACGCTGGCCCGTCATTGAAACAGCAATGGGTGATTGTACCGTCTTTTCTGACTGCTGCATAACGCTGGTGACCTTTAAAATCCCGGCGTCAGAAACACCAGATACCACGATACATTGGCCCAATGCTGATGTAATGCTGGGCCACCGTCTGCGACGACGGGCCAATATTATTCCAACCAAAACCCTTTAAGCTCTTGACCACAAATATAATCGAGAATATTATTATTTCCGAACACTTGTTTAAAACAAAAGTACTTAAGCTAATGACCTGAAACGTTATATTCGTTATGTTATGTTATGTTATGTTCATACGGACTGGTATACAGAAATGTCAACCGTTTCAAACACACAGCACCCCGAAATGTCAACCGTTTCAAACACACAGCACCCCTCTTTCCTCTAAATAGGACAAAAACTCAGACAAAACAAACTAAATAGTACCGGCCGGTCCCAGTAAACTGGTCCAGTTAATACTATTGCAGCCTCTTAACGATTTGTAAAAAATTATATGTTTTTCGCCAGCATTTTTTACTATGATATAACGATAATCCTTGCTCGTTTATAAGTGGAGTATATAAGTGGGTGGACACAGCAGGTCGGAGGTCCGTAGGCTGGTTGATTGGTTTGACTCAACATGACAGGGCTGTGAGACGCATCCTCTCATATGATTCCTTATAATGGCTACCGGATCTGTGGATCCCACAGTTTACAACACGTGCGAAATAGTGTTAATTCTCACTGATTGAATACATGTTCCACACTTTAGCCGTTGTGCTGCTGGAGCCGTATATATCCGGTTTCGAGTAAGTTTCAGAGGAAATAAAATGACACTGAAATCCATAACATAGTTTGTGATTGATGCTCAGTTAATCAAAATGGTAGTTTCACACACGTTTATTTTTCATAAATAGTCATATTTTTCGTCATTTGAAGCTGGGAATTGCGTTAGCAATTCCAGCTTCAAATGAAGAAAAATGCAATTTAAACAATTCAGCAGGACAAGGGTTAATATCACACGATATTTTACACTTACAACGCTGAAATATTTTTGTATAAACCATGGGGACCAAAGGGTTTTTTCTATTCGAAATTTTTCTGCTAAAACTGGTTCCGTCATCAGTGATTATTACACATTGAATCTAGCGTACCGATACGTGTTCTTGGTGTTTTGATCTGACGTCAGTCAATGCATTTTTTAGATTGTTTTTAAAACATGTTAAATGTAACTAATTATATTATTTTCTTCTTTATACATACTCTCACTCATTATGTAATTATTTTTAGATACTCTCACTCATTATGTAATTACTCGGTTTCTACGCTTTCCAGAGGGTTTTTTTTGCTATATGCAATAGTTATTTTATCTCTGGTTTTGGTGTGGGAAACTTATAAAATCATGACAATGCTGTTTAACTGTAGGTTATTTTCAATAGTTCTGATGCATATTTTATTTACCCTGTGCTTGTCTTAGTATATAATGTCGTTTGATTTTAACATGTTTAAGTAAACTTAGCATGCATATTTTGCCGAAATTATCCTGTTGTATATAATCATGTACATATGTTCATTTTAATGACGCATAAGTCTGCATAGACTTACCGTCGTCAATAAATGTCTATCTATCTAATGTCTTAGTCAGCTCTTACGCTACATTTGAATACCTATGTTATGGGTCTACGGCCATTCCAATTTTTACATTTTTTCAGTGCGGGGATCGACTTTAGGCGTCAGAATCTGACGTCCGTACACATGTAGATGTCAGATTATGACATCTAAAATCGACCACCGCACTGAAAGGGTTAAGTGTGAGAAAGTACTGGGGAAACAATAGAGAAACCTTTGATCGGTTACATTTTCAACCCTACGGCCTGTATATGAAAATTACATACCATCTTTTCGGGATTAAAGGGTCATGGCTGACACGACGCTTTATTACCAAGGGCCGAATTCTCTACACATGATACATGTAATGTATTTATATCTATTTCTATGAAGCTGTATATCATATGTATATATCATCACGGCCGTATACATGGTATATGCCAGTATATGATTAAGTACACGATAATGAGGCAGTTACATGAATACATACCGAGTTGAACCATGCACGGCTAATATCAGATAATTGATGAGGGTAGCGATCAACATATGCAATTTGCATCAAATTCTAGGGCAGCTAAAAGACTTGATAATAATAAAATAACGTAGAAAATGTTTACACGAAGGTGAGTTATTGAATTATTTAAAAAACAAACGTATGAAAAATTATTTCACTATTATTATACATAATACCAGAAATGCATTATGCATTTCTGGTATTATGTTTAATAATAGTGAAATAAGCATTTCTGATAATACTAAAATATCCGTCGTCTTGTTCTATGTATACCATTCTGTAGTATTTTGGTCATAGCAAGCAAAAGGTCTAATACACTATTTCGAATTCCGCGGAGACATCAGCAATACGGGCGGTCACGCGTTGATATGCATCATCTCGGGGCCTATTAGTAGTTCAATTTTCACCCAAGATCATTTTACTCTGTATTTAATTATTGAGGCTCAGATTAGAAACAATAATCCCCCCCGCGAAAGGAGATACTTTTCCTTTTCCAGTGCATAACGATTTCAGAAATCGTTCACGTTGTTTTATTGGTGGAGCACCGTCGGAGACGCTGGGCCAACATTAAAACAGTTGGGCCAACATATCGCGATTGCTAGGATCGTCACTTGAATATCGTACATAACTTAATATAAAGAGATCAATATCAGTAATACCAGCATAATCACAAGCTACATCACTTACCAGACTGTTTAACATGTTTAAAGCGCTGGAATATTAGTATATAAACCAAAAGACCAACGGGTTTTTTTCAATTTGAAAAAACTATGAATGTTTTAGTTACCTCTTTCCGCTTCATTTGAATATCTATGTTATGTGTCTACGGCGATTATAAATGTTTTCTCCCTCAGCGCGGGGATCGAATTTAGACGTCAGAATCTGACGTCCACAAATTTTTACGTCTAAAGTCGAGTCTCCGCACTGAAATGGTTAAACTATCAATATGTTGTTAATATACTGATACTGATAACATACACCATATTATATGGATATATTTAATATAACATATTGACATAATATCAGTCAACTCAGTGTTGAAACAAACAACGTCATGAGCCTTTGCCCAACACTGATTAAACATCAACATCATCACCAATGATCACGTAGGCCTGATGCTACCCAGTAAACACGAGACGTTGGTCCAATGTTGGGTGAATGTTGGGCCAGCGTCGAAGACGGTGGCCCAACATTAACCCAACATTGGGTCAAAATGGGTTGTGGTTAAGTTGCTTACACAATAAAGTGTGTACGGAAAGGATTGGAAATATTCAAGTTGCCACAGTACGTCTATAAATATATCAGCAACTCAATATCAGAATTAGAACACGTAGAGTTAGACCCGTCCCAGCTGACACCGATATATTGACCCAACATTGGCTTATCTCTCACAACGCTGATATATTTTTGTATAAACCATGAAGACCAAAGGGTTATTTTCAATTTGAAATCATCATAAATGTCTTGGCTAGCTCATTTGAATACCTCTATGTTTTGGGTCTACGACCATTATCATGATTATACATTTTTAATCTTTCAGTGCGGGGATCGTCCATAGAGGTCAGATTCTGACGTCTAAAGTTGGTCCCCGTACTGAAAGGGTTAATGATTGACCAGCGTCTACGATGGGTCAACGTCTTGTGTTTGCTAGTTATTAGGCCTATATAGGCTAATCACCAGGAAATAACATGTTATTACCACCTGCAACATAACATTTCCTGGTGGGGTTATATAATCATTATATAAATAATATCGAGCGACACTTTAGACTCAAAGTGAACCATACGGGCAATGGGCAAACAAATTGCTGGAATATCCCAGCAAACACGACGCGTTGACCCAATGCTGGGATAATGTTGGCTCATCGTCTTCGACGCTGGCCCAACATTAGCCCAGCATTGAGTCAACGTGTCGTGTTTGCTGGGATGTGAGATGTTTCACTCACACCCAGCAGCTTTCTAAAGTGTGTGAGTGAGAGCGTTGGATGTAAGTGAAGATATATATTATTGTGGTATACATACATGTGTTAGACTCGGCAGCATCCTCTGCTCTGGTTGACAATAATCCAGGTAGAAATGACGCGTATAGCACCAGAATAACCAGCCGCATATGTGACACCGGGCAGAGGTGCCCAATACGGTGCCACATGTGCCTGGCGCGGTGAGTTTAGGTGTAGGGAGCCCCTCACATCAGTCAGAATACGGATACCCTATCCTCACATGTATGCAATGCCCGACGACCGCATCTGATTGTTTGTCCCTGTATCAGGCGTGACTGGAGACCAGTTCATATCTCTGTGTGCGTTATGACAGCTTATAATCGGAACAACACGTACGCACATGTATGTACAGACAATACAAGTGTACACTCGCTAACTGTCAACGCTTTACCACCGTATTGTGCTCGTGTGTGCCACGACACGCAAGACTGGACAAGCTCTGCCAACAACCTGGCCGTCGTCTGCGCTGGTGGTGATAACCCTACAGGTGGTGCACCGCAGCCTAATTGCTCGATCAATTTGACATTTAGATTACGATCCGGATATTATCGTGGCTTCTTCTTTCCACCAGGCGTGCTTGTGCCATCTGAAGGCCGCGTCGCTGACGGTCCCGCATCGCTCGTTTCACTGGGGACGACACGTAACCCTTTGCCTGCTATACATGACAAGTCCTTTTTAACCCTTTAAGCCCTCACAATGCATGAAAACATCATTTTACATTCCCGAAAACAGACCAAATTTTCCTATAACTAAGGGTTTTAGAACGAAAATTTCCATAAAACTGGTTTACCGATACATGGCAATTTTCTGTAATTTTTAAACCACATCAAATCAACTTCATCAACTACAAGTCGAGAATTGCGACAGCAATTCGCGGCTTGTAGTGGTCAATGGTAAATTCAGGCCTCAAAGGGTTATTCAGTTTTATTGGCAGATTAAACCACTGTTATCGGGAATGAATTGAGTCTTTAAACATCAAGATTTGTAAATGCTTGGTCTCAAATTTAACAAATATGAATAATTTTCAGCCAATTGAGGTTGTGGATCGCGGTAGCGAGACGCAACCTCAAGTGGTTGAAAATTTAAATATATTAACTTAGCAGGATACGGGTTAACTTATCATCCAAAACTAACGACGGGGAAACGTTGGTTCAAAGCTGGCCGGCGTCAGATACGCTGGCCCAGCTTCGAGCCAAAGTTTCCAGTTGATGGCAATGCAGATTGGCATCTGCCGTTTCTTGCAGAAGTCACATAAGATATCCAGATACCAGCAGCAATATCTTATCATGCCATCGGTCATGAGACCTGAGCCGTGTCTAGCCAACAAGGTTGCAATGCCCTTTCACCTTTTCAAGCAACAAGGCAAACGTTTCCATGATTGGAGCCGCAACATCTGATATATGTTGGGGGGGGGGGGGGGCAGGGTGGAGTTTCACTTTAAGTAATGTAATTTTCTCACTGCAATTTTTCGCGCAAACCTTGAAAACAACCTTTTTAACTGAAAAAATTGTACATACAAAATTTTGTGTTGGCTTGTTACAAACTCGGCTTTATTGTTAATCCTTTCAGGACGGGGATCGACTTTTACGTCAGAAACTGACGTCAAAAGTCGATCCCCGTCCCGGAGGCTTAAATACATATACTGGTCGTAAAAAAGAAAAAGGCAGAGGTTATACTCTGATATTGAGACTGTGAGCCTGATATTGCCTCTGCAGCAAGCGGGTATCGAATTCGCACGGCATACATACCGATATGACAAAGCGCTATACGGTCTAACTATTGTGCCACGTCCATCTCTAATTTATTCGTAGATCAAAAAAAGGTAGGCACATTCAAGTAACATGAGTAACGGAAAGGACAAACTAAGCTTTTTATCACCTTTTCAAAGTGACCGAGTTTTCTTTCAGATTTATCAGACTATTTCCGATCTAAAACTAATATATTTGATCTCAATCAGTTATATAATTATATTGTCAATTAGTCGTTTTTTACCAGTAAATAAAGCTAAAGTAAACAGCTGTTCGAGAAATATTTGTCGTCACAATTTGTTTTCAAAATAAAATGCTGACAATATTATATACAGCAGATTTTAACAACGGAGCTTAAAACAATAGCGCTGACGCTAACGATATCCCCCGCCCTTAATTAAAGTCAATAATGGCCATGAGATGTGAGAGATGTGAGGGTGCAATATGAAAATATTCCGAGATATCGCTCGAAACGGAACCTATCTCCTGCCATTAATTATAGTCAATAATGGCCGCAAAATCTAAGGTCAATAATTAGGTAAAAGCCCATAACTTCTAAAAGGCACATATACACCCCCTAAACATAAGGGATGTGTGTGTGCAATATGAAAACAATCCAGAAAACAGTTCCCGAGATATCGTGCGGAAACGAAACCCATTCCCTGCCAATAATTAAAGTCAATTATGGCCGCAAAATCTAAGGTCAATAATTATATCAAATGTCATAACCCACAAAATGCACATCTACACCCCCTAAGAGATGTGTGAGTGCAATATGAGAACAATCCAGCAAACGGAGTCGGGATGCCATTAATTATAGTCAATAATGGCAACAAAATCTAAGGTCAATAATTAAGTCAAAGCTCAAAACCCCCATATGGCATATCTACACCCGCTAAGGGATGTGTGTGTACAAGATGAAAATAATCCAGCAAACGGATTTCGAGACATCGTCTAGAAACGAGGCACGAACGGCCAACCATACATGCTGCTGACAATATCCCTCACTCTTTGGGCGGGAGATTATAATATTACAATATAAATACAATATAAATCACGAAGCATATAACGTGGCATGCATATCAGCAAGGATTACACCAGTGTCCATGTACGCTGGCAATCACTAAATTAGCCACAAACACACGCACGTAGGGCTTCTCAAAAATATGCACTGAAAGCAAAACATTTAGCCCAATGTGCGTTTTATTAAAGATATCGATTTAGAAAAGACATGGCAGGAAATGGTATTAATGGAGTCAGTTTTCTGCGGGATGAGCATTATCAGGGTATAATATAACCTGTACTCCCAGTTATTGGTTTGACCGGGGAAAGTACTGGATCTGGTCACCCAGTGTTGCTTTAACCCTTTAAGCCATCACGATGCATTAAAGCATCATTTCGCATCTTTGAAGAATGGCGTAATTTCCGGAAACCTAGTGGTCTTAGAACAAACAATTTCATGGAACTGTTTTAAAAATAACAGTATTTGTTTTCATTTGTCACCCGCTTCAAGTCATTTTCATCCACTACAAGTCGAGAATTGCGAGAGCAATTCGCGGCTTGTAGTGGATGAAGATGACAGTGGTGAACTCAGGCTTGAAAGGGTTGAAACCCTTTAAGCCCTCACGATGCATTTTACATCCCTGAAAACAGACTGAATTTTCCTACAACAAATGGTTTTAGAACGAAAATTTCCATAAAACTGGTTCACCAATACATGGCAATTTTCTGTACTTTTTCATCCACATCCAATCATCTTTATCCACTACAAGTCGAGAATTGCGACAGCAATTCGCGGCTTGTAGTGGATGAAGATGACTATGGTAAATTCAGGCTTGAAAGGGTACGTATACGTATATATAGTGCTACAGTTGAGTGTGGATTATGAATGCCTGTACATAGTATAAAGTGGCCCATTCACATCAGCTGACAATTGCGAAGATCAGGAAAACCTATACACTGTATTTAACCGCTCGAGCGAGAGGATAAGATTTATTTTACAACGTGGATGCGTAGGCTGTCATACCGCAAATAACATGAATATTCAAACAATTCACCCTTCCCTTACTAACATTTTTCACAATCATGTCTGTCGCAAAGCACTGCCAACAAGAAATAATCAAAACACGAAACGTCCTGGCCACTCACTATAACACACTCAGCAAACACGACAAGTTGACCCATTTCGTCTTTAACCCTTAACCCTTTAAGCCCTCACGATGCATTCAAGCACCATTTACATCCTTGAAAAAAACTTAATTTTCCAACAACTATATAGGGGGTTTAGAATGACAATTTCCATGAGACTGGTTTACATTACATTTTGTTTAATTTTTTACACCCACATCAAGTCATCTTCATCCACCACAAGTCGAGAATTGCGACAGCAATTCGCGGCTTGTAGTGGATGAAGATGACAATGTTAAATTCAGGCCTGAAAGGGTTAAAGCGCTGAATTCTTTTATAAAACCGCCAAAGATTTTTTTCAATTTGAAATAATCATAATTGTCTTAGTTAGCTTTTTCCGCTTCATTTGAATACCTATATTATGGGTCTGGGGGCATTATAAATATTTTCACTCTTACAGTGCGGGGATCGACTTTAGACGTCAGAATCAGACGTCTACAGACGTCAGATTCTGACGACTAAAGTCGATCCCCACGCTGTAAGGTTTAATGTTGGGCTGGCGTCGCAAAAAAAATTGACCAAGATAAAAAATACAATGTGTTTTCTGAGTAGTTACGAAGCAGTGACTGAGCTCACCACCAGTGCCAAGTGATAAAATTAATTAGACAAACTGGAAAATGTCGTCAAAGTGAATCGTCCCGGTTGTCTGAGTTTCATCAAGACTAGTGTCGACTTGATTTCCCAGAAGCAGACTAAGGACACAGATCCAATGCTGTTATAATGTTGGCCCACCGTCTACGACGCTGGCCCAACATTATACCAGCATCAGTCAACATTTCGTGTTTTCAGGGCCCCGTTATAGAGTGTCCACCATTATTAGGTAATGGTTACATCTATAATAGCGACGTGCCCTTTTATCCTGCATGTACTAATATAAGAGTGAAATGGAAAACCATCATGTAAGATTAAAGTTTATCTAATATAAGCCATCAATAATGTTGGTACAGTAATAACTACCTGCGACCTTGTATGTAACAGTAAATGTGATGTGACCTTAAGAAGGAACTATAAATGCTATCGAGTTTTTCGCTTAACCCTTTCACCACTGAAGCCCGTTTTATGTGCTGAATGCCATAGCATTCAGCACATAAAACGGGCTTCAGTGGTGAAAGGGTTAAATTTAAGTTCTATTTTGCATAAGTTCGAAACGGATGTTCATTGTAGGTCCCTTGATGTAAAAGGAGAATATCCACTACTTTATACATTAACCATTCAAGTTCTAATCACTTCTTTTGCTAATCACTCTGAGTCTTTCTGTCTAAAAATAACATTTGAAAGAGAAATGTGCATTAAATTTGCAAAACTGTAGATCTAATATATTTTGTTTCAAATTGTACAAATATAAGTAATTTTGTCCACTTGGAGCTGTGGGTTGCGGTAGCGAGACACAACCTCCAGCAACCCACAGCTCCAAGTGGTTAATAATCTATTTTTTATGACATAGCGCTTCAAGGGTGAAGATCTAGGAAACATATTCTACGCATCAAACTAATCACTAAATAAAATGATTATTAACCCTTTAAGCCCCCACGGTGCAATAAAGCATCATTTTACATCCCTGAAAACAGACTTAATTTTCCTATGACCAAGGGTTTTAAAAAACGAAAATTTCCATGAAACTGGTTTACCAATACATGATAATTTTCTTTTATTTTAAAACCACATCAAGTCATCTTCATCCACTACAAGTCGAGAATTGCGAGAGCAATTCGCGGCGTGTAGTGGATGAATATGACAATGGTAAATTCAGGATTGAAAGGGTTAATAGATAGTGTTTATCCCTCACAACGATGAAATATTTCACAAAAAATGTCTTGGTTAGCTCTTTCTTTTTCATTTGAATAGGCCTACCTATGTTATGGGTCTACGGCCATTAACAATATATTACTCTTACAGTGCTGGGATCGAATTTAGTCGTCAGAATCTGACGTCTACAGACGTCAGATTCTGACGTCTAAAGTCGGTTCTCGCGCTGAAAGGGTTAATTCATTCAAGCTCGAAATAGCTTCAGTATTTTCAGCTTTAAATCAAATAAACTCAATTGAGTCTTTAAAGTCGGACGAAAAACATGTTTTTGCCACCGATTATGGCAAAAACATGTTTTTCGTCCGACTCGCGGATGTACATATACACTATCATTCTAATAACGACGACATATCTTCTGCATCACTGGACATATAGATGCCGAGACATAACTAATCACAATCAAATACGTCCCAAGATGCTACTGAGGTGAATATACTGGTATTAATATATTTATACAGTACGTGTAAGTCACCTATGGGAGTTACTTCTGCTGGGGCTAGTAAACGTAAGATATTATGGGATATCAGTGGGATGACATTTATTAACGATTAATATTAGATGGTGGTGTGGTACTTTGTGCACATGGGGAGTTGAACGATGCTGTTGTTAACGAGATCGCCTGGTCACCACCGATAAACACGATAAAGGATATCATGTGTGTGTGTGCGGTGCGGTGGGGGTGAAATATTTCTTTAGAAAAAAATCACTCGCTCGTTCACTTAGTAGCTCGGTCACTCGGAGTCTCACCCACCCACTCACTCGCTTGCTCGCTCACTTAGTAACTCGGTCACTCGGAGTCTCACCAACCCACTTAATCACCCATTCACTCACTATATACCAGCATAAGCAACTAGTGATTCTACCTACTTTCTTTGCATTACATTTATCTATGTTTATTCCATTAAAACATTTCTATTAATCATCAATAAATTTCATTTGAATCTATGTTAATGTTTCATGACATACGGGCGAATTGACGTATGTTGAATATACCTATGTGACCATTAAAATAATTTACATACCCCGGCAGTGACATATTTATGCGTCATCCATATGATATAGTTTGAAAATAATTGTTCAATAAAAAAGCCATTACTCATTCAAGTCAAGTCGTTTGGAGTTCCAACTATATATAATCCAATTGTATATTTTAAAAAATTGTGTGATTTTCACTCATTGTGAAGTTGGAATTGCGGTAGCAATTCACACCTCACAGCGAACGAAAATAATGTGGTATAAACTCATATCGTAAAGGTGTGAGTCGTGTATCGTGTGTATTGATCAATGATGTTTTACCTGGGAACTCCAACGTTTTTCAAATTGGAGGTGACCGAGAGCGATCTCCCAAAACCATGCCCACAACACTTTAACGGCGTAGTAGAAAATGAGCTGCGTAAATCATGTATGCGAATTTGCCGAAATATTGCTTACTATTATTCTAGTATTATACCTATATTATCGACCTGATTAATCGCAGCCAAGTCCTAGATATAATGTGCGTTCAACCATGTGTGTACGGGCGTAATCTGTGGCTGAAAACTAAAGTTTCAGTCACGCTGGAGATATTAACAGGTGAATAACCCTTTAACCGACGGTGCCGCATATATTCGGGTTTTTCATTTTTTATTAGCACATTAAGTACCACATTTTAAATAAGTTAAAGAAAAAATGTGACATCAACCAGCAAGATTTGAAAAGAGTTTACCTCAATTTTGTCAAATCTGATTAATTTTCACTCACTTGAAGTTGTGAATCGCGTCAGCGAGACACAACTTCAAGTGGGTGAAAATTCAAATTAAATAATTTAACGGTTAAAGGGTTAAAGCTCTACGGTATTGCTTAGAAAAACGTTACCGTCGTGGCAGTTTTTAGAAAATCGCAGACAAGCTGGTTCTACGAAGGCAGCATTAGTCCAGGCTGTTACGGTCAAAATAGAGCGAGTGTGTGCACTTTTGGAAGAAATTACCATTTTTTGCCCAGATGATCAGTAACATGTACTCTTTCGATCCTGATATAGCGCAGTCAATTCCGACACGATTAACACCTAATTAACACCTAATTAGTATCCATAATTAGCAAAACCCATGAAAAATTCGGACAAACTAATATCTCAAGAATCGGTAGATCGATATCAATGATTTTGAGCTCGACTATTTATTGAACGTATAGCCTACACGAGAAAAATATCCCTGAGATGATTAATGATCAAGGTCACGTGATGCGGCTAAGTCAAGGTCAGATGTGAGCAAAGTTTAAAAATTCTGAACGAAAAAGGTAATATTAGATGTTTCAAAGTACATAATTATTGTGCACATTACAACACGTGATGTACCAATACAACAGCTTTTATTTGATGCCATAATGTAATTTATATATCTAAAACCGGGATCACTATGATCTAGAGAAGCGATCTACTCATTGGTTGGCTATACCACATATGCCTCATGCATGACTCGTCATATGAGGAATAATTCAGTCGTTTTCATTTAGTTTCTTTTAAAACATTTCTAATGATGTTCCGCATCTTATGTACTATTTCATATAGCATAAAGGTCAAGGTTAAGTAAACTTCAAGGTCAAAATTAAAGTGAAATTAGGAATAGATTGGAGACTTGATGATTTCCTTTTCATCGTGCTTCCTTCTGACAATGTAAAAGTGAAATTAGTCTAAGCGATTGATACTTGTAGGGCTTACGTCCATGGCAAAATATCACATATTTTGAACTTATCATTCGTCAAACACAATTAATGATGTACACAACCTTTATTAGAATTAACCTGCTGTAACCTCTGACTTCGACGTTTTTTCCTTTGTCTTAGACGAAGGTGGTGGGGTAACAGAACGTCCATAGCATGCGTCCACTCGAAATTTTGGATTTAAATTTCTTAGGTTTTGATTTGTCAGTCTCACTTTGATTAAGTGTGAGAGCTCGTCTGACATAGGCCTCTCAATATCTAAATCTCTGGGATCCACAACATGTACAGCAAACCATAGAGATACATGTACCAGGTCAGCATGAGAGAATCCCCACTGGTGAATGGAGAAAGGCTTATAATATTAGTCATGCCAGTGTTAAGGTTACACAAACTGAATATCACACCACGGCCACACAACCTCGACTGCCAAACAATTACGCCCCCCGGTTATTAGATAAATACTCCATTAAACCCTCAAATGAAAGGTTACATATGATGTTTTTTTAATAATATATCAAATATTTTTTATAATTTGAAACATTTTAAATGCGGTATTTAATTTCCGAAATTGTACAATTTTCCTCGATTTTGACTTTGACCTCGACACATCACGTGACCTTGACAATGAATAATCTCAAAAATATTTTTGTTTTGTAAATTATCCATCAAAGAGATAACAGAATTTTAAATCATTAAAATCGACCCAGATTTGTCTAATTACGGATACTGATTACATGATAATTAGTTGATAATCGTGTCAGAATTGACTGCGCTACATCAGGATCGAAAGAGTACATGTTACTGATCATCTGGGCAAAAAATGGTAATTTCTTCCAAAAGTGCACAGAGAAATCCCTAACAGCCTGGACTACATGTCACGCCAGGAAGACTGTTACCGACGTACAAGGTATAGCAGCGATCCTAGTGGTGACCGTGTAGGCCACCTGGTGGGTGTTCCGGAAGCAGTATTGAAACAATCCAGTTTCCGACGTAACGGAAAGCAACGAAATCGTAGTCGTGAGTGGCCACACTACACCGATTGCTTAAGATTATCGCCGTGCCTTAAGGCTCCCAACACCGCGAAGACCCCCGACGATTGCTTAATACGCGAGCATCGTGGCGAGTTTTAGAGAATTGCAGACAAGCTGATTCTACGACGGCAATATGCCACACCAGAAAAACTGTTACCGACGTTGCGTTGTAAGTTATTGCAGCGATCCTAGTGGTGACCGTGTAGGCCCTCTAGTGGAAATATTTTCAGTTACCATGGATGAAATCAGGTCACATGACTTGAAAGTCACATGACCTAATGCTACTTTCTAATTGGATAAACAGTTCGATCCCGTTGTACGACATACCACACCACAACGACGACTAAGACGGGTCACGACTAAGACTAAACATGTTCAGTCTGAACTACAGCATCCGACGCAACGGAAATCGACGAAATCGTAGTCGTCGGAGCGGCCACACCGCACCGATTGTTTAAGATTATCGTCGCTTCTAAAGCAGTGTGGGACAATCTTTGAGGTGTGTGGGAGCCTTTAACCCTTCAACCGCAAAATTATTCAATGCGAATTTTCACCCACTTGAAGTTGTGTCTCGCTGACGCGATCCACAACTTCAAGTGAGTGAAAATTATTCAGATTTGACAAAAGGGAGGTCAACTCTTTTCAAATCTTGCTGGTTGTTGTCACATTTTATCTTTAACATAATATTCAAAATGTGGTACTTAACGTGCTAATAAAAATGAAAACGCAAATATATGCGGCACCGGCGGTTAAAGGGTTAAGCAATCGGCGACAGTCCTTGCGGTGTGTGGGAGCCTTTAAATATATTGTATCTCGATGATTGGACTGTCAATCAGGAATACGCAGCAGCAAACCACAGTATATAGTCATTATTAGCCCATCTAATGGTACAAAATCTCGAGCATGGCACCAACTTTAGGTGAGCCTCTAGTTAGTCTGGCGGGTGGATTGGGGAGGCATAAAGGTGTCACATTAAATA
Source organism: Flabesymbios commensalis (assembly GCA_964017125.1). NCBI lineage: Eukaryota > Metazoa > Annelida > Polychaeta > Terebellida > Flabelligeridae > Flabesymbios > Flabesymbios commensalis. The sequence continues at coordinate 22,965,264 of OZ024915.1, read as the reverse complement.
TGAAGCACACCACTAATTGGTTTCACGTTAATAATGCCCAGAATCAGGACAGTCCATCAGCGCCCCATTCATTTATAATAAACGGATCATATTCACAACACTATGGGGAATCTGCATAGAGAAAAGAGATTCAGAGAACCAAGCAAACACGAGTAATTCACCCAATGTTGGATCAATGTTGTGCCTGTGTCGCAGACGGTGGCCCAACTCTGATCAAACATTGGGTGAATTACACAGTGGTTGCTGTGAAGCCTCAAGAGGCGTTGAACAAGCGTTGGTTCAACATGGTGTCAAAGTACGATGAAAACATATTGAACCAACGTGGGCCAATTTCTCGTTATTATGCAAAGTAGATATTACTCAGCCAGCTAACCATGCTAACAGGCATTAGCAGTTTGCTTGCTAAGTGATAAGTTACTGCCTTTCGGCTTTACACCAGCATTGGGTCAGCGTCGCGTTTAATGTTGCTCGCAGACGTTGGACCAACACTAAACCAACATTAGACAAATGCCTTTTGTTTGCCTCGATGACATTCGTATTGTCCCACAGAGGACCGAGTATTCAGGTATTGTGTTGACCTGAGAATTAGTGAATCGGACCTGTCCTCAACTGATGGTTGATGACCCTTTCAGCGCGGGGACCGACTCTAGACGTCAGATTCTGACGTCTAGAGTCGGTCTCCGCACTGAAAAAGTAAAACTTTTCATAATGGCCGTGGACCCATAATATATGTATTCATAGGTATATGAAGCGGGAAGAGCAAACTAACATATTTATGATTACTTCAAATTAAAAAAAATAACTTTTGTCTTTATCGTTTGTATAAAAATATTACAGCGCTTCAAGGGTTAAGTCTCACCAGCTTAACACTGTTCTATACACTCAGTATCACAGGGGCGTAGCCAGGGGGTACTCACGGTGATCGAGCACCCCTTCCCCCTCAGTTTCCCAGTTGATGATTTGTATTATCTTTAATTTCAACTGGACTCTCATATATCTTCATTTTACAACAGAGGTACAATGTAATCACACCATTTACCATTTATTTTGATTTATCAAAATCCAATCACCCCCACCCAAATTCTTTTATTTCTGGATATATGCCACTGTTTCACATAGTGGCATATCTGCCGATACAGCATTGTTAAACAAACTAGGTACAGTGTTTCTTTTCTTACCCTCCCCAAGGATCCCGTACTCTAATGCCAAGGAAACACGCCATTTTCTTTCAACCCTCAACCCAATGTTGCTTCAAGGTTGGGACAACGTCGAAGACGGTGGACCAAAATTAAAATTAATAATTGGGTGAATGACAACTCTGAAAATTGTGTCTACCCCCTACTTTGTTTCATGAAATTAAAGTCCCAATGTAGGCCTAGACCTATATCAGTGTTTGAAGATTTACCCCCTACAACGCTGATAATATTTTTTTATAAACATGATAAACCATGGAGACCAATTTTTTCTCAATTTGCACCAGTTAGCTCTTTTCGCTTCATTTGAATACTTATGTTATGGGTCTGCGGCCGTCTTTAGACGTCAAAATTTGACGATTTCAGACGTCAGATTCTGCGTCTGAAGACGGTCCGCGCGCAGAAAGGGTTAGGACATATTTCACCTTTGGCAAATGGTTGCGGTAACCATGGTTACACAGGTGAAAATCTAAACTACTTTAGTGATCTAGTGGTAAAGGTTGGGTCAGCGTCATGGACGGTGGACTAACTTTGAATGCCCATTGCGCATGATTTTTTTCTGGGTTATCGTACCGGACCCCTTTTCCTTGTCAGCAACAATTTATATTTGAACAGGAATTGGAAGATTGTCAACGAAGGGAGTCATCAAATGAATTTCAATAACTTGAAGAGATTTGGCCATCTGCACAAACTATACATGCCTGTAATTATAGGTGCACCATCATCGCTTGTTATTTTATCTACGTGCAATATTGCACGTATGCACATGGGGTTCCCATGCTTTTATTATGTTGTTTTATAGACCTACCAATGCTTTTCATTTGACATTTCTCACCTGTATTGGAACAAGTGAGTTGGATGCGCTTAACTGAACTCGCAAAACTCGCAAAAATTCAATGAATGAATATCAACTAGGAATATGGCAAGGCAGCATTGATAAGACGCACAATAGTCTGCCAAACAATCATGAGACGTTCACCCAGTGCTGGGTTAATGTTGGGCCAGCATCTACGACGCTGGCCCAACATCAACCCAGCACCGGATGAACATCTCGCGTTTTCTATGACTGTGGTGACATGTCAGCCAGTCAACCCAGCCAAGGTCAGCAATTGAAAGTAGCCCACTGACAGCACATATTGTATACTGGTGAATGGGATGTATGACGCTGTAAGTGCTGCCATACATCTTTCAGTCGCATGAAATTTCCAGTTTTCAATCAATACAACAAATAGTTAATGTTAAAATTGTTACTTAACCCTTTCAAGCCTGACTTTACCATTGTCATCTTCATCCATTACAAGCCGCGAATTGCTGCCGCAATTCTCGACTTGTAATGGATGAAGATGATTGGAAGTGGGTGAAAAATTAAGGAAAATCACCATGTATTGGTGTATACTGGTAAACCAGTTTAATAGAAATTTTCCTTCTAAAACACTTAGTTGAAGGAAATTAAGTCAGTTTTTAGGGATTTAAAATGATGTTTTAATGCATCGTGAGGGCTCAAAGGGTTAACAACAATTTCAGCTTCAGATGCATGAGAAACAGCAGCTAACAATACAGCAGCACAAGGGTAAAGTACTCCCAAGAGTTCAATAACAGATGTAGGTCTGCTGGCATTACCAGGGTTAACCCGTACAGTGCGGGGATCGACTTTAGACGTCAGAATCCGAGTGACGTCAGATGGCAGTAGACCCATAACATAGGAATTCAAATGAAACGGAAAGACCTCACAATACAAAGACAGTTGTGATGATTTCAAAGTGAAAAAACACCTTTGGTTTCCATGGGTTATACAAAAGTAATTCAGCGCTTCCCCATCCCCCCGCTCTCAAAGGGTCGAAAACGGTAAGTACATGGACGCAGACAGGATCAATGAGATGAGGGTGTGCTATTCAGAAGGGACTGGTATCCACACCAATTATTCTCATTTATTACGTTCTACCGACACGAAGAAGTATTTTACAGTAATTTGATACAATTTTCTGTAGATTTTTTCGCTTAAGAGGTAGCGTTCGCTCCAGGCGCAGATGCCGGGAACGCAAATAAAAATATGACCTTTACCTGAAATGCATGCATTTCTGCCTTTACCATGTTTACTGAAGTGATCAGAATAGCGAAAAAACTCTAGCGCCGATCACGACTCCAATTATATAGAAGTACCTATTGTTGATGCAGGCCTACATGTAGCCTAACGGGTCTCCAATCAGCATGACATCTAAAAATGATCCTCCTTTTTCCCCACAAAAAAGGATAATCGCCACTCACTTGCAGTTGTGGATCGCATCAGCGAGACACAGCTTCGAGTGGAGTGAAAAATACAATTAACCCTCATCCTACTGATCACGACTATTGTCGTTTTAACCCATTTTATTTGCCGATTAAATCAATGTTATTGGGAATGAAATGACTGTTTAAACATCAATATTTGTTAATGTTTTGTCTCAAATTAAACAATTGTGAGTAATTTTCAACCACTTGAGGTTGTGGATCGCGGTAGCGAGACACAACCTCAAGTGGGTGAAAATTTAAATAAATTAACTTAGCAGTAGATTGTCGTTTTTAACCTATATTATTTGCCGATTAAATCAATGTTATTGGGAATGAAATGACTGTTTAAACATCAATATTTGTTGATGTTTGGTCTCAAATTAAACACTTGTGAGTAATTTTCAACCACTTGAGGTTGTGGATCGCGGTAGCGAGACACAACTTCAAGTGGGTGAAAATTTGAATAAATTAACTTAGCAGTAGAAGGGTTAAGAAAGGTTACCCAAATATAAACCTTTACGCGCAACTGACATGCATGGTAGTCATGCAGGAATGACATAAAACAGCAAGCAAACACCCTTGAAAGCAGAGTCATGTATGAACCATGTCTAAGTACTGGCTATATCTAGAGAACTCTATAATTATTTGTAGTTCTGGGCTCGTGCTCCGCTCGTTATTAACGTTTCAAAGAAGCACAAATGTCTTCATAGTTCACTCGTAAAGATTCAATGTTGACCGAGTGGTATTGATGCCCCCCCCCCTTATGTCGGGGGGGGGGGGAGTGCCATCTGATTTATTTCGCCATCCTCAGGAGGTTCTCCTGGTCCGGCTTAGCGCATTCGTTTATTCATTCATTCATTCATTCATTCATTCATTCATTCATTCATTCATTCATTCATTTATCCATTCATTCATTCATTCATTTATCCATTCATTCATTCATTTATCCGTTCATTCAGTTATTTAAAAATACTTATATCTTATTCAAAATAATTTAACAATATCAATTGCATATTTAAAAATATATACTTGAAATACTAATATACTGGTTAAGCTTTGTTTTTGTTTTTTTACTCATTATAATATTGATACATAGCTCCCAACAAACAATCTGCAACGTTGGTCATATGTATTTTTGTCGATTATCATTGTTGCCGATATTATCCAGCGGGTATAATCTGTCTGGTCTAACGTAGCATTTTGCCACACAATAATATGTCGGTATGGCATATTTTGTCATGCAGAATTGTAGCTCGCACATGCATGCACATGCATGCACAGCTGCCAACCCAGCAAACACGACACGTTGAAATGGTGATGTTTTAATGTTCGGCCAGAGTCGCAGACGTTGGGCCAACATTAAAACATCAACGTTTCAACGTGTCGTGTTTGCTGGGAAGCCGCTACGCAATTTTTCTGGAATAAATTATTCCCTGATCCAGTTGAACATTGTGCTACTACATGTACAAACACGAAGCCTTGAGCCAGTGTTAGCTTAAGGTCGGACTCGTGTTTACATTACATTATTAAATGCGATTATATCATTTCAACCACACTTTCCGGTTAGACTATCCTAATTTTGTGATTAAAGGAAGATTTGTACACAGCAAATAGACGTTTATTGATTTAATTTCGTGCCGCGGTCTGTGACACTGGCCCAACATTAACCCTTGTGCTGCTAAGACCGTATACACCTGGTATATATATACGTCTCCAAGCAAATTTCATACTAAATAAAATACCACTAAAATTTGTAACATATTTTATGGTGGATGCTCAGTTAGTCAAATAATTCAATTTGGGGGATGTCTATTTTTAATAAATAATATTATTTTTCACTAATTTGAACATGTTGAAGCTGGAAATTGCGTTAGCAATTGTGGCTTCAAATGAATGAAAAATACTCACAGACAATTCAGCCGCACAAGGGTTAAATCAGCACAGAATAATTTAATACCCCCCCCCCCCTTGTTTGCTGGATAGCACATCTTCCACGTATTAGTGTTACTCGACTTTTGTTCTACTTTTTGATATAATTATAACCTAATTATAACCTAAAATGTCCATTTATTTGTAGTAGCGGAGGCTATAATATGGCGCCACATCACGTAGTCTTGGCAGAATGAGATGTCAAATAATACAAGACGGGTGATAAACCTCCATCACCGGTGACCTGGGTCAACCCATGATTGCACATATGTTTTCGTAATTTATTTTTTTGAGGTACTGTGACCATGAATCCTTGTGGTAGACAAAACATCACAAATAACTCCAAGTTCTCACACAATACATCGACTTCAAGTGCTACTCTGCCGGCCTGCTTCTCAAATTGTGAATAATAATCGTTTGCTGCTTGTAAACCATGACAGACTGCTGCCAAAACGAATATGAGTAATTTTCACCCACTTGAAGTTGTGTGTCGCGGTAGCGAGACACAACTTTAAGTGGGTGAAAATTGAAATTACACTTATTATATTTATTTCGCGCTTCAAAGGTTAAACACGTTAAAATAAATGCGCTAAGTGAGCTTGGATAGTTAGGCATACATCAAGAACTTTATAAAATATATCTACAAAAAACATGTAATATATAAACTTATTGGTTACATACCTGTACTGAGTACTTTATATTAAAATTCAGAAATCTCCACAATAACTGTTGTAAAGATATCTACTTTCTCACGGAATTGAAAAGGCTAACGATATTGTTTCCGCAGAAAGTCATTTAAACCTTAAAACTCTAGGGTAGATATTGAAAATTCTCACTCACTTGCAGGTGTGTTCGCAGATGCGATCCACAATTCAAAGATCAAGCATTTGAAAATTTTCATGTTTAAACACTTATTTCATTTCCAATAACTGATTTAATCTGCTGATAAAACAGATTAAAAACCGCTATGGTCGTGATAGCGGTGATAGCTTTACATACTGCGGCATATCAGCAACTCCCACAAAGCTTGGTTTGGTAATTTGCTCATAACAAAGAGAAAACACATACACACCGGCTTCGCTACTTCCAGTTAATTCTTCAACCGCCGGTGTCGCATATATTCGGGCTTTCATTTTTTATAAGCACATTAAGAGTTGACCTCCATTTTGTCAAATCTGAATAATTTCCACTCACATGAAGTTGTGGATCGCGTCAGCGAGACTCAAATTCCAGTGGGTGAAAATTCAAATTGAATAATTTGGCGGTTAAAGGGTTAATAGTGGTATTACAAACACGTTGGCAATTATTGTCATTTCACAACGTAATAGACTCTCTTTATTGTTTAACATATTATATATAATCATGCTGACATGTCAAAAACCTACTCACGATGGATAAAGTATTACGTCAACTAATATGTCCTACATACTATGCCACGAACTTGTTCAATTAATGTCAATGTACAGTACTTTCCAAACTAGGTTTTTTGGATCAAGTACATAATTTTATATTTGTTCTTTTATAAATATGACAATATCATGTTTGTATCGCTTATATTAATTGTTCTCTATTAAATTTTCAGTACTTATCTATTTATAAGCTTATCGAGGCATATCTGTATTGAACACACGCCTGTGTAATTAAATGATTCATGCACGTGAAAGGTTATTTTTGTTAGCTGGTCAAAAATCAAGAGCGTCTATGATTACCCTTGTGGTTCTCTGTAAGACCAGTAGCTCAACCATTGTTAAATCAATGCTAAGAAGTTAACTTAAATTGTGTTGTTTTATCCAGGTAAGATGAACTTCATGTCATCATACGTCATAGGTCATCATACGCTCGCGTTCTATGGGCTAAAACACTAGTGACTACACTGAATGCTCAGAACGCAACGACAAAAGAGGTGTGATTCCCATTAAGAAAAGGAAATGCTAAGTGTTAGAATAACAAGTGTGTGATTGATATCATCAGCGCTAATCCCTAGAGATCCAGTATGAGCATACCCCCTTCGTGAATCTTGCCAATGTTGGTACTCCTTGTGGATTCAACAAGTGCTGGTCCTCAGTCTTACTGTATCCAGCCAGCTCTGGTACCGTTAATGGATCCTGCCAGCACTGGTCCCGTTAGTGGATCCAGCCAGCTCTGGTCCCGTTAGTGGATCCAGCCAGCTCTGGTACCGTTAGTGGATCCTGCCAGCTCTGGTCCCGTTAGTGGATCCAGCCAGCTCTGGTACCGCTAGTGGATCCTGTCAGCTCTGGTCTCGTTAGTGGATCCTGCCAGCTCTGGTCGCGTTAGTGGATCCTGCCAGTGTGGTCCCGTTAATGGACCCTGTCAGTGCTGGTCCCATTGGTGGATGCAGCCAGTGTTGGTCGTCTTAGTGGATCCAACCAACCCTATCATCTTACCAGGTCCAGCTAGTCTTGTTGATCTAGCTAGTCAGTGCTGCCCCCTTGAATGTTATTGGATCCTCTCGGTGCTGATCCCATTGGTTGATCCTACCAGTGCTGATCCAATTGGTTATTCCTACCAGTGCTGATCCAGCCAGCGTTGGTCCCTTCAGTGAATTCAACCAGAACTGGTCCTCTAAGTGGATCCACAACTGGTTCCATTAGTGGACCCAGCAAAAACTGCTCCCATCAGCAGTGATCAGTATATCCAGCAATAACTAGTGCCATTTTAGCAGATCCAGCTACAGCTGGTCCCATTAGTGGATCGAGCCACAACTGATCAAATTAGTGGATCGTACCACAACCGTTTCCATTAGTGGATCCAAACCCAACTGATTCCATTAGTGGATCCAAACACAACTGGTTCCATTAGTGGATTCAGACACAACTGTTTTCATTAGCAGATCCAGCAGTTGGTCCCATTAGCGGATCCAGCCACAACTGGTTCCATTAGTGGATCCGGTCCACAACTGGTCCCACGTTAGCGGATCCAGCTACAGCTGGACCAATTAGTGGATCTAGCCACAGCAGGTCCCATAAGTGGATGGTCCTATTAGTGGTTCCCACCACATTTGGTTCCATTAGTGGATCCAGCCACAACTGGTCATAATAGCAGATCCAGCCACAACTAGTCTCATCAGTGTATCCAGCCATAACTAGTTCCATTAGCAGATCAGCTACAGCAAGTCCCATTAGTGGATCCAGCCACAACTGGTCCCATTAGTGGATCCAGCCACAACTGGTCCCATGAGCAGATCCAGCCACAACTAGTCCCATCAGTGTATCCAGCCAGAACTAGTTCCAATTAGCAGATCAGCTACAGCAGGTCCAATTAGTGGATCCAGCCACAACTGTTTCCATTAGTGGATCCATCAACAACTGGTTCCATTAGCTGGTTCAGCTACAGCTGGTCCCATTAGCAGATCCAGCCAAAACTAGTTCCATTAGCTGGTTTAGTCACAGCTGGTCCCATTAGCAGATCCAGCCACAATTGGTCCCATTAGTGGATCCAGTCACAACTGATTCCATTAACTGGTTCAGTTACAGCTGGTCAAATTCTAAAGCGGATCCAGCCACAACTAGTCCCATCAGTGTATCCAGCCATAACTAGTTCCCTTAGCAAATCAGCTACAGCAGGTCCCATTAGTGGATCCAGCCACAACTGGTTCCATTAGTGTATCCAGCCACAACTGGTCCCATTAGCAGATCCAGCCACAACTAGTCCCATCAGTGTATCCAGCCATCAGCTACAGCAGGTCCCATTAGTGGATTTTGCCACAACTGGCTCCATTAGTGGATCTAGCAACAACTGGTTCCATTAGCTGGTTCAGTTACAGCTGGTCAAAGCGGATCCAGCCACAACTGGTTCCATCAGCGATCCAGCCACAGCTGGTCCCAATAGTGGATCCAGCCACAACTGGTCCCATTAACACATTCAAACACACCTGGTCCCATTAGTTGATCCAGCTACAACTGGTCACATTAGTGAATGCAGTCGCAGCTGGTCTCTTCAGTGGATCATACAACAGAGATTAACCAATTAGACTGTATTAGAGATTAACCCATTAGACTATATGATGGTTATTTTTTAGTCCGTGTCAAGAAGCGCTGTGTTGGTCCGATAATTGAATCTGATAATACAAAAGTGAATGGGGGTAATTTGGGACTGGCTGAAGTGGCCCATCTTGCGAGATGGTCCGCTTTATGAGGTGGTCCGATACCGGGTCTTCACTGTACATCAAAGCTCTTCTGTCCACCATAGCAGCCATTGAGAATCGGTAAAACATTAGTTTTGGACATTTTTATCTCTAATTTTATCTCATCACTTGACTTAACTTCTACAGAATAAGGAAGGCCAATGTGAGATCCTGCACAAAATCAGTAACGTCAGAGTAACTTTAACCCTTTAACATGTTTAAGCTTTAGTCATCAGAATCTCACGTCTGCAGACATCAGATTCTGACGTCTAAAGTAGATCCCTGCACTGTAAAAGGAAATATTTATAATGGTCGCAGACCCATAACATAGGTATTCAAATGAATCGAGAAAAGCAAACTAAGACATGTATGATGATTTCAAATTGAAAAACACCCTTTGGTCTCCATGGTTTATATACAAAAATAATTCAGCGCTATAACATAGCAAATGCTTATTCTCAAATTTCAACCCACTTTTAACTTGTGGGTAAAAAATGCAATTATTTAATTTAGGGCTTTAAGGGTTAATGTACTAGGAATCACCGGTCAGATCCCAGCAAACACGAGACATTCAACCAATGGTGGGTCAATGTTGGCCCGCCGTCTACGACGTCGGCCCAGCATTGACCCAACATTGGTTGAATGTGTCGTGTTTGCTGGGATGTAGTTGCATGAATTATGTATTATAGTATCCCTTACTGTTGATAATAAAAAATGGTATCTTCCATTTGTAAAGTGGTGAATACAAAATGAAATGAAATGAATCGGGCTTTAGGCCACCTTTGTGCACATATAGGCTAAACTGGGCCAGGAGAACCTCCTGAGGATGGTGGGATGATTGAGATGACACTGTCCTCCAGACACAGGACTTGAAATTCGATCCCTGGCGGTCTGAGGCCGAGTACGCTACCCCTCGGTCACGGAGGCTCCCCACAATACTGACTTTCACACGTGGATGGGGAAGAAACATTTTTGTTTCTTTCAAACCGCCGAGACCGGGAACCGAACCCCGAACTCTGGCATGAAAGGCAGCGGTGCTAGCCACTACCCTAGGGCCCCCGCCCAAGTGGTGAATACAACCTATCAAATCCTATGGAGCAATATATATATATATATATATGTAACTATATATATTAATATAAAATGTAGAGTCATTAAATGCTCACATACTGAGCTTGATATCAGCAGTGAAAGATGTAGCTTGGAGTAAACATTTAATACGTTTCATTATAATAATATGGTAATCTGGATATGATTTATGTTTACATTAACATGATTAACTTGAATATTAATGACTTAGACTGCATATTCAATATCAGTATAAAGTTTTTGTTCAAAATAAGGACAGAAACGAGGTTATCCAGAGGACAATAAAGTGAAAAGATATTCCCAGCCCATTCTCACATTATTCCAGTGAGGCCTTTTATGAAGAAACACTTTTAAATAAAAAATACATTTTAAACGCTGGCATACGTTTTGTGATTGGCACATTATACATACATGTAGCTCCATGACATGACACAAATGCATTTAAAAAAATCCAGTCAACCCACATTACATCTTATTTCAAATTTAATAGCATTATATGAATACGAGCTTACATACTATCCAGAAGATAGCATATACAGTAGAACCTGCAATAAGCAGTCACCCTTATGTCACTTAAAAAGTGGCTTTTCAAGACAGATGGCTGCACATAGTTAGTTAGTATATAAAATGTCATTTTGGGGAATGGGCAAGTGGCCTCCCATTGGGGGTTGGCTGTCCATAAGGGTGGCTGCAAATACATGCAGCAGGTTTTACTGTACCAATGCACTCATAGATCTATATATACACTTTAGATTATAATTCTTTGATTGTCCCAAAACAACATGACAACATCATATTGATCTCATCATCATTTCTCAATGATACACCTTTCTAATCCATCCTAGTGATGTTTGAGATTTGACCAGCGTTGCAGACAGTGGCCCAGCATTGAATGTCAATGACAATATCTTGTGTTTTTTCGGATAGGCTGGCGTGAGTCACTTGGAGAGAGTACAGTTTGTATGGCACAGATGGCAAATATTGACACTCATGTGATAATTTTTTTTTCAGTTTTGGATCACTCACACTGTGACAACCAGCACACATCTAGTATACTGCCATCAAAAGCGAAAAAGAAGTCACTGCGCACTTGAAAAGTTAGTAGCTGCTGAGCATTGCAGCTTCAAGTGGGTGACAATTCCAATTAAATAAAGTGGCAGTTAAAGGGGTTAAGAAAGTTAAGCTGAAAAGCCAGTGTTAAGTCCAAACCCACCAAGATGTTGGCTTGAAGATAGCCCATCGTCTGTGATATCAACCCCCACAAAAAAAAAGTAGATTTGTTGACGTGACAACACCTCATCTAAGCAAACATGACACAAGGTTTAATGCTGGTCCACTGTCTGCGACATCGACCCAACATTAAACCAACAGCGATTCAACATTTCATGTTTGCTGGCATGTTTGTAATTTGTCTCACCTGGTGTTGAAGTAGAAGGGAACACAGGCACCTTTTCTGGAGAATCTGCCGCTAAAGATGAAGGCTGCTTTGTCGTAGATTCTTTCTGAATTTCTACATCTGGTTTTACAGTGGTTGTTAGCGTGGTATGACTTGGGCTACTTTTTGTATCAGATCCAAGTGTGTTTTTCTTGATATCAGATGGTTTGCTATTGGTCGGTTGATCACTGGTATGGCCGGCAGGCAGAGACAGACCAAACGGAGTCGTATCTAGTGATATATCTGTAAACACACCAGATAATAATATATAGTTAGTGACATACATAACACTTGTGCTGTTATATAATATATAAGGATTTGAGCAAATTTCAAACCAATTATATCGCAATTCAAATTCATAAAATAGTTGGTGGTAGATGATGTTTGTCGAATAACTCAATTTGGGCAACGTCAATTTTGTATAACTGGTAATATTTCTCGTCATTCAATTTTGTTTGTAATTCCAGCTTTAACCGCCAAATTATTCAATTTGAATGTTTACCCACTTGAAGTTGTGTCTCGCTGACGCGATCCACAACTTCAAGTGAGTGAAAATTATTTAGATTTAACAAAATGGATGTGGACTATTTTCAAATGTTGCTGATTAATGTCACATTTTATCTTCAATATGTTTGATAGCTGATATGGTACACGCTAATAAAAAATGTAAAAAAATAATATAATCGGCACCGGTGGTTAAAGGGTTAAATGAATGAAAAACAGAACCAAACCATTGAGCAGCACAGAGAGGATAATTATACAGAATGTGCATAAACTTTAAATAAAATTTATTAAAGAGGATAGATAAAGAAAGAAAAAATTGTTAATGACTAAGCGCTTTGTGCTTTTTTGCTAAGCGGCACAAACCTTTTAGAAAATAATACACATTTTGTGTACGGTACATAGATTCAAATAATTTGAAAAAGTTATGATACATGTCAGTATGAATTGTCAACATTAAAAGTATTTTTTAAAAATATTTAGAACACATGAATTTCTGGATTGCTTAACATGCTTAAGGAGTGAAATATTATAAAAATATATTTTGACAAAACATTTGCAGATGATTAACAAAATTGTATTCGAAAGTGGGTCAACTGTAAAGAAACAAATATAAACCGACAGTGTGCTATATTTTGTTAGTGGATGAGTGAAATTAGTAATATGCTGTTCATCACATGCTGTTCATCGAACTAAACTAAGTTTTGCTGTAATTAACAGTTCCCAATGTCCCAAAATACAAATATTTCATATTAGATTTGACTACCCATTTACCCCTTCAATACAAATTGTTAGAAGTAAGTCATATCATGGCAGCAAGATAAAAGCATCATTGTTAAAAATAGTGCAGTGTGTGACCAAGGACTACTGGGTACAAACATTGATAAAAATTATCCAATAAATAATGTAAATCCAGCCAGAGTTGTCGGAGATGAGTTCATATGATGGGATTGTAAAACTCTGGTAACACTTTTTACATCCAGACGAGAAAAGTGTCCTAGTAGTTCTAAAATTTGACTGAAGTTAAACAGTAAAGTAATGAACAGCTGATCAGAAAGATATTCCTATGTATCTTAATATGCTACATCTGTTGATGTAGGCATCGGTGTCTAAAACCATAGCCAATAGAATCCAATCTAGAAATATAAGCCAACAATATTCCTTTATTTTGTTTACTTTTTTCCTCAGTATCTTTAAATAAAATATGGATTTTGTCTAAAAAACATAAATTCCATGTACAGTGCAACCTGTACATACCGGACCCTGTGCAAACCGGAATCCTGTTTATACCGTAATAATTATTTGGTCCCGAATTAATTACACTCAAAACAATACTAATTAACCCTCTCCAAACCGGAACCTGTCTACTCCAAATACGGGACTCATTATTTTCCCCAAATGCATAAACAGTAAAGTAATGAACAGCTGATTAAAAGATATTCCTATGTATCTGAATATGCTACATCTGTTGATGTAGGCATCGGTGTCTAAAACCATAGCCAATAGAATCCAATCTAGAAATATAAGCCAACAATATTCCTTTATTTTATTTACTTTTTTCCTCAGTATCTTTAAATAAAATATGGATTTTGTCTAAAAAACATAAATTCCAGGTACAGTGCAACCTGTACATACCGGACCCTGTGCAAACCGGAATCCTGTTTATACCGTAATAATTATTTGGTCCCGAATTAATTACACTCAAAACAATACTAATTAACCCTCTCCAAACCGGAACCTGTCTACTCCAAATACGGGACTCATTATTTTCCCCAAATGCATAAATTGTATTGTATTTAACCTGTCCAGACCAGAATCGATTTTCTAAATATTTTTTTTTAAATCGCATGCGGTGCAGCAAGGGTTAAAAAGGTGGTGGCAGGTGACCTAACATCCTGCTTCTTATCTGGTTATGCAATGGAGAAGGTGCGAAGTCAGTGTTGGTAACACCCTTTTCCCATAAGAAAACCTGTTAGCGCCTTTACTTTGAGATTGGTGAGATATTTTAACAACATAATGGATTATTAAAAAAATCGGTTCACAAAATATTATATCAAAATCTTTCACTAATAAAATATTAAAAGCTTGTATCAATTAATAAACAATCAGTGCATTAAACATAAATAATTCTCACGAAAATTAGGCTGTGTTTTTGGATAAATTTATACTGTTTGTGATACTAAATGACCCAATAAATAAATAACTAACAGTAGGTAAAATATAAAAAATATTTGACTTATTCTTTCATCGCTGGATTATTCCTAAATTCTTTTTGACTCCTAGTCAAGGCATGAATTGTATTAAGTGACATAATTATACAGTATCGGATCATTTAATCAAGCGTCATACATTCCGGAAAATATATAAAAGTTACCAAACAAACGAGTGCTGTTGCATAAAACAGATAAAAAAAACTGCTGCAATATGATGTTGTTGATAACGTCTCCGTGTTTGAAATGTGTGAAGGATGATTACACGAAAGTAATGCTATTTTAGATTAGGCATTAAAAAATAAATGTTTATGAAATGACAAATGCGCTCCGTGTGTGAAATATGTGACACACAATTACAAAAATGTACTGTTATTTTAAACTAAGTGCTAAAATTGTAAATGCATTGATAAATAATCACAGACACAATATGCATACCCGCTACTAGTTTTACTATGTATACTAGCTGTATTATGTTTTTTATATTTGAATAATGTTTGAAAAAATAATGCATGCATTGATTATTATATGCTTATTATTTTAATATAATAAAACATCTTAGAGAAATGTATTTTTAATCATATCAATTTATTTGCATTCATCCACCCCTAATTTGTAGTCCTGCCGACGACAAATCCTGAATTATAACTCTCATGTCAATTGTACAAGTTATCGTTGTTTGTTCCTCTCCAAAAGCAAAAGCCCTGTCTAAACCGTATTTTGTTCAAACCGGAATAAAACTTTGTCCCCAAGACATTCCGGTATGGACAGGTTTTACTGTATGTTCAGATTGACCATGAAAGACAAACAGGGCCAGCATATTCAAAAGTAACTTTCAAACACAACACGCCAAGTTTACCTTCAGGTATACACCATTTTGATAGTGGATGCCTTGCATAGCTTGGTAGACAATCACACGTGCCAACTCGTACATGGGTGGAAATCCTCCGACATTTCTCATGTGTGAAGCATTGCATGAGTCCGTCCACACAGCTCATATCTGAGGGGCGTTCTTAACAGAAGGCAGTCGAGATCTTCATTAATTAATATCATACATACTCCTATGTTGAACTGTTTGATTAACTAAACATCTATTACAAACTATATTGATAAATTTGAGTGACATTTCAGGTGGATTGAAAATGTATATACGTCTCCATCGCACAACTTGGGTTAATACTTAGAACTGCTTTGTTTATATTAACCTTAAACTCTTAACCCTTACAGCGCGGGAACCGACTTTAGTCATCAGAATCTGATGTCTGTAGACGTCTTAAGTCGATCCCCGCACAGTAAGATTATAAATATTTATAATGGTCGAAGACTCATAACATAGGTATTCAAATGAATCAGAAAGCACTAACTAACAAAACTGATACATTTATCATGATTTCCTTTGTTCTCCATGGTTTTTAAAAAAATAATTCAGTGTTGTAAGGGTTGAAGCACTGAAATATTTTATATACATCAAGATTTCAAACGGCTGCCGGTATTATCAATTTTAAATCATCATACATGTCTCAATTCGCTGTTTCTGCTCCATCTGAATACATATGTTATGAATCTGGCATATTAGCCTCCATAGAAGACTAGTCGCCAGATTCTGACGTCTAAAGTAGGTCCCCGCGCTGAAAGGGTTGAAGAGCTAAATTTAAAAAAAAAATTCACACACCTAAGTTGTGCTTTCTACTGCGACCCACAACTTTGAGTGAGTGAAAATTACAAACATTTCCAAATCTTGATGTTTAAAAACATTAATCTCATTCCCAATAACAGTGATTCGATTTCACCTTGATTAAAAATGTCATCATAGTTTGAACATCACAAGCTGTTACTGTGGGACTGATTCAGATAGTTAGTCAACATATTCCCTTTAAATCCTGATGGTGCCTCAAAGCATCTTTTCGCATGCTTAAAACAGGTTTTAGAGTAGAATGTTTTATGAAACTCTTCAGACAATATGGCAATTTTCTTCAATTGGTCCCCCACTTGAATTCATCTTTATCAACTACAAGTTGAGAATTTGCAGCTTGCAGTGGATGAAAATATTCAAATGTAAATTCAAGCTTAATAGGGTTAAAAGTATTAGTTCAGCTGTTAGTGAAGCCCATTAACCCTTGTGCTGCTAGGACAGTATATATATATATATTATACGTTTTTAAACAAATTTCAGATTAAATAACTGGGTGGGCGCTAAAGTAGAAATGAAATTAGCCACACTCTCTGGCTGTGGCTAGTAAAGGGATATAATTTTACGTCTCTAATCTGTTTTTGGCGAAAGAGGTCCAAATAAGTTTAGCCACTAGGGAAATCCTTTAGCATTTTGCGAAGTGGCGAGTGCTAGCACTCACCCAGAATAAAATATCTCTAAACTTGTAGCATATTTTGTGGTAGATGTGGTAAATAAAATGAAGATTATTTTTCAATTATTTGAAGCTGGAAATAGCGTTAGCAATTCCAGCTTCAAATGAATGAAAAATACTCAAACAATTCAGTAACACAAGGGTTGAGAGAGAGAATGGTAAGATCAGCAAGTATTAACTTCCCCTGCATTGTATTTACCTTGTCAATGTCAAAATAACAGTTTCACGCAAATACTGATTACCGGGTACTTGTATTCATGTGCAAATATACAGTGCAACCTGTACATACCGGACCCTGTACAAACCAGAATCCTGTCTATACCGTAATAATTATTTGGTGCCGAATTAATTACACTCAAAACAATACTAATTAACCCTCTCCAAAACGGAACCTGTCTACTCCAATACCGGACTCATTATTTTCCCCAAATGCATACATTGTATTGTATTTCACCTGTCCAAACCGAACTAGAATTTTTTTAAAAGGTAAAATCGCATGCGGAGCACTAAGGGTTAAACAGGGGGCAGCAAGGTGACGTAATGTTCATCCTGCTTGTTATCTCGTTATGCAATGGGGAAGGTGCGAAGTTAGTGCTGGTAACACCTTTAGCGCGTTAGAGGAACTATTATAGCGCCTTTACTTTGAGATTGGTGAGATATTTTACCAACATAATGGATTAATAAAATAATTGGTTAGTAAAATAATGTAACACAATTTTTGACTAATAAAATATTAAAAGGTCGTATCAATTCATAAACATATCAGTTCATTAAACAATAACTCTCACATACATTAGACTGTGTTTTGGAATAAATTTATTCCGCTTGTGATATTTAATGGCCCGATTATTAAATAACTAACAGTAGGTAAAATATATATATAAAAAAAATATTTATTCTTCCATCGCTCGATTATTGCTATATTATTTTTTAGTCAAGGCATTAATAGTATTTAATGACATAATTATACAGTATCAGAGCATTTAGTCCAGTATGATTAAATCCGCGAAAGCACAACTACTCCTACTACCTCTTTGATATTTAAACGGACTGATGTCGGTGTTAACAAATATGCTCCGTGTTTGAAATGTGTGACGGACGATTACAAGAATGTAATGTTACTTCAGATTAGGCGCTGAAAAATCAATGTTTGTAAAATGACAAATGCGCTCCGTGTGTGAAATATGTGACACACAATTACAAACAAGAGCGCACTAGACAATAGCCCGCCGCCATTATTGAACTTGAAGTCATTATTGCGGTCACAAGGTCAAATTATTGACGTAAAATGCAAAAAATGACAATAAATCGGCCATTTTCAATTCTTTTCCAGCCATTATTGAACTTGTCTGAGAACTGGTTATTAGTAACATGCATAACAGATTTGAAGATGATACATGAAAAACTTTTCAAGTTATCGCGCCAACAAGGTCAAATTATTGACATAAAATGCGAAAAATCACAATAAATCGGCCATTTTGAAATTTTTTTTGCCATTATTGAACTTGTCTAAGAACTACTTATTAGTAACATGCATAACAGATTTTAAGAGGATATGTAAAAAACTTTTAAAGCTATCGCGCCCACAAGGTCAAATTATTGACGTAAAAGGCGAAAAACCACAATAGTTCGGCCACTTTGAAATTTTTTTCAGCCATTGTTGAACTTGTCCGAGAACTGGTCATTAGTACCATGTATAACAAATTTGGGAAGGATACATGAAAAACTTTTCTAGTTATCACGCCCACAAGTAAATGTTAACGCCGACGACGCCGAACTTCAATTGCAATAGCCCACCTTTTTTAATTAAAATTAAAAGGCGGGCTAAAAATGATAAATTAAAACGGACACAATATGCATATCCGGTACCAGATTTACCAATTTATGTATACTAGCTGTATTATGTGTTTTATATATGAATCATGCTTGAAAAAATAATGTATGAACTGTTTATTATATGCTTATTATTTTAATATAAAAAAAATTGTTTTTTAAATATGGTAATTTATTTGTATACATCCACCTATCATTTGTAGACCTACCGACGACACATCCTGAATCATAGCCCTCATGTCAACTGTACAGGTTATCGTTGTTTGTTCCTCTTCGAAAGCAAAAACCCTCTCCAAACCGGAACCTGACCAAATCGGAATAAAAGTTTGTCCCCAAGGCATTCCGGTACGGACAGGTTTTACTGTATTGCTAAAATGTGTACAAAATGTCTGTAGATTGACTGATCTTGACCCAGGTCCACCCAGCTCTGCCACCGTTTTTCTTATGGTTTCAGTTTTTTATGGTTTCATTCTATTTGTATTTTAAAGATAACTAACAAACTGATTTTAAAATGTACTGTTTTTTTTTAATCAGTTTTTGATCACTTTTTTTAGCTGCATTTTTTTATGCCACAGTGTAAGGGTTAATCTATGACAAACCCTTGATTGCATTGGTTATTTTTGTCTTGATCAACATTTTTGTTTTGATCAACAACAAAATAAATTAGTTTGAAATAATATGATAAAATGATAAAAGTGACTGTGACACATTAGATTATATAGATAAATGTTACAAAGAGAATTTTAGGTTTAAATTTCTTCATCAATAAAAGTGAATAATAAAGCTGCAGCAAGTTTGTGCACAGCATTAACTGGGCTATTGAAGCTGCGGGAGAAATTTAATAGACATACAATACCGGTATTAGAGATCAATTGATGTCTGAAATTGTGCTAGGAACTCCAGCTTCCCTACAAGATACTCTTAAACCTCAAGATGCATCAAAGCATCTTTTTGCAGATGATTTAATATCCTACACCTTTTATCAGGTTTATAACAAGAATGTTTTGTTATTAATAATAACAAAATCTTGTTTCATTTGTCACCCATTTCAAATCATCTTGAAAGGGTTGAATTGTTATCTGTACGTTCAGACATCATAGATTTGTGTCCAGGGAATGAATACTCTTCACTCATGATTTTACTCATGACGTGAACAAAACGAATTTATATACACTAGTAACATACATATTCATCTATTTGAAGCATAATAATTATTTTCCAATAGCTCACTCGATTTTTATCAATGTTTTTATTGGTGCATAAATGTGATCACATTCGTGAACTTCAAACCAAACATAAACTTCTGCAAAAAGCATGATAAGTGATTCATTCGGTAAGAGTGTATTTTTAATATTTGTCATGTGGCATGCAATGACAATTTGATGGTAGAATGATTAAATAATTCTTCTGATATTTCAAAGACCTCATAATTTATGGTGATACATACTATCTACATCACACTATGCTAGCCAGTTACCCGTGCACCCGTCTTCTGGGCGGGTATAAGGTCAAAATGACAGGTAAAAATTGTCCAAATTACACTACAAAGGAGGAAAATGCACAGCAAAAATTGATAAAAAAGACAGTGATCGCATATAAAAACTCTTTCAGTGCAAGAATTGACTTGAGACATCTATGGCTATCAGATTTGGATGTCTAACCCTTACAGCGCGGGGAACGACTTTAGTCCTCAGAATCTGACATCTGTAGAAATCAGATTCTGACAACTGAAGTCTATCCCCGCACTGTAAGAGTAAAACTATTTATAATGGCCGTAGACCATAACATAGGTATTCAAATGAACCAGAAAGGGCTAACTAAGACATTTATGATGGTCTCAAATTGAAAAAAACTTTCATCTCCATGGTTTATACGAAAGTATTTCAGCGCTGTAAAGGTTAAAGTCGGTGCCCGCACTGAAAGGGTTGAGCATGTATAGAAACAGATCTATTAGAACTAGCAGCCAGTAGGTTACTGCTCTTAACCCTTAAAGCGCTGATTTTTTTTATTAAAATCTTGGCTCCAGGCCAAAGGGTTTTTACAGTTTGAAATCATCATAAATGTCTTAGTTAGCTCATTCCTATGTTATGGGTCCACGACAATTAGAAATATTTTACACTTACAGTGCGGGGATCGAATTTAGTCATCAGAATCTGATGTCTACAGACGTCAGATTCTGACGACTAAAGTCTATCCCTGTGCTGTAAGAGTTAATTACTGAATAAAACCTTGCACACTTACTTTTATGACATACTAGCGTGATGGGATCCATGACAAAACCGGTAACACACTCGCAGCCATATTTGACTCGCTCATCGGCCATGACAAAGGTGCACTCCTCATTCTCTCCACAATCCTCCTCTTGTGTGTCGGGTGAGCACTCAAACACAGAGTTGACATCGTGATTTGCTGTAGTTTCTGTCGTCTCACATTTGTCTTTGCCACTGGCTACCAGTGGTAAAGTTTCTTCTGCACAGAGAGTCAAAAGTTGGTTATTCAAGAATGCAGACATTTATTTCTGGTTATCATAGAAAGTGTGGCAGCTTACTACAAAATCACTACGTTTAATTTACTACCAACTTGTCAGGTATGGTACAAAACACTGAACAAAACCAGAAATTTCATACGCTGTCAGCAACCCATCAATAAGGCTGATGGAATCAAATAGACTGTACACATGGTACATAGACATATATATAACAGTGTAAAACAATAGTTCAGATAAGAATTTGTTAAACTATTTTCAAAATAATATGTTATTCAACCCTTGAATTGTCGGTCCCGATTATATTCAGGGTTTTATTATTTAATTAGCACATCAAGTACAGGTACCACATTTTTTACATGTTAAAGATAGAATATGACATCAATCAGCAAGATTTTAAAATGTTTGACCTCTATTTTGTCAAAACTGAATAATTTTCACTCACTTGAAGTTGTGGATCGCGACAGCGAGACACAACTTCAAGTGAGTGAAAATTTAAATTGAATAATTTGGCGCTTAAAGGGTTAACAATCAAGTGAGAGAGAAAAAATATGTTTAGAGATCATAGCTGTAGCAGCATCACATTCAGCATTTATTCTGTCCATGAAAAACTGTTCTTCAGAGTAGATGTTAACCCTTCACCTGCTAGTGATGCATATAATTATAAATCAGCATAAAAATATCTCACAGCAACAAATAATCATCATTTTACTGAATTTACACTAGTTTTAACCTTTAGAGCGTGGGTATCGACTTCAGTTGTCAGAATCTGACGTGTACAGACGTCAGATTCTGACGACTGAAGTTGATCCCCGCAATGTAAGAGTAGAAATATTTCTAATGGCCGTAGACCAAATGAATCAGAAAAAGGTAGCTATTACTAAGACATGTATGATGATTTCAAGGTTGAAAAAACCCTTTTGCTCCAATGTTTTTTCACAAATTAATTCAGCGCTTTAAGAGTTAATTTTCCCTCAAAATTTTAAATCCATCTGACATCAGCTCAGCTCAGCTATGGTTACAACATAGCCAGAGCTGAACTGCAGGGCTTGCTTCCTGAGGCGTGCCATCGCACACCTGGATTTGATTTCAGGTGCGCAAACTTGTAACACGCCATAATATGATGCAAAATCCAGTTTGAATGTCGAATTATATTCAACGGAAACTTACACTCACATAGCTCATGAAAATCACACACCATTACACACCATGTAGCCATTGCGGTTTGCAATTTTTCACAAACCATCATTTTTAATATGGCAAGCCATGGAGCTGAGCAGATAGCGAAACAATGCTCTAATATTGTGCAATATTAACCCTTATGGAGATTAAAGGCTTCTTTTCAATTTGAAATCATTATAAATGTTCTAGTTAGCTCTTTCCGATTCATTTGAATACCTATGTCATGGGTCTACAGCCATTATAAATAGTTTTACTCTTACAGTGCAGGGATCGATTTTAGCGCGGGGATCTATTCTAAAGTCGACCCCCGCGCTGTAAGGGTTAACCCTTAAATCGCTAGCCTTGTGACTATAGTCTTTTTGAATTTGTTCCATTCAGCTGTTTAAAACCCAGTTATCGGGAACTAAATGTGTGTTTACAACATTTGCAAATGTCTGGGTACAAATTACACAAATTGAGTACTTTTCACCCACTTGAAAGTTGTGGTTCGCGGTGGCGAGACACAACTTCAATTGGATAAAAATTTAAATTTACCTAATTTAGCGGTTTAAGGATTAAAAAAATTATAGGCTAGCTACTGCATGGGTAGACCACCAGACCTGTAAAGGGCTAAGACGTGAACTGACCTATAGATCTGACATCAATCATGTATGTTTCCGCAAACTTGTCTCCTTCCCGAAGCTTTGGCTGACACCCGTCTTGAGCCGGGTAAGTGGGGTCACATACCAGAAGGTAGCAGATGTCTTGGTGGAAGAACGCCACATTGCAGGCATCACACTCACAACACAGACTAAAGCATTTTTGTATTGGCACTTTTTGTGTTACTTTAATATATTCACCAGCGTCCACCCCACCTGATGGTGTGGAAGACTTATGCACAAATTTACTCAGTGCTTCATTTTCATCGTCCAGGTTATCAGAACATAAATTTGTGCTGACACCTGAAACAAAACATTGATATAGTGTTACAGATAAGATGCATATTAGAATGATTACTTCAAATGTAAAAAAAAAAAATTAATGTAACGCATTGAGTAACAAAACTCAATTTAATAAAAACATTCTGCGCATGTATGTATTATGTATGTATTTGTTATATTAAAGGGATTCCATGGGATGACATAACGTAAATTTTGATATTTAGCATTGTATGAAGTAGTGTATCATCCCGCAGATCATGATTTCATTTTTTTTTTAATTTTCAAATTTAAAAAAACATTTTATCAACATTTTAAGATTCCGGAGAAAGCCAAAACAAACTATTTGTACACCCGAAGGATGGTTGAATGTTAGCACAGCACTTGGTCACATTTTAATGCTGTCGGCCCAGTGTTTGGGCAGACAGTTTTGTTTACAATTACAATAGCAAATTTTAGAGTGGAGGGTCCCCACCCCCGAAAAAAAAGGCCTGCGGAATAAAAATTGCAATACTCATTTTTTTCAGAGTGGGCATACTCAATTATGTTTCGAAATGAGGGGTGATTAATACACATTATACATAAAAATGGCACTGAATAATATTTTAAACAAATTGAGCCATTCACATCAGAATAACACTGATCATTCTTAAAAGAGAACAATTGGTTTGTGATATATTATTCAGACTGAAAATAATATTTAAATAAAACATATGTATCCGAAATATGTCAGGGTATATTTTAATAAAAATACAACTAACAGTTATTTATAATCTCAGAATAATAAATTGCAGTGGACTGATGACATTTATACTGTAAATAAATAGTTCACTATGAACTCTCCTTTAACTGTTTCATTTCATTTCTCATTCATTTGAGACTGGCATTGTTGATACAATTTCAAGGTTTAAATGAAACATATATATTTATCTAACCATTGGTCAAGTAGATTTCAGGTTCAAATGATGAAAAATATTTATATTTATGAAAAGAGATCAGCTTGAATTTTTATATGATTAGCTGATCGTCTACAAAAAAAACTAGTTGATCAATTTAAAATTTGCATTGTCATTTTATTCATTTTCACACTGGCTTGAAAATAAATAGGCGTACGGGTCTACATGGTCTAGCAGAACAAGGGTTGAGATCTGCAACACCTGTACATTTAATCAATTTCAGTCAATATTTTTGCAGCACGCAGAGCAGTTTGAATGTATTTAAATGTGTCAACATAGGCAACAGCTTCAAATAAATGACAAATAGTTATGTTTAAGAAAAAATAGATATCTCCAACATTGAATTATTTGATTCACTTAAGCATGTTAAGCATCTAACAAAAAATATTTAGTGTTATCAAGTTTAGTGTTATTTCTGTTGTATGTGTATTTCTTTACTTCAGGGATCTTTAGTCAAAATCCAGACTAATCAATGAATACTATTACCTATTGGCAGCAGCAACCAATGAGTACAGAGGCTAAGAAGCACAGCTGACAAAAAAACACTCATGACAACACCGCATCACTTGGTCACTACGCCGACAACTAACGACAAACAAAGATGAATTATCTTGTATATCTTCTTCACATCACAGACACCTGAAAATACAAAGATGTAACTGTCTTTTAGGTTCTATTTAAGAGTATTCTGAACAAATGAAAATCTATCATCGAGTCTGACATGGGAATAAAATTTTACACCCACTTCAATTATGATCAGGAAAGAATCTATTTTGTATCCCCCTGGGCGATAATAAAGGTTTCTGTCATTCAGCATGGGCGATAAGAAACATGTGTGGATGATGGAGGGGTACAATTCAGAACCTTTTTACGATAATCATAAAGTTCAATTCATTCAAAATTTAAAACGCATTAATTAAACTAATATTGTTGGGTTTATTACTAATAAACTGAAAGCGTATCTAATATGTCAGAATGTAGAGGATGCCCTCTTGATTTTGTCGGCATAAGTGTTGTATCTCCTGCCCTCCAGTCCAGGCCCAGGGGCTAGACAACAAGCTGCCTGATCCTGGCCCGGAGGGCAGTGGCCCTCGGCTCAGGCTGACTCAGAGTCAGACTAAGTCACACTCACTGACTGACTGTGACTGCATGTGATTCACGCTCAGACTCGGTCACACTTAATTTTATGTCAGTGTGACAGAGTGACAGTAGGTACTTCACTTAAATTTAGGGGTGGGAGTGAAAAATTATCCCAAGAAGTCCTGAAAAGAATATTGCCTACCTACTAGAATTGCCTACCCTAATTTTTTTCAAAAGTCAGAAAAATCTGTCTGTAGACGAGAATTCCCCACCCCTGTGAATTAAAAAATTGTCCAATAAAATTATGCTAACCCTTTTTTCATAACTGCCGACATGCTAAAAGAAATATTTGACAACATTCCACAGTTTTAACTGAACAAGAAAAAAAACTGTACTAGATCAAAATCTGAGCTGAATTATTAAAAAGGTCCAAAAGTTGTGAGCTTACTAGTAATGTTGCAAATGGCGGAAGGAATACAGAATCCAAAACATCAGCCAGATACTTGGTTTTTGCATCAGCTGAAAAACCCCACAAAAATGAAAGTTTCTGAGAGTTTTAATTTTTAGATACATTAGGGCACCCAATGAGTAACAGTACTTAGCCAATATACCACATATGCACATAACAATCAGAAATTTGAGCATAACTTCCGGGTATTTCAATTTTTAGAGATTCCCACATTGTTCAGTCAAAACAGCCTAAATGATGGCCTCCAGAACTTCCTCATAGGGCAAAAATTGTGTCACTTGTGTAAAAAAAAATTATCAGAAGGGGTCACAGCATGCCTGTTCCAATTACCTCTTCAAGCAATTGTTGCAACAATTACTGAATTAAAGGCGAGAGCTGACACAATTTTTCGTAATAGTGAGAAATCTAATGATGGGAACCCCCGGAAATTTAGTGAAAAGCACTCTCAGTCAGTCACTGCTGAGAGTGAGAACGGATGAGGTTAATCTATTTTAGACGGTGCGCACTAGTTTGGCTGGCATTATTAACACAAATTCTACTTCAAATAAATCAAATTTAAACACATCATATGATGCAATACGCTGTACCCTCCTGGGGTACCGTTGTACCCCGGGGTACCGCGTGATTTGCAGCGCCATCTGATGAATGCGGCTGCAATTTGCGTTGCAACAGGTTCCAACATTGAAAGATGTATTACCAATAGTCCTTAGTGACGAGAATGCCCCCAAAACAAGAATATTTTTCAAAAATAAGATCGTTTCACATCCATTTTTGCCCTATTTTAAAAATATTTTACACTTTTTGGTACCCAGTGTACAGCCTTGAAAAATAAATTAAATAATTAAACAAAATGGCGGATTTATATTTGGTACCCCAGGGTACCGCGTGGTGCATCATATATATAACAGTAGTATGTTACCTGCACACCTACTATTTAGTGTAGACCCCTACCGTATGCAGTCTACTAAAATGTGGTGGTAGATGCTTTTAATTCTGACTACCCCTCAAAGTACTCAAATGCTGTTCACATAGTCAAGATGGCTAACCTATCGTTAGAACTGTTAACAACAGGTCAAGATTTTTCACCAACACAGGTAAAGAGTGAGAATAGAACCCATCTAGTTACTGCATACCACGGAAAATATGTACCGGTACATCCAAACACTTTTAATGGCATTATATCTCGCCACAGCTCTGCTGGGGCAAGACGCGATATAGTCCGTGCTTGACGTGAACAGCATGGTTCAACGTCAGAGATTGACAGCATAGCAAAAGCTGTGCTTTTCTATGCTGGTGGTCAGTGTACGCTGAGAACAAAAATTTCATTAAAAATGTGAGGGTAGCCCTATTTAGATGATTAATTCACCTATAAAGATAGGGCTTTAAGTCCCCACTTGAAGGCATTATTCTAATAAGATGTACATCTGTCATTACAGACTAAATTAACAAGAACCCTGCGGTTCTGAACATTATTGAGAGTATTTTTTTCGCATTAGACTGAAGTTGATATTTATATTAGGCAATGGGCCAAGTAAAATTGTAATCGAAACAAATATATTTTCCGCCAATACAGCCCAGCAGACACTATGTTAATCCAATGTTGTCTTAAGCATGTTAAGGCTGGTACAGTGTCGTATGAAGTGGGCCAGCATTGACACATGCTTGACATTGTGTGCAGATGTGTACTGGTAGCTTCAAATCACCGTACCAGATAGCGATTTTCTTCTAAAGATACGACATTTTTAAATTAGCTGTTCACAGACTGTGTCACGTCAGCAGATGTCTGCCGGCCCTGCATTGACAAGATACGATGTTTCCACATCGTTGGGAAGCATATCAGATTATAGTTGCTGAAAAATGCTTTCTGGTGATATATAATTATTTTTACTGTATCCCTTGGCGTTACAAGGTGCATTACACCACTAATTAGCAGGGGACCTCAGCGGTGTCTGGTGTCTGTGTGTCTGCTAGTTGTGATAAACATCCCACTTCAAATAGCTAACTTTTTCAATTATGGTCGTACAGACATGTAATAAAATATCACCAGAAAACGTATTCAATGCTGAAAATAGTGATATAAATTAGATGATGATAGCGCCTAAACTCGCAAAGTTATTGATTTGAAAAATAAGGCAGGGTATAGCAGTCTATCATCATTGAGAATAAACGTAAACAGGGTACGCCGCCACGAGACGCCAAGCCGATGCCGCCATTGATGACGATGGCCCATAATTAGAACAACACAGCACCAATGTCTCGCGCCGACCATAATAATAATAATAATAATAATAACTTTATTTCAAGAGGGTGAAAAATACATTATACAGGTCAAAAGTACTATTGCATACCCACTGAGCAAAGCTCATCTACCGTGGGGCCCTCAGGATTAAAAACATTATATACAAAAAGCATGAACAAATTAACCATGTGGCATAGTACATATATAGGCATATGCATAAATATATACATTTTCAAAATTATTCCTTTTGAAAAGTCAAATAAAAGTATGCTGTAATTGATAAAGATAAAATACATGATATGTCTACGAATATAAATTTATATAATACAATAAAATATAATTTGTGTCTGATATATGAGCTGAGCAACGGTATAGGCGGTACAAATACGCACACCCTTTAATAAGTCACATAATTAACTTCACATTATTTCATACTGAGTATATAATAATAGATAATATAATATATTGAACAATATATATACTTAGACAATACAACATAATAATGTCCATTATACTTGACAAATGACATTTAACATGTAACTACGTAAAATTTCACATACTGGTGTATTGCAAGGGTTAATATTTCACCATACTTTGTCCTTTCTCCATATTCACAGCCACGTGCATTACAGTGTTAATATCTGTGCTAGTGCGCCTCGTCTCGTCTGTTTGCCATTGAATATTGCATTGAGAATACATAACATTTGTTTTTAATTTTTTATTTAGCAATGTATTATAGATCAATCCTAGAGTTTCAGGTTGAGTTAGAGTGTAATGTGTGTGACACATTAACAGAACCATAGCGTGCACAGTGTCAGCCTTGATCTATTCACAGCTCTTTTTCACACCTGATGTCGGCACCTGGATTAAGTAGGCTCTACTAGGCTGTACGTTGAGTTGTGTCAAAATGATGGCAGCTCGTCAGCATTGCTTACAGCATAAGTAAAAAAAAAAATTCACTTTTGTTTTGTGGTGTCCTCCTATTTGCGCTTGAAATATAGCTAACTGACTGATTTTTTAATATAATGGCTTTTAATATTAGTTTTTCATCACATGTTTTTGTGAAGAAAAAACGTGCCAGCATATTACTTAGTGGGAAATCACACACGCTGCAAATTTTATGCAGCAGTGTAAGGGTTAATATTTCACCATACTTTGGCCTTTCTCCATGTCAAATCGTCGCAATGAAAAAGTTAACTTATATATAACGGGCATTGCTATGTGTTTCTGTATAACCATTGCTATGTGTTTCTGTATAACCGCGTGCATTGATTCACAATAACCACTGGGCCAACACTAGCCCAGCATTGGGGCAATGAGTTGTGCTTGCCGGGTGATAGCTGATCAAAGGCATACCACATCTGCCTTTCCGTCTCTGTACAGTTGGCTCGATCCTGACCTAAAAATTGATCATTTCATCAATAATGGCACAAAGGAAGTCTGTAATATATCAATCTTGAATAGTTTGAGATGAAAAGAACAAATATATATCCTGAATCCTGATATATTTACAATTTAAATAGATTTTGTTCACAGTCAGAAATGAGAAGGTGGCAGTTCTCGCGGATTACATAATCACAGTTGGCCTGGAGCCGGGTGTGTATCACGTGTACACACTGACAATATACACAGCCACAATTAACAAACACAGTAGCTGCTTACATTACAAGTAAGCAGATACTGCCTTTCGAGTTCATAGCAGTATCAGCTCACTCACGGAAAGTGTGATGGCCCTTCAGTATAATGACTGACCCAGATATCGTGCATGAGATTGGTCGAGATGACTTTCTAGACCAATGATGAGCCTGAGATCTAGTTCAGCCATATTGACATTGCACTGTATCAATGTCATGTGTCTGTCGTCCATGTTGAAATATCCAGAGATGTGAATGACCTAGATGTTTTGTGTGTGACTGGTCAGAGAAGGCCATCTCGTCCAATGGTTTGCCTAAGATGTAGATCAACAACAGTAAGAATTTTTTTTCCACAATATTGGCTGTGGCGCTAGATGCTATTAAGACTAAGGGTTAGATTTTCAAAGATATATCATTGCAAAATACTGCATCTATATCATAAAATATTTGCTTTGGAGAGTAGAACATCTGCTAGCTTCCCCCAGTTTCAGACTCTCATTGTGGCAATTTCTTAAGATTATATTGGACTAGTTTGATCCCAAGGTAAGCAATGTTTTCAGTAAAATCTATTGGCTATCTACAGGGTATAAACTGATGGCTCAACCCACAGCTCAAAAATTGAAGACCACTAGCTGTAGTAAAATTGGCAACGGAAATCCTAATAACTCAACAAACTGTATTTATACAGATATTTATGCTTATTCAGAAACAACGCTATGGAATGACAGAAAACTGAACCTATGCGTTTTGCCGTATTTGAGAAGATGTGAGTGATAGTCATTAGGGACACACATTCTATAGACACAAAAAAAACAGTGCTCAGAATCCGTTTTGTGAACCATATTAAAACATTATTGGAATGAGTTCCACTAATGTAAAAATGATTGATCAAACAATGACGCAGTAATTCATTGCGCAATCGATCAGACGAGCACCGTATTTTGGGGGCACAACTCTAGGAATGGCAATGATTACAGACTCTGTATAGCTAACAGGGTCTGTTATTACGGACTAGACGCGATATGGCAAGCAGTGGCCAACTTATTCTTAATTCAGTTCATCCAAAATTGCAACATACCCATACACGTGGTTTGAGAAGGAGGGCTCACAGATACAAAAATGTAAGCAAAAACCTGCGACAGGACATTTTATCAATCCGAGTTTATATTTACTTTAATCTTGATTTCGAATAAATTATTATTTCTGGTATAAATATAATATTGGACAACAGAGTGTAAGCTGCGCCGTGACATGCGATAAATCACTAGAAAATAAAATGTGGTTCCATACAATTTTTAATTAGATGACTCTAGCACCAGTAGGGTTAATTGTATAGTCATTGTTATGTTGACAATCTGCGTCTTCGCTGAGGTGTTCATCTGTGTGGATTATTTTTTATGCACCAGTGGTAGAGGTGTCAAAGCATGCTTCTTAGTTCTTTGGCAGACTGGGCAGGGCAGGGTGGGGGTAGGGATGTCGGCCGTGGTGGACATACATAAAAGCCTAGAATTTTTCCGTCTTGTTTTTATGTCAGTCCAGCCCAGGTTCTGAATAAGAGATGTCACACTGGCTGTTTGTCTATAATTTTGGGCGACAAATCTTGCTGCTGCTTTTTGAATATTTTTTAATTTATCAATGTATTTTTGTCTAAAGGGGTCCCAAACTGCTGAAGAATATTCTAAGGATGATCTGACATTTTAGGGGGACATGCCTTTAGGTTCCTCCGAAGGAAGCCCAGGGTGGAATTCGCTTTACTCGTAATTTTTTTAATGTGGGCCTCCCATTCCAGAGTCTCGCTAAGGCAAACACCCGGGGGTCGATTAACGGTCTCCCATCCGTCAATGGACGGTCGGTGCAATGTGACAGGGTACCCTTATAAAAATCGTTTTTGCTAAGTCTTGATTTGGGATATAAACACTGATAAATTCGCCACAACAAGGAAATCGTCCCCTGACATCATCGCCTCAGTTTGATACCAAAACGAGGCTGGGCGGATGTTTACATATACTGCTATGACCAGTTGAATGTTAGAAGTGTGGATTTCGCGATTTTTCTTCTTCTTTTTTACATATATATAACTGGTGTTGGCGAATATTTAAGCGTATACATACCGAGCAGAAATGTAAGTATTACAGTACTCACTTTACTTTGTAAACATTCTATGTTTAGTACTTTAGATTTTATGTAAAATCAAGATTTACCAGACCTACTGACCAACAAAGTCTGAATCACTGATCAGCCCTGATAAACAGTTTTATTTGCTTGAAATCCGACCTTCAATGGACGTATGTCTTCCAATCGAAGGCATCCGTCAATCGACGTACGACCCTCAATCAAGTTGTTTTATATTTCCAGAAATCTGACAAACAATTATTACTGGTGACAATTGGGTACATTTTTCAAACATCAACCTTTCTTTTTCCAATCATAGAAAGTACATAATTATACTTTTATAATGATCTATGGACATAACTTAATTAGATTACCTAGGACGTTTGGTCGCCAATTGTTTGTTTATGCAATAAAATATGCAAGGAAGTTGTCAGTAAAAAAACGTGCTTCTTGATCTTGTCATTGTTTTTATATTATGATCGAAAATGAGGCTAATTCGCAGCTAGTTTGTTTCGGAGATTATTATTGGTCGAGGCTAAACTACTTCAGCAAATTAGAAATCACGTTGTATAGCATAAAATGTGTCAATTCTGAGGGTACCCAGTCACCACAAATCACATGGACGGATGGGAGACCGTCAATCGACCCCCGGGGGTCCATTAACGTACGAGGGTCGATCTGCGGTCAGCCGTGACCTGTTAACTACTACTTTTGGGGTTCTATTGTTACTGTAGGGCCTTTTGGTCAGGAAATTTTTAATCCAATTAAGAGTTGTTCTCCGAAATCCGTAGTGGGCGAGTTTGTGGAAGACTTATAGTGGCATTCACATTAAAAATCGCATTTTAGGGGGATCATATGGTGTTACTGATTCGCTATTTACGTGAAAAGTACTCACAATATTGACCTAAAACTTTGAGTCAGTATAAAACATATGTTCTACCATAACACAACTTATCTTCATTTGATTAGTTTGAATAATGCCACAGATGGAAAGGGTTAAAATATTACTTGATATAGTTACGGTCCGCCACTCAACCAAATAAACAAGTTATGCTCACTGCAGCCGTTCACACATGTACACGTGGACAAGTCAATTAAGCCTGACGGGTTGAGCAGGTTGTTTTAATTGTTAGGTATGCAGGTGCGTTGTATATTAATCAGGTACTGTGATCCACTTAGCCTATTGTGTATGCTGGTACCAGCATGAACTGATTAGCATGGCCTTGCAGGTGAGGGTTGGCTGGGGCTCCTGAAGGGTGGGTAACATTGCCTCCATGTGCAATTTGATAGCGCAATTACTTTTCAATTAACAGTTTCAATAGTTGAATGTTGTTGTAAAATAATATTTACCTATTTAGAGTCAATCACAGATGTAGGCTATTACTCAATGTAAACATGGTAAATTGGAAGTGAACATGATCATTGATTTCATTTCACTTCCTTTCAAACAATAATTTCATGCCAATATAATGTAAGGTGCCTTACTTTATTTATTTTTATTATCACTGAATAAAGTTGATATGTTTGTATATGAACATTTTATAAACTTTATTGATTTGATTAGATTTAATATAGCATAGGCTTATGTATAACTGGTAAGCAACAATTAGCAAAATGTTGAACAAGATAAGTGAATAGAATGAAACTATTTTCTACAACGGTGCAATATAGGCTAGGCCTACTGGTAATGAAGAATTTCATCATAAACATAACAAAATAGCTCCACACCAATTGAATTAACATATCTAGCCTACTTATAGATGTTGAATTCAATAGCTTTTATATAAAGATAAAAAAACACGCCTATTTGGTGATGACGCATGGGCCCTATCCCAGAAAACATGAGACGTGGCCCAACGATGGTTTACTGTTTGCAACGCTGGTCCAACGGTAAACCAGCGTTGCAAATTGGTCCAACGTCTCATAAGTTTGCTGGGCATAGGCCTATATATATCGCCAGAAATTCACTTCATAAGTGACCGACATAGCCTCTAATTATAATATAGGTGATTGATTGATGTTGACAATACAAATTATTGGTATATCGTGGCGCCAGGCTCATTGGCTAACTCAGGGCACGGGTGTATCGGGTTGGAGTCCCGATGCGGCCGATATCTTTTTATCGTACGCACATGCAGTGACCCAAACTGTTCAAATTCGTGGGATAATGACGAGAGAAACGTATTTATGACCGATTTGCGCCGCATCAAAAACATATAAAGAAATAAAGAAAACAAAATGACCAATATGTCAAAGTTGACATGTAGCCTAAACGGTCAATAATAATAAAAAAATATATTTATAATGTCTTTGATTTTTGATGACCAAGCATAAATGGATATAAGTCCAATAACTGATGAGCATTATAATCGCACCTCACACGGTTCACATCCTTTTTGCAGATGAAACAGGGCTATAATCCGGCGACACAATTTTTTTCAGTCACAAAAGGCTGGAAAGCGAAATGGAGAGTGAAGAAATACAAGAGAGCCAAGAAAAGAAACAATTATCATGATTATAAAAAGCGAGAGAGACAAAAATACCGGAGAGCCTGGCCTAAATCATTAAAAATAATCTCAATCCCAAGGCCTGAAAAATGTCCATTAAGACTTTTTAATGACTACGCGGGCTGTGGGCTGAGCATGCGGGCATGTAACTGAAATGTTACTGATTCTATGAAAAAACTATTTTCGACCTGATTATTCGAGGGCAAGTCATTGATATGATCGTCCAATTTTTTACGGGGTCAATCT
Source organism: Flabesymbios commensalis (assembly GCA_964017125.1). Classification (NCBI taxonomy): domain Eukaryota; kingdom Metazoa; phylum Annelida; class Polychaeta; order Terebellida; family Flabelligeridae; genus Flabesymbios; species Flabesymbios commensalis. The sequence continues at coordinate 22,930,472 of OZ024915.1, read as the reverse complement.
GTGGCTGAAACCTGTTTCAGCTACAAGGGCTAAAGGTACCAGTCCACCTACAAAAGTCGAAACTTGCCTGGTACATTAAAAGTTTGAACTGCTAAAATATCATTAGATTAAAGCATTTCAACAATAAAAAATAACATAAACTGAAAGAATCTTGATACTCCTTGCAAGGTTTGAATTTGGCTAAAATTAAGTGGTGGGCTAGTTTCTTTTAATTGATTAGTTAGTAGGTGCTTGGTCTTTGTGCACAGGTTGTAGGCCCACCCCCATGAGGTAAATTAACCCAAGAAGTAAATATCTTGAATCAATGATTCGAAACCTCGCCTGAAAAGGAGGGGCTTCTTGGGCATTTATGTAGGCCTTTTGAGCTGTAATCCCACGGGCTATGCTCGGCAATTTTTTTATGTTCCTAATCGCAGGTTATCTTCAAATCCCCCTTGACCCCCTCGAACCCTCACCCACAACTTTCGACCTTCAAACCTCGACCCACAACCCCCTCGACCCACAAACCCTCGATCCTAGACCCACAACCCCCTCGACCCACAACAAAAGAATATTTTTATTTATCCCATTATATGGTAGACCTATTAACCAAATATTTCTACTTCAAGTAATCTATATCTGGACACTTCAAGTTCCGAAGTTGTTCGGAAGTCCCCACGCTCCCAGGACTTCAAGTCACCCATATGGGACTCACTGCAGGCAGTTAAATTAACTATATATAATTATAGTCAACATAACTGTTAGGGGGGGGGGGGCACTATTCAATCTCCGGGAGGCGGAGGGGCTGGATTATATACCCGCGCCCCGGTGGTTCTCTGAAAATGTCAAATTTGTACCATTAGCTATTAGTTCTTTATCTCTTCCTTTTCTTTGAAAATAAATGATAATTCCGTCTTGCTTGTAAATCACTGTGTCTCTTATTTTTCGTCATCTGGGTTCCTGGAGCCTCTCTTGCAGGCCTACAGTTAGCCTTGTCGTCCCCTCCCAGGCCGTGGATTGATGTATTTGCTTTACCCGAAAAATTCAACAAGGCTGTGACAGAGAGCGAACGCGACTCCAAGGTCCGAAAAATGTCCATAACTTTTTAGTGACTGTGCGACCTCTGAGCTGAGCATGCCGGCATGGAACTGAAATGTTGCTGATTCTGAAAAAAACTATTTTCGACCTGATTATGGCCCGTATTTTCCGATATGACAGTCAAAGAAATGTCCCACGATTTTGTATGCAGTCAATCTGTGGCTGAAACCTGTTTCAGCCACTGGGGCTAGCCTACAGTGTCGCATCTTCAAGTGTCTCTCGCTTTCCAGCACAGTGGTATTTTTAGTCACTCTGATATCTCGCTGTTTATCACGCTCGGACCACCATATGTACATGATAAAAATTGAGTTTATTTAAATGGAATCACACGTGTATAAGATAAGTGTACAGTCAGGAATTTCTTTGTGATTTTTTTAAGGTTTAGTTATACCGTATTCAATATAATAATGCCCATAATTAAATAAACGCTCACACCACTGATTTAAAAATAAAACCCACGATATAGCATGTAGTCTACACTATATATGATAATTAAATAATAGCCTAATCTAATACTCCACCACCCCCCTCTAATCACGTACAGGGGGGTGTTCTAATTAATATGAAAAATAAAATGTAGGTATGGGCCTAATAATTTATATAGGCCTATTATAATTAATATTATCTCCGTAGAACCTAACTTTTCCTTATAAAAAATGTCAACCCAAAAATTGTTTTATACATAGATCTAGGGCCTCATTACCGGTAATTTTGTTATTCATGCAGGCTATAACAGTTTCTGATAGTTTCCATATTTGTCTTACTAGTGTATGTCTTACCCTATGCATACAAAAATATGAATTAAAGTCTGCTACTTTTCTCATAATCATAAAATGAGCTACATAAAAAGCCACAAATTAACCTATTATAAAGGCAAATAACTGATACCAGATAGGCCTTATATAGACCCAAATGTGCCTGGAAGTTTAGGCTACAACGGGAACAGGCACATTTTGGAGAGTGCAGCACAGTAAATAGGCCTAGATGCCTTTATCTGATAAATCCATAGAACTATATTATATATTTTGTGTGTGCTACCATGCGTGCAAAACAAGCGTTGATTGTCATAGTCTATTTACTTTACATTAAATAGTTCTTAAACTATTTCCATTTAGAATGCTCAAATTGCTAGCGTAGCATGAGAATGGCCCGTTTGTTTAATACGCCAATGGTATAGAAAATGAGAATGTAGACCCCCGTGCCACCCAGTCGGGAGATAACCCCCATCACCTTTTCCAGTGAGTGGGCTGAGCCAAAGTACCAGGATGACAGACAATGTGCACAAGAGGAAAGATCAACAAACATGCTGGGGGGAATTTTGGGGAGATGTTTTTTTATTTTCTCACTTCACAGCTAGTATTCACACTGAATTCAATAATCGTCGGAAAATAAAATCGCCCCATCATACAAAGTAAGTGAATATGGAAAAAAAATCGACTAAAAACGGTAAATATTGATATGAGAGCGAAAAAGCATCCACCACGTGCGGTGAAAGGTGAATCCGGGTATAGTCACTTAGAGGCGTTGGTAGGGGACAACTATAGTCAGATTCACATTAAATTCATCAACCGGGATTATTGAATTTCGCGGATTTCTCAGTCAAATCTGAACCAATTTTCATGAAATTTTACACACACTATTTTCCATTCATGTCGTAACTACCCTGAAAATTTCGCGAAGTTTTGATAAGTATTTTAGAAGTTAGACCATTTGACATGTAATAAAATTGTGAAACGAAGCTAATGGGTTTATAGAGGGCAACATTTTTTTTTATTTACTACATGTCAAATGGTCTAACTTTTTACATACTTATCAAAACTTCGCGAAACTTTCAGGGTAGTCACGACATGAATGGAAAATAGTTATAGTGTGTGTAAAATTTCATGGAAATTGATTGAAAATTGACTGAGAAATCGGCGAAATTCATCCACCACGGTGAATGTGAATCCTGGTATAAGTCAGTCACTGAGACTGAGTCAGTGTCACTCAGTCAGTGAGACTGTCAGTGACAGTGTCACTGGAACTGAGTTAGACTCTGAGACTGAGTGACTTGTCTCACTCTCACTCTCAGTCTCACTGAGTCTCAGACTCAGTCCACTCTCAGACTCAGAGACAGAGTCAGCGAACTCTTTTGTTAAGATTTCAAATGCATGAAAAATTACAGAACCGGCATATTATTCATCTAAAACAATCACTTATGCATTAATGTGATACAATAATGTGCTTTTACATTTTTAAATGGTCAAAAATCGTTTTCCATATGTCACTTGTGACTTGACATGAATGACAGCCTGTGTTGTTTGTGTCAGTTCACATTTGACCAATGAGGACTTACGACACATAATCTGGTAATGATAAATGCAGCTGATCGTTAGTAGATGCGCGCTGCGTACTCAGATGAGCAAACGGTGTTCATGGTCTCACCACCCTAAATAAGGCGAAATCCGGCAAGGTGTCTACTAATAAAGGAATCATAACACAATTTTTTTTAATGCTTCTGTTCTAACCCCTGTTGAATTAAAAAAATATATAAACAGGCTATAATTTTGTGAATATTTAATAAACACATGTTGTTTCCGTCATGCAGGATATCAGATATAACTTTCATGATAATCTCGCAGGGGTACGGTGGGTTAAAAGGATGTGTGTCCGGTCTGTAACAGAGGGTCATTCTGACCTCAGAGATTATATCTCTGATACCACACGCTCATTTCGCCGTATGCACGCATGGCGATTGACCAGATTTATCAGCCGTTAGTGAGTGTTACCACGTGATTTTATAACCATTCCTATAACCACGGAACTATTTTGGTGTTCACTTCAACTCATTACTTATCCTTTTTTCAATAGTTAATTTGATTTTAGAGTTTGTTACAGGTAAAGGCTATTTATTCTGTTTAGTAGTGGATAAATTGAACCAGCACAATTCGCATGTCATTCAGTAATTTATATTTGCCAGTGTTTTGAAGCCGATTGTAAATTCTGTCAGAAAAACGTAAACATGGACCTTCTCACAGCAGCGCGTAGGCAGAAAAAGTAATCCATTGAATGTTTTCTATTTCTATGTGAATATAAACTCATATGTGGCAGAGTAGTGGTGTTTTATATTTGCCATATATATTCAGGACACTCAAGCGTGTTTATAAGCCTACAGTTGTTATATCAACAAAACTGCTCAAAATGAGCAGTTTTTGTCGAAACATGGCGTGTGGTTACAGAGAGAGAGCGGGGTTGACCTGAGCGACATCTATGTGTGGAGAATGACAGAGGGTAAGAATTATAGCTAAATTTGAGATGTTCTGACGTTTATACACGTTATGGACTGTAGCTCAAAATCTGTCTGGTTACCAAACATATATCGGACCTGTTTTTGAAAAAGGACAGATTAGGTTTTGTCATGATATGCGACACTATATGTGGATATTGTCGAAAAGGGGTAAAATCGGCCCATGGAATTGAGGCAGTTTACATGTATTTCAATGGGAGCGGCATTTGCGGTGGTGAGACCTCATATATATGAGCAAAGAACATACATTAAGTATATTTCTATGCATTTGAGTGCGCTATGGGAAAAGGAAGCTGCAGCCTGGACATATAATATGTCTCTGGCCATACCGTATTCCCCCCGCATATAGGCGCATGCGCCTAAGAATATTTATCGTTTAAAATTATTCAGCTTTTTACAATATGACTAGGCTATAATATTTTGCGTGGTTTGTCGTGGTGCCCATAAAAAAAAGTAAATATTAACAGAGTAACAAATAATAAATAAAAACAGCTGGCTTGGTTTTGAGGAAATATCTGTGTATTGTATGGGAATTGATCTGTCGTTATAAGATTAAGTCAGATGGTGGGATGGTAGGCCCCTATATGTAACCATGCGGATTTGTTGTCTAAATGTTTGTGTATATGTGATATATCGTGTTGGTTAGTAGATGTTGAAATTATGTGCAATGAAGAAAGCTGTGGCTTTTCTGTATGTCTTGAGGTTTGGGAGAGTTCGAATGGAAGTTGGTGACTAATTCCAGAGTCGAGTGCCTTTTGTAGTGAGCGAATTTGGGTGTTAACTGGGTACAAAAAGGTCCCAGGAGGTGGATCTCCTTGTACCGTAGGCCTACTGACGTGAATCAGGGATCAAACAGTGAGACATGTAGGCCTAATTTGTTTTTTTTGGAATGCATCATTTTGAATACCAAGACAGCTGTCAAAAACATAATTCTTTGTTTAATACTCAACCACTTTAAATTCGAAAGCATGTCCGCGATATATGTGTCCTGAGATGACGTTGCAAGATGATACGCATGCCACGGTTTTGAATTTTCTGTAGTAGGCCCCCTAATACCTATGTAAGTGTCACTGGTTGTTCCCCATATAGTACAACAGTAGTCGATCGAGGTGTGGAAGAACCATGGTGTTGAACATTAGAGACCTGGTATAAATGGGTAGAAAAGGTGCTGCCCTTTTCATGGCTCCAAGTTATATTATTGGTCTATGTAATTTACTGAGCAGAAAAAGTTGTATCAGGAAGCTTGTATCAGGAAGCTTAGCACAGTGATGAAACTATTCGTATCTACTCACAGGAGAAGAAAACAATTATAGACTTGTATATGTGACAGGGCCACTCTACAGAAACACGATTTAAAATCTGTGAATGTGGCACAGGAACTTGAAATCAATCTAAAGGTTTTATATTTTTTTTGATAGAGGAACGTTTTGAAACATTGTGATAATCTACAATCATACATTGTATGTTTTTTTTTAAATTATGATTTAAACATTGTCATTTAGATATTATTCCATGAAAAAAAAACGTAAAAAAAATATATTTGTGATACAGTGCTGAAATTTATGTTACAGTGCTGACGGTTTTTAAAAACATGTAACAACGTCATAATGACCTTAGGCCTACGTACTCATTTGACATGTTTCAAAATAACGTTGTCACAATAAATCATATATAACGTTACTCAGTTAACCATAACCCTCAAAATATGTTCATTCTTAATTCAGTTGATTTCAATTATATTAATATTTTATATTATCGCTTTAGTTAATATCATGCAATATTTCCGTAATGAGAAAAAACAATTTAAAGTGGCCACTTTGGATTTTCTTTGTGCGAGATTTGTCATGGGTTATCCTTGTGTGAGATATTTTGTATTATATTCATGGTCCAGATATTTTTTGCATTGTTTTTGATTTATGTGAATATCACAAAATTACTCAAATTCAATATGGCCGTTTTGCTCCCAAAGGTTAATTGGGTGATTGTCTGACATTGCTGAGCATTTAAATTACCAAATTAAAAGGTAATTTGATGGAAACTTTTTCACGAAACGCACTAACGAACATTTCTTTGTTAGTGGCCGTAGTAATTAAAGGGTTGATGATATGCGGATCAAAATGTAACCAAAAACATTCCCCAGTGGTATGTGATGTCAAGTATGATAGATTATGGTAGCTATTTTGAAAAAAAAATATTGGCGGTGAATTCACTAAAAGGTAAAATGTGGCTATTTCTGAAATAATAAATTATGATATAAAATAATATTCTAACTGTCTATATGTTTTTCGTTATTTCCGCTATTTCCATTTATGTTCTGCGATGACGTTACCATGACGTTATGTCAATCGGATGGAATCTGTAATTTATTATAATATCATTTTTTTCAGTAAAAAAATCTTAAAATTAGGTTAAAATTCTTTAAAAATGTTTTTTAATGCAATATACATAGTTGTGAATTTTTATGTCATGATGCCACACGATTTAACATGGTATAAGGGAATAATTAATTGCCCGTGGTTCATTACTTGGTTTTGCATTTTTCCAATGTGTCAAAAATAGGCCTAATATAGGCTTATTCCACATAGATGTGAACTTTTACTTGGTTTGCTTTTTCTAACATTTGTTATTGAAATAATATCGCTTAGTTAACATGGTTAAGACGGTCAAATTTTAGTGATACATAGGCCCGAAATGTAGACTGACCATGAGGATACAATAGTAGCCTACCGGTCCTGTTCAGCTGGCTGTTTGACTCACACGTGCGTGTTTCACGCTACAACACTCCCTTCGCATTATAACATCTCTGGTATAACACATAATATAACACATCATCAATTATCCTGCACCAAGAACAAGAAATGTAAGTACACTCTTTGACACATTAATTATTTATGTCAATCACGCTGTGATTACTGTCCTTATGGAGAATATAACTAAAATTACTAATGCGAGACTATTTTGTTTTCATTCCGTTTCTTAATTTTCAACGTGCGTTCTTTATTATTTCATATCTTATATAATAGAAGTCTGTATATATAGAGTGATACAACTAGTAGATTTGAAAATGATATTATTTACTGGGATATCAGGATATAGTAAACGCGAGAAGTTGACCAACACAAGACGTTCAGCCAATGTTGGATGAATGTTGGGTCACTGTGGAAGACGGTGAGCTTTCCTTCAGCGAGTATTATGTCAAATTCCTGTGTTTCCCTATTTCAGTTCATTAATGTTGTGTAATGGTAAATATAACGGAAGTAGGCTTACGTTGTATTCGTTACGTTTTTGTAAATTCTACAAGCGCCGTTTTGTATTATTATTTTTTTTTGGGGGGGGGGGCTGATTTACTGATTGTTAGAAACTACATTGCGTGTATTTTATCGACATACATATGTTAAATTAATTATCTGCACATAATTTAATGCGAATTATGAAACTTGTATTATGATTTATATGGATTTTGATATGCAATAAAGCTATATTTATTTGGTAATTTTTATATTTATTTTATAATTCATGTTCTGTAGTACATGTAGTAGTATATAGCCAATGATACTTGATAATATCTGATGTTTTTCAATTTCAGGAGCATGAATTGCTGTCCACGAAACCCACAGAAAGGATTTTGAAGATATATCTCATACCAACAGAGAGGACCAGATGCTGCGTCAGCCAATTTATTTTTTCTACATTCATGAATATGCTTTATCTTATGTTTTGAATTACACTGAAAAATAACTGTTTTCAATAGCTAAATGAAATTTCTTGTGATGTTTGATAGTGCACTGGATTCAAATCCCGGCTGAGTCAGCTGTTTTACTTTGGGATTTAGTTGGAGTACGGTCTTGTTGTGCCAAATAAATGGCATTACCTCACACAAAATGTAATATAATTTTCGACAGTGTTTTTTTGCTCAATAATTGTGCCTGGCTAAATATATATAACGTTCTTGAAATTATTAAAATCGAGTGTACCGTAGGCCCTTCTCCCGGGGCCCTACTACCTATGCTACAGCCATTTTGAGTCACTGCATCAGCCGAGGGGTGTTTGCGTGCTTGCACAGTATTAATAGGCCCTATTGCTGATTTCAGGGAGGGAGGATGTCATGAAAATTTTCAACTCAGATCAATTTTAAGATGGCCGACTTGCAAACATTATTGAAATCAATATGCGTAATAACAATGCCAGATAGCTATAGACCATTATGTATGAATCAAAATGTGCGGTTTCAGAGACCCTGCAAAATTTCAACTTGATCAAATGCAATATGAACCTAATTGCGGTTATCATTGACTTTAATATCTGTAATGTACATGGCCAACTAGTGTATATAGCTAGACTATTCCTGTCTAAGAGATGTAATGTAATTGTGTCAGGAATAGCAGAGACCAACGGCAGAGAAAATTGGGACGATTGTGAAAATCTAGTGAGGGATCACCTTGTTAGTAAACTGGGAATGACGACTGAGTCAGTAGCAGAAATGGAGATTGATAGAGCACACAGGCTTCCAAAAAACAACCGAAAACAAGGACCTCGTGACATCAATTTTAACCCCACAAAATACAAAGATAAAGATCGCATCATCAAAGAAGCAAGAAGATTGGGACCGGAGGGCATCTATTTCAAGGAGGATTATACAGATCGTGTGAAAAAAATACGCTGGCAATTAAGAGAACTATTACAAGACCCACGGAAGCTGGAAGGTGTTCAGGCGTTTCTCTCATATGATAAACTATTTGTGCTAAAAGACAACGCAAGAAACGTATATACATATGATTTAGGAAAGGATTGTGTGGTAAAACTACGAGATTCTTTTACTGATGGATTAATCATTCGTGCTGGTGCTAAGACTGAGAACGAACAACCGCAGCCAGCAGTTGACCAAGGTGATGAAAACCAGAGATAGGATGTAGGCCGAGGCTTATATATTTTTTCTTGGAATGTGGGTGGATTATTGAAAAAGACTGGCGATGTGGAGTTTATGAATGTAGCTGTGAAACATGATATTATAGCGATATACGAGACATGGGCAGTGGCCGATAAATCTGAGGATGTGAAACGTTTATTTTTCAACCATTTTTGTGAACTGAACCCAGCAGTGAAGTTAAGTAAATACGGCAGAGCTTCAGGTGGCGTAGCTGTATACGTAACGAATACCTTAAAGACACAGGTAAATCGAATAAATAACGACTTTGAATTTGGGGTAATTTTTACAGTGTGTAAGTCAATACTGAAGCAGACCTTTGATTTGGTTTTAATGTGTATATATTGTCAACCTGAGGTTTCGCCTGTGTATAAAGAACAAGAGAATGGTATTGAAATTTTATTTAATAAAATACTAAATGTACAATGCGCATATCCAAACCATAAAATTTTGATAATAGGAGATTTAAATGCACGTATCGGACAAAACCAAGATTTTATATCACATGATTCTGTAAAATGTATTCCTCAAATGAATTGGTATGAAGAAATTGAAAATGTTTTCTCAATAGAAAGAAAATCTAAAGATATAGTTGTAAACAATTTTGGAAAACATCTATTAGAATCATGCAAAGAGATGAGGCTGTTTGTTTTAAATGGAAGATGTTTGACAGACTCAGAAGGTGAATATACTTATATAAGCAGTACAGGTAAAAGCATTATTGATTATTTTATTACAGAACCAGAAATATATGATTTATTTACACAATTTTATGTCAGTGATATGGACATTGGAGATCATTTACCTGTTATTGGTTATATCGGTGAAAAGGAAATAGATCCCAAGATATGTATCAGTAAAAATGTTCATAAGCTTGAATCATGCATAAAATTCAAATGGCAACCAAACCATATTTCAGTTTTCTGTGAAAATTTAACTGTATTATGCTCATCAAATCATGTTACTAATCTTTTTAAAGAACATGCAGATACAAATGAAACATCTAATATGGTACAAATTATTACGGACATGATACAAGATTCTGCATCATTGATGAAGGTATCAACATACGAAAAAAGTAAAAAATATAACGATGTTGTAAAACAACCAGCTTGGTGGTGTTCAGATTTAGATAAGGCAAAACATGTGAAACAATAATATTTAGGAAAATTCAGAATTACAAATGTAATAGCAGATCTGACAAATTATAAAGAATCAAAAAAAGATTTTAAAGTATTGTGCTCAAACAAAAAGCAAATATATAGGTCTCAAATAAAAGAAGATATAATTGATTCACTAAAAGATCCAACATCATTCTGGACAAAAGTAAAAAAACACACCAAATTAAAAACACAAACAGTAATAAATATAACACATGTTGAATGGGCAAACTATTTTTGTGATCTTCTAAATCAACCAGTTAATATAAATAAAGATTTTACAAATCAAGTCGAAAATATATTGAAAGAACACAACTTTAATGACTGTAATGATTGTAAAGATGGAGAAAATGAACAGTTAGATATATTAAATTGTGACTTCACTTCAACTGAGATTATTTCGTGCATTAAAGAAATGGCAAGTGGTAAATCACCAGGTAGCGATGGTATAACAATGGAAATGATTAAATCTTTTACTCAGAATCTTGTTCCTTTCTTAGTAGAATTATTTAATACTATATTGCACAGTGGAAATTACCCACAGCAATGGAGGGAGGCTATTATATGCCCATTACATAAAAAAGGGACTATACATGATCCACAGAATTATAGTGGTATTTCTTTACTTTGTGTTCTTGGTAAGATTTTTATAAAGGCTCTTAATACTCGTTTTCAAACATGGGCAGATAACAATGACATAAATAAAGATGAACAAGCAGGTTATCGGAAAGGTTTTTTAACAATTGATCAAATTTTTATATTATATGCAAATGTTTCAAAATATATTTCCAAGAAAAAAGGGCGAATGTATGTATGCTTTGTTGATTTTAGCAAAGCTTTCGATAGCATACCGCATTCTTTACTTTGGTATCAAATGATGAAAAGTGGAATACATGGAAAGGCTATAAGAGTGATGCAAAGTATGTATGAAAATTTGAGGTCGTGTGTGCGAGCACAAGGTGGACTAACTCATTATTTTGATTGTTTAGTGGGTACACGGCAGGGTTGCATGCTCAGTCCTTTTTTATTTGCTTTATACATCGGAGAGTTGGTTGATATGTTGAAAAACAGTTATGGTATATTTATTACTGAAGAATTATCACATTTGAATATTGCTTTACGCTGATGACATAGCATTGTTTGCTGACAGCGTGAAAAGACTTCAGGAATTACTAAATACTTTATCTGAATTTTGTAAGAAATGGGGACTTGCTGTAAACATAAGCAAGACAAAAAATATAATATTTAGAAATGGTGGCATTGTAAAACATATTGAGAAATGGTATTTTCAAGGTGAAGAACTGATTAATGTAACATATTATAAATATCTAAGAATTCTCTTTTCTTCTAGACTGACCTGGCATTCAGCACAAAATACTTTGTGTCTCCAAGCCAACAAAGCACTTGTATTTATCTATAACTTAAGCCATGCATGTGGAGGAATTCCTATAAATATTGCATGTAAATTATTTGATTGTATGGTTTTACCAATTCTTTCCTATGGCAGCGAGATGTTGGGGTATGAACAAATAGCATCGATAGAAAGAGTTCATATTAAGTTTCTGTCTGAGAACAGGATAGTAAAGCAAGTGTATATAATGTTAAATAAATTAGATGGAGTCGGGAGGAAAAATTGGGTCTCCCAAATGAGGTTTTTATTAAAAGAACTTCGTTTTGAGTATGTGTGGTTACAACAAGGCGTAGAGAACAACCAATTATTTTTAGAAATATTTCAGTCAAGGGTAAAAGAATTGTATTATAATAAATGGAGGCATGGGGTTGAAAACTCGAGTAAACTGTCTATTTATTCAACATTTAAAAACTCATTGGAATGGCAAGTATATTTAAATACCGGTATTATTAAAATGATAAAGTTCGGGCAGCATTGACACGATTTCGCTGTTCAATTCAAGTTTTAAATATTGAAATGGGCAGGCGAAATGGTATCTTATTAGAAGACAGGTTATGTGCCTTTTGTGAAAATAATGGAATTGTAGTTATTGAGGACGAATACCATTTTTATTGCATTGTCCGCGTTATAATACTATTAGGGGAAAATATCTAAAAAAACATCTGGTGCTATATACTGTTATTAGCTACTCAAATTTTATAGAGATTATGACCGCTAAAAATGTTGACTTGATACAAGATCTCGCATATTATGTATATTATAGTTTCGAGCTCAAAAACACACCTGCTGTTGTATGAAATGTTCTTTTTAATGCCATTACCATCATATGAAATGTGCTATGTACACACAAACATACTATGTTTTTGATAATATATGCTGTGTATAATGGGCCTCTAGGCCTTATATTACTTGAATAAAGATTACTTACTTACTTACTTACTTACTATTCCTGTAAAAGAAAATGTAAAAGTCCAGGACAGGATACACCCTAAAAAATGTCTATCACACGGGCGATGTGTCAGATTATGGTGCAAGCTGACTGAATTTGTGGTAGGCTACTTGATATTTTTCGAAAGCTCGAAGCCACTTTACTAAGTTTTGTCATAACAAATTTAGGGTTTGATTTTATGCATCCTGGAAAACCTGGAATTGTTAAAATTCCATTCCTGGAAAAGGGTGAAAATAAATTATTTATTTCCATGTATGCAGTTTAAAAAACCTATACATGTATCATTTTTTATTTGACTCTCGATTTTTTATTTTTTCAACTTTAAAGAATGCAGTAAACAACTTCATAGAGCCTAATGTAGGTTGAGGTGGAATGGGGAAGAGAGGTAACGAAACAACTGTGGAAGCAAAATGCAGCAGACAGGTACATGCAGATCTATATTTCATATGCGAACACGCAATTGAAGAGGAAGTTGAATTAAATTGTTACACTTGCAAATAAAGCTGTTTGTACATTTTAGCCAGTTTTCCAGATTGTTTTGCTTAACATTCTCCCTTTTAACACCGTTAGTTTCCACTTTTAGTCCTACCTCACTGTGATCTCACTGTATGAGGTCACTGTGGGGTCATTGTGCGAGCTCACTGTGATTTCGCTGTGGTCTCGATGTATGTGCTCACAGTGGTCTCACAGTGATCTCGCTGTGAGTTCAGAGTGTGAGCTCACTATGGGCTCACTGTGAGGTTACACTTTAGAGCGAAAAAAGGCTTTGGCGGCCATTTTGATCTTTAAATTGTTTTCTGTCTTAACTTTTCACCATCGGCACAATAGCATGAGAACCACTCAAGGAATTTCAACAAAACAGCACACACACATTCATTGGAACCCATTCTTGAGCTGATTAGGTTTTGGTGTACTTTGGTCGAGGGGGGGGGTAGGGGCCATCTAATTAATAAATTTTGCTCATTAGAGCGATAAATCAAAATTTGAAATGGTGATTCCTTGGGTGTGGGAGACCACCCGATTAAATGTTGAGGGCTACCGTCTTTGAACAGGCTATTTTAAAAAAATGTGACTGATTTCTAATTAACGGTGTCGTGTTTTAAATCAGTGGAATCATCTAATGTCAGGTTTTGAGCAACATAGCGTAATACGAAGACTTATGTCTACCTTTAAATTATGGGCTGTGGAGACTTCAATATTTGCCATGCATTATAACATCTAGTTCTCATTGATTAAAACTAACCTTCCGTGTAGTTTCCTATTTTAATTGTTTGATAATGAAGCCTGTCTATATTGATCATGTCTTCGTTCTTGTAGAGAGTGTAATCAATTGAAAGTGAGGTGATGGCTGTGGTGGCGAATATTCTGAAATATGCTTCAAAGCGCAAAGGATCGAGGTAATGGTACTTATATATTAAATAATAATGGGCTACAAATTAAATATCAGTATTTTATTACTCGATAAAATCCTTATTAGCTGAGCTACTTCTAACAACCCTTTGTAATATTGCAAATGATTCACTGGTCCAACTTGAGGTTCCAAATCTGACTGGAGCGACTTAAACATGCTAACATAACTATTAGTGTTTCCAATGTAAGCCCAGGGCCTGTGTTCTGAGAAGATCTTAAAAGTTAAGTTAATAGCTAAGCTGCTAAGTCACTACATGAATGTACTCGTTAAGATGGACTTAGCTATTAGATTAGCTCTCAAGATCGTCCCAGAACACAGGCCCTGTAATCTTTAACATTGAAATGTCATTAATAATCTCATTTCGTTTCTGTTTTTTTTTGTAGTCAAAGCAGAAGATAGAAGATAGAAGTTATCAACTTGAAATGTTCGTTCTTTGAAAATAAAGTTAATTTACATTCTACAATTTGTCCTTATTTTTACCAGTTCCTAAATCAATTTGTTAGATAATTATCTGGGAGTTTTACTAATATCAAGGTTTGTGTGGAGTAAACATTGATCGCACATGGAATTAACAAATTGATAAAAGTGGTTTAAATCAATGTGGAACCGCGTCGGACACCGAATGTGGAAGGAACATAGGAAGTGTGAGTTGTAAATAACATGGATTCAGATTGTTGATTCAAGTCATCAATGTGGAAATCGGACGTGTAAGCCACGTGGAAATGTCCAAGTGGAATGCTCTTTCACCTGTGACCAAATATCCACCAATATTCAACGTGGATTTATATGTTTGATTCAACTTGGAAATGTCCACGTGGATTCATTGTGGATTTAGATTGTTGATACCACGTGGAAATGTCCACCAATATTCAACGTGGATTTATATGGTTGATTCCACGTGGAAATGTCCACGTGGATTCAATATGGATTTAGATTGTTGATTCCACGTGGAAATGTCCACGTGGATTAAACGTGGATTTATATGGTTGATTCCAAGTGGAAATGCCCACGTGGATTCAATGTGGATTTAGATTCTTGATTCCACGTGGAAATGTTCACGTGGATTCAATGTGGATTTAGATTGTTGATTCCACGTGGAAATGTCCACGTGTATTCAACGTGGATTTATATGGTTGATTCCACGTCGAAATGTCCACGTGGACTAAACGTGGATTTAGATGGTTGAGTCCAGGTGGAAATGTCAACGTGGATACAACGTGTATTTATACTGTTGATTCCACGTGGAAATGTCCACGTGGAGTCAACGTGGAATTAGATAATTGATTCCACGTGGAATCCGACGTGTAATCCACGTGTATATGACCACGTGGAATGCTCTTTCACCTGTGACCAAACATCCACCAATATTCCACGTGAAAGGGTGACGTGGTTTCCATGTGGATTCAACATGATTTTGCCTGCTGGGGTGCTATATATTAGTTGATTAGGTTAACATGTAGGTGTAATTTGTGGTTGTTTCACGCGTTTGTGTTTATTTATTATGAAATAATGCAAGAAAAATGATTTTTGGCTAAATGGGGCGCTCTTCTAGCATTCTTTAATGCACCCCCCTGGTTTTTCCACTGTATTATAAGTTCTCAAAAGGACCCAACCCCTATTTAAAATGTATGTCCAGACAGACCTACACTTAGATTAAAATAAGTTACATGGATTGATTGTCATGGACTAAACATGTACGTAATGTTAGTATAAAATTAATGTAATTTAATAATAACCTACTTAAAGCCTATCTCGTGGAGATTTGTACCTTTTCACCCTGCTATTCCTATCTTACAGTATTTAGTATATTAAAGGAGTGTGCGCAAGCAGCCCCAGAGGGCGCTTTGAGCAATAAAGCCAGTGTTGTGTGTTAAAGGGGGCGCTTCAGGGAAGCCAGGTGTGGCTCTATAGGCACACATGTACTTTTTACTCAAATTAATTGTTCTCACTGTGGCTAGGTTTCATACATGTTACCAACAAATCACACTTTATCTGCTTACCTAAATATAGGTGTAGTCTATACACAGATTTTAGTTATCACTAAGTTACCACACCACAAAAGTTATAAGAAAAAATGTGATTTTAGCTTGATGTTTCACCACTGCCTGGAGGTCACCTCTATAATCTTGTTGATGATAGTGGGGGCAGTAAAGGTCCACAGTCTTTAACTTACAGCCAATATTTTCCATTGTGACGTCATTATTGCTGAGAAATAAACAAAAAACTCTAGGGGGCTCTTTAGGGACCTGGGGCTCTTTAGGGAAGGGACTAATTCCGCCCTGGGGCCGTTAGGGCATTTTACCCTATGTTAAAATTTATGGTTTTGATCCTGCCCAGGCAGGGGCTGGCTTTAACATGTTCAATTTGGTTGTCATTTAGTGATAGATCCAGATGATCATTAAACATGCGTCGCCTGCGTTGAGCTGATGTGACAAGCATGCATGATGTAGCACCAATGTGAAGGTTTAGTCTGTGTGCACAAAGCCAGTCATTCACATTGCTAAGGTCATCCTGCATGAGCTTAGTCACACCGGCCTTATTACTCACAGGAACGCAAAGCGCAATATCATCTGCATACATGTTTGTCTTGCAGTGCTGTAAACATTTAGGTAAGTCGTTCATGTAAACAGTAAAGAAGGATAGAGCCCTGTGGAACACCCGTTGTTATTATTTCAAGGCTAGCAATTCCACTTGACTTGGTCTTTGGAAAAAGTTTATTGCCATGACCTATAAGTGAGGCCTATAAGTAAGGATGCGCCTAACTTCACTTATAGGTGTATGCGCCCATAAATGAAACCGTTGACAAATTTCACACAATCGGGACTTATAAATGAAACCCTAAAAATTGGTATTAATATTAAATAACACATTTTGTGGCATTATGTGGATCTCAATAGCATGAATAGTTCACTGTGCAGCCAGCAGACCTGAATTATAAAGAATGTGATTGAAAAAGATGGTCGCAAAAAATCTCTATCGCTCAACAGCGGTACCAGTACAGCTCCAGCATCAGTGATGTTGATTGTGGTACCGTAAACCGGGGTGACTTTGGCCCACTTTTTTTTAAATCTATAGAACTTATAATTAGACCTATATTAATTTACGTTTCTAGTGATTGTAGCCATAGTACATAAAGAACACTAATTTTAAAAAATAAATTATAATTTGAGTGACGATACTTTCCCACTTTTTTATTATTTTAGGGCTGGGCCAATGTTACACCCGCTTGGCGTGACTTTGTCCCAAGGAAATAAGTTACAACTTCGGTAAATTTAAATAATGACTTTCAACATTGATATAATGCTAAAAAAGCACTTGACATTCTGACGTATTCGTTTTGAAATTTTAAATATGGTAATCTCGGAAAATAGATGTTCTGAACCAACTAAAGTAATAAAATTGAAAATCTGGGGAGTTTGCAATCCCAAGCTGGTGTGACTTTGGTTCAAAACAATAATTTAACTTGGACGCATACACCATCCAAAATATTATGTTTTGCTAAAAAAAAACACTAGACCTCTACGGGTTTTGAAAATCTCCATATTGTGACCCGCATCTATCTCATAAAAAGTTGCGCTCTGCGAATCAATATGTAGCCTATGCTACAGCCATGTGCATGATGCCGTACACATACGATGTCTACCAAGAGGTCACATGCAAAAACCACGTGAGTGAAAAAACTCTAGTATACAAGCACTGAACACACACATGACAGAAAACCAAACAAATTCAACTCACACTAGACAGCAAAAAGGCAAACAAAAGTGACACCAACTAAAAATTCTACAAATTATCTGCCAAACCTAAAAGGATATAAATCATGCTGAATTAGCATCCATGGTTGAACAAAAAGTGCCTGACACCATATTTGGCTGCGAATCCCATTTAAAAGCATCAATACCATCCTTTGAAATATTTTCAAATTAATTCCAAGTATTTAGAAAAGACAGGAATCGGAACGCGGGAGGTGTATTCATTGCACTAAAAAATGGCATATTACCATCTCAGTAAGTGGCCTTGGATACTGATTGTGAAGTAATATGGGTAAAAATGCACTTCCACCAAGTATCCATAGGATCATTTAAAGACCTCCCAGCAGTGGAATAGCCGACCTTATAGCTTTAGAATCAGCCATTTAAAATATTATAGAAATAGAAGGAGCCTCCCTCATGTAGGACCCTAATTGTGGCATGAAATTTCAACCAACCTCATATAGATTGGTTGGAAAACACTACCTGGTACCAGAAAAAAACATAGCAAATAAACCAATTTTTAAACTTTTAGACATAATGAACGGCACGAACTTTAACCAATTAGGCAAACCAGGGTATTATAACTATTCTTGATTTAATTTTCCCAACTGTTCTATACAAATAGATGAAACCCAAACAATACCAGAATGAGTGACCACATAGGTGTCAATACCAATCTATTTGACAGAAATGCTTCATGGTGGAGACCTTTTTTTTTAATTTTAAAATTTTATAAATAAAAACAGGAAACGGGATAGTTCTGGAGTACTACCACTAATCAATAAACAGGGAGAAACTATGCCAGACACTAAATTACAAGGCCCAAGTACTAAATGAACAATACCAGTCAGTATTTACCAAAAAACAGCCAAACAATTCAAAAGAAACATGCTGCTATCAATTTTACAACCAACCGGAATCTCAAAATTACTATCCAAAATACATCCCCCGAAAGCTAACGGAACTGACCAAATACCAATGAGCTTCCTTAAAGAATATGCTGAAGACATACCCTACTTTTTACGCCTGTACAAATCACCACAGATTGAAGAACTAAAAAGCAGCATAGACAAGAAATATAAGTAGATGTAATCATTTCAGCCTTTTCGAATGCTTTCATCACCTTGGCAAATAACGAACTAATCTGAAAATTAAAAAACTCTGGAATTCAAGGTAAATCGAATAACTGGATAAGTAATTGGCTAAAATTTAGAAAGCAAAAAGTTGTTCCAGATGGGGAGATGTCTGATTCAGTAACGGTCAATTCCGGGTGCCAAAGGGAACAGTTCTCGGCCCTAGCTCTCATGTTCCTCCTTTACATTAATGACATCAATCAAAATATCAAATAAATTGTGTGCGTGATCCGGATTACGACCCGGATCTCACGGATTAGCATGAAACTTTTACTAGGGGTGTGTCTCGTGGTAAGGAACAATCCATTAATTTCGGTGGACTGACTGTCTAGTTAATATAAGTAGATGTGATCGTTGATTTTACTGGGCAGTTCAACTTAACTGCACCCATCTGATACCACAGGAGTGTGCGGAGGAAGCTGCTCCGACCACGCTGTTATTAAATGAAACAAACCAGCTACATATTTGACATATGGGGAGGGTGGCGTGTAATAAATACTATTTGCGTCCAATATAGATTATCATGTTCGTGATGCAGCCTTTTGTAAATAATAATATCAGATATCTCCATTGACAAATAATAAAGTGGACCAGAGCAGCACTTTATAAAAACAAAAATTAGTATCAGCAGAATTTATGCATCGCGACGACTCATTGCCATCGGTGTTATTCTCGGCATGATGAGTCCCTTTAAACGTAGTAGGCCTACTTCTATGCTTTAGTTCAAGATTTAAGTGTGCAGATTATAATAACTGTCATAAATATGGCACTCACTACAAACCCTGACCTTGTGGGCTTATACGGGATGAGTAGAAGAGTGAGCGAATATTGCTTCACGTCGCTTTCTGCACATGGCAATATCGCGACAGAAGGAAACCTATAAACTCTCATCAAATAAAAGCAAGGGCTCGTTATAGTACACTGTATCATATACAGCACCAGGCAAGCACTGCACAATCAAGTCCTCAGCAGAGTTTGGAGCTCTATATATATGCACAATGAGGATGCCAAACATCCAGCCCATCCAGCCCAGTACCTCTGACCTCGATTGGCAGACAGAGCGAATATGCCCACCGATAAATAGGGCAATATCGTGACCATATAGTTATGATTCTGACTGGCGTGATTATTATAATGAATGCAAACGTGAATCAACTATCTAAACTGATGCAGTAGATAGACGACATCAAAAGCAAACAAAATGTAGGCTTATGGCATTTCCCAGCACAAGGTGATTATAGTATTTTGGCATGACTACGTGACATTATGTAGATATTGACCCAGCAAACACGAAGCGTTAGCCCAATGTTGAGTTGATGTTAGGCCATCTTCTACGACGCTGGTCCATCATTGGGCCAACGCCTCGTGATTGATGGGGAGGCACTGAGGCTCGTCATTAGATTTGGGTGGCTCTGTCTCTCCCTACACCTGCTCACTGTTAACAATGCATGACAGCCAGTGATCATACAATATAATCGATACACACTTCATAAATACAGACTCAGTATGCCACCCTAGCAAGTAAAAATCACAATCCAACGTTAGCTGTGCGATGAATCGACTTCCGAGACATGGAAAGAGAACTATAATCTGATAATAGATATGTCTAGCCTTTGAATATAACACATCTAGAACACGCAGCAGCCGGTTCACCTAATAACACGTGGCCCTATTATCATTATGTTATAGACCTAATGCGGGAAAGAGCCGGCCTGAATGCATGCTTTTCATACCACATGCGCTACAAGACAGGTGTTGAAAGCAGTCTCTGTGAAATGTGTTTTCTGATTGATATAAAGTAGTTTTTATAAATGTCAATACCAGAGCATTTTATTCGCAGACTCACGAGAGGTATTTTTCTACTACATTTGCCAGTGACTGCATGAGGCGTCTACCCAGGTGTGACCGGTATACACACGTGACAACATAACCTGGCGTCAGCGTGGTCAGGTGGAGCGGTGGTTAACTTGTCTGTATGTATGCATACATTCAATAACTCACAATACAGAGGAAGGATGAGTCTGATACCACGTTCATTTGTGTCCGTCTGCAATATAAGGTATTGGTTTACTTTAAATAGCTCAGATGTTTGCTTAGAAGATTCACAGCTGCATGTTTCCATTAGCGGTATTACAGTAGAAATATGAATTGTTACAACAGAAGAATGTTTTTGTATAATTTTTCATCAGTACGTAAATCACGTATTTTATTATATTTTTCATATGGATTACCGGAATACCAGATTGTTAGACGAGTAGGAACTTATAATATATGGGTAGGCCCCCATGGGCTAAGGCTAACCACATAGTCACGTCGATCTAGGCCACACAATGATACTATATGCATATAATTTATAGGCCTACATTTAGATAAGTATACCAAAATGACTACACGTGTATTGTCTCAATGTCGGTGTGATGTCGGGCCTGCGTCGTGGTGAACCAACATCAAACAGAATTGCGTCAATGTGTCACCCAAAGCACATAAAGATATTCATTGACCCAATGTTGTTTGAATGTTGGTTCAATGTCGCGGACGATGGTCTAATATTAAACTAACCAGTGTGGCAGTGAGCCAACGTCTCATGGTTGCTTGAAATTTGCCCCCTTAACCATGTTAACCAGGTATTCATATATCTATATCCAACCATCCATCCATCCATTCATCCATCCATCCATCCATCTATCCATCTATTAGCCACATTACAGAAACAATGACCAACAGCCTTAATAATAGGTAATAACCCGTACTGGATAAACCAGATCAATAAGTTTGCGGTTACAAAGATTCCAGAAAACCATTTAAAACAAGAGGCCTGAAGTACGATATCATCCCCCGCCAGAAATTGGGTTAGACTTTTTGCGGTCACAAATATTTGTCGATTTGTGGTGGCCACAATTTCAGTAAAATCACATGCACATTCCCAGATGGTGGGTAAGGTGATTGTACAATGTGAATTATTACTGACTGCAATTTTTTAGTTTTTGCGCCCACAAAAAAATATGAATTTTATCCCTGGCGGCCATTTTGAATATCAGTAAAGCCTTAAAAAACGCACTTGCACATCTCCACATTATGGGGAATGTGATACTGAAATTTGAATAATTTCCGACCTTAAGTTTTGGAGCTTCTGCGCCCACAAAAAAATTGGAGTCGACCTCTGGCGGCCATTTTGAATTTTGGTAGCATCTTTAAAAAATCACTTGCACATCCCACTATGAATGGGATGTTAAAATTAAAAAAAAATTGACCAGACAATTTTTTTGAGTTTTTGCGCCCCACAAAAATTGAAGTAGATCTGTGGCGGCCATTTTGAATTTCAGTAAAACCTTGAAAAAGTCACCTGCACATCTCTATATCGTGGGGAATGTGATAGTGAAATTTGAATAATTTCTGACTTTAAGTTTCAGAATTTTTGCGCCCACGAGAAAATTTGCGTTGAATTTCGGTAACATCTTTAAAAAGTCACTTGCATATCCCTATGCTGCTAAGAATGTGATGTTGAAATTTCAAGAAAAATTGACCAAACAATTTTTTTGCGTTTTTGCACCCCCCAAAAAATGAAAATTGATCTGTGGCGGCCATTTTGAATTTCAGTAAAACCTCAAAAAAGACACCTGCACAACTCCATATCATGGGGAATGTGGTAGTTAAATTTGAATAATTTCTGACTAAGTTTTAAGAGTTTTTGCGCTCACAAAACTATTTAGAGTTGACCTCTGGCGGCCATCTGGAATTTTGGTAGCATCTCTAAAAAATCACTTGCACATCCCCATGTTGCTAGGAATTTCATGTTAAAATTTAAAAAAAAATGACTAGCAGTTTTTTAGCCGTGGACCAGGCGACTTGCCGATCAGCAGTTTTTTAGTTTTTGCGCCCAGAAGAAACGTGACGCCGGTCGCTGTACGCGGGACAGAATCCTGGCGCGACTAAAATCCCCCTTTCCCCACGGGCGGGGGATAAAACAGAAATTGGTGGTGTGACAAAGTGCACCACACCAAACTAAACGTAAATATCTAAATATAATCTGCAAATAAGTGGACTTAAATTTATACCATATCACACATCTTCATTGTCCAGCAAAAAATTGACATTGTTCAAACATTGTTTCAAAGCTGATACATGGCCTGCGACGCTGGCTCTGCATTGAAACGACATAAAGTTATATTTGCTGGATGTCTATTAACTTTCGATGTTAGTAACGCTATACTTTTTGACAGGTTTTTACGACAGTCAGATTAATCTTACCGGATCCGAGAACTGCATCAACCCCTTGTTCTGGTATGTGATAACCACCCACCATGTCTTACACCAGAACAGAATCCACTGACGGCACATTTTCTGCCGATGATGACCTTAATTTGATCCCGGTGGGGAGAACCAGGACAACTTGGAACCGCCCACAGTGGCTGCATGCTGTCACAGGTCGCTGTAACCTACAGACTCTGTTCTTTTTACTAGACCAGCTGATCAGTGGGGTGCTCTTGGCACCTCTTGTGATAGCATATTGGAGAGGTACTTGGGTACTTCTGGCTGGCTGCATCTACCCGGATGAACCATATAAAGCTGGCTGGCTGCTCTTCTCAATCGCAAACACGGGATTACTACTCTTGGTTTTATTTCAACAACAAATAGAAGTGTACATCAGAAGAAACTCATTTAATGCATACTGTGATGTGGTGGTGTGGGTAGTTTGCTACCATGGTTACACATATATAGCTGGGATCCTAGCAGTAAGCCAGTGGCAGGGCATTCAGCTACTTTTGAACTATTATACAGGAAATGACCTTTATAGTAATGGATATGCTGTTATCCTAAGTAAGTATAACTATGTCTGTAATCAATCAAATTTTGATGAAATAAGTTATGATAGATGTAACTCAAGCAATGTAATATCGGAGATGCCTATGTTTTCAGATCAATGCATTTATCATAATTTGAAACTGGAAATTGCGTTTGGTTACTGTAGCATCAATAGAATAAAAATTGACATTTCAGCATCAGAGTGCTCAGGTTTTTTTAATAAATTTGTGTGATTTAAAGTTTTGTTGTACAAGAAGTATTTAGAAATACGATAAAAACGTCTTATACAAATTTGTATCAACAACATCAATGCCATATGATAGGCTATTGAATGCTGAATCCAATGTCTTTTACATCCGAACTTTAGTAATGTATGGCGTGTTTTTAATTAAGAATGAAACACCATAAAGTTATTTAACATAATTATTACATGTATAAACAACTTCTGGCCAGCAAGGGTCAAGTATAGCCCAGTACTTTACTCCAACCAATCACCGGCAATACTTAGTCACGTGACCATATAATAATAAAATAACGGAGTGGTCGTGGTCTGCAGTAGAGTACTATATTTTGAATTTTTTCAGGCCCCACCTCAATTGTTTCAATAAACGTGATAAAGATGTTCAACTACTTGTTATGTCTCCCCATCTGAAAAGGTGGGGACAAGTTGGCTTACCTCTGTCTGCTCAGTTTGTCCGCTCAGTTTGTGTCTGTGCGTTCTCTACGTTTGTTTGTCCCATTCATTTTTGTGCTTCTGTCCATCGCTTTCTATGGTGCAGGCGATCAAACAAGAGACGTTGACCCATCCTGGCTAATGTTGGCTCAGCGTCATAGACGGTGAGCTAACATTAGCCAGGATGGGTCAACGTCTCTTGTTTGACCCAGCTTTGGTTTAAAGCATCATGCCCGTGCCGCAAGCATGCCGGTACCGGCAGCATTAAGTACTGACTAGGACTGAATGGACACTAGCCCGCACTGGCGATGCTGGCCCAACATTTAACTGACATTGAGTAGGTGTCGGCTTGTAATCGCCGCCAGCAGTAAGCTGCTATTGAACGCAGCCCAGCAAACACGAGGCGTTGAACCAGTGCTGGTTTGATGCTGGGCCAGCGTCTCAGATGGTGGGCCAGCATTGGACCAGCGTTGGGTCAACGTCGTGCTTGCTGAGAGTGTTGACAAGCCACATTGTGTTTCGCACTAAAACGGAATAATAAATTCAGCCTAATACATAGTCTCTACTGTCAACAGGAGCCATTTAATAACATTAATTACAAAATCCATTGACACTACATCTATTAGCTATCAACCTTTAAGGTTATACTGCTGGAGGGGAGACATCTCAAGTTTTTTGTTCACAAAAAACTAGACCCTTCTAGTTTCTATCTAAACTGCTCTTTTTTATTTATATGTGTGGTGAGAGTCTGTGTCTCAGTGTAGTGTTATATGTCATTATTTGTTTGTTACAGGTTTGGTGCTCCTAATGATGCTACGTTGTGTGAAAACATGCGTTGCAGCGCCTTGCTATGTTTCAATAGACACAGTTTATTCCTTTTTCAAACAGCCCACAAGATTTTCCGCAGACGTAAGTCTTACATATTTTTTTTTGTCAAATATAGTAGACTAGAATTTATAGTGTCGTGCAAATAACAGTTTAGACCTGCTGTTTTTTGTTTTTTGCATTGCAATTTTGGACATAGGTGATTTGAATCATTGCAAGAATACCAGAACTTGCAAGCTGGCTATTATGTCTCCCCCTCTGAGGAGGTGGGGACATGTTGGTTTACCTCTGTCCACTCAGTTTGTCCGCTCAGTCTTTGCCT
Organism: Flabesymbios commensalis; assembly: GCA_964017125.1. Lineage (NCBI taxonomy): Eukaryota > Metazoa > Annelida > Polychaeta > Terebellida > Flabelligeridae > Flabesymbios > Flabesymbios commensalis. The sequence continues at coordinate 22,904,746 of OZ024915.1, read as the reverse complement.
ACCATTCATTTCTGTCCGTCTGTCCAGCGTGTAACAGTGTTGCCAAAACGCTGTATGTGCTCACTTGTTATGTAAATCAAGTATATAGGCCTCCTATGTCCTTTTCGCTGGCGTCACTCTGCTCTCTTTTGCCTGTCACAACCCTTCCAAAAGACGTTATGAGCACACTTGTGAAATAAGCAGATACTTCCATTACGCTGTCTGCAGCAGTGCCTGGCACAGCCCTTCCAAAATACGGTAATATGCACACTTGTGAAATAAGCAGTTACTTCCATCTCGTTGTCTGCAGCAGAGCGCCACGCTGAATGTGCACATGCTCCGACCAGCATGAAGTACTGACTAGGGCTGAATGGATACTGGTCGGTGTCGGCTTGTAATCGCCGCCAGCAGTAAGCACTACCAGACCACTGCTATCAGCAAACACGAGGCGTTGAACCAGTGCTGATTTGATGCTGGGCCAGCATCGCAGACGGTAGGCCAGCATTGGACCAGCATAGGCTCAACGTTTTGTGTTTGCTGGGAGTGTTGACAAGCACATTGTGTTTTGCACATCGCGTGGTTTCAAAACGGAATAATAAATGCCGCTTAATACATAGTCTCTACTGTCCACAGGAGCCATTAAATAGCATTAATTACAAAAGCCATTGGCACTACATCTATTAGCCATCTTTATGGTTATGCTCCTGGAGGGGAGACCGCTTTTTTGTCTACAAAACACCAGACCCTCCTAGTTATAATTTATCAAAGTTGACCGTGCAGGTTTCCTAACAAGGAAAATGGTAATCTATTTTCACACGTCCTTGAGCTTATGGACATATGGGAAGCCTGTTAAAGTAAACATTTTAGTTATAAATATAATGCAACTGTATACAATTATATGAATTAATTATGTATTTTCTTTTCATCATACTGTAATTTTTGAGGCATGCTGTGGGTATACATACTATTAACTTAGACAGTGATGTACCTTTCAACTCTGATTTAGCACCACCGTCTATTAAATTGATCATTGTTTTAAAGATTGAATACAAAAGTGAATTCGAATATAATAGTAGGTTACAGGGTACGTTATTCACGCCATTGCGAAGTGTAATCATTCACAAAAGAGCTTTCTCTGTCGATTTGTACATATAACCTAATACTTTAAATCTGGTAATATTTGTGAGGTTTTAATTTTCGCGGGGAGGACAATTTCACGCATTTAAAAAATCTCGCGAAATTTAATATAATAGTGCTACCTCATCATCGAATCGATAATTCGCGAATTCTAGAGTTCGCAAAAAGTCCCAAAATCACAAATTCTCGAAAATGTCAACATGCGAAAATTACCAAATCTACAGTAGTATAGGCCTAGTAGACTATTTTATCCATCTATGACAATTAAACTAAATTATACCTATATTATTTCAAATTACATCTGACGCTATATTGTCACATTAAACATCTTAAGGGGTATAGATGGGTTGTCAAAATTGTGGAATGTATAAATTAAAAAATATTGATTTATATTTTCCGTTATATTTATTTTTGTTCTAGGCTCTACCATGAACATGACGAAGTATTTAGTTTTATTTTCTCGGCCATAGGCCTACCTCCCGATTTGGCAGAACAGCATAATCTACAATAGTAAATAAATTTGTCATGGGTATATGGGCGGGACCCTGGTGCAGTGGTTTAATATGCCTGCTTGGAAAGCCGGAGATCGTGGGTTCGAACCCCACTCTGGCCTTCAAGTTTCAAAGAGACAAAATGTTTTTTCTCCGCTGAATCGTAAAGATTCAATATTGTGGGGAGCCCCAGTGACCGAGAGGTAGCGTGCTCGGCCTCAGACCGCCAGGGCTCGAATTTTAAAACCTGTGTCTGGAGGGCATTGTCATCTTATTCATATCACCATCCTCAGGAGGTTCTCCTGGCTCAGTTTAGCCTAAATGTACACAAAGGTTGCCTAAAACCCCATTCATTCTTTTCATTCATTTCGTTTATCATGGGTATATCCCTGTAAAGCAGATGTCACATAAAGGTAACGTGTTTGCTCAATAGCACGCCACTATACATGTCGGCCGACTGTTGACGACAGATTTGGAGGTGAATTGATTATTCCGTCAAACAAAATTAATATCATTGAGTTGATGGGACGTTTTCAATAGCAAAAATATTTACACAACAGAGAAAATCCATTTGACAAAAAACATCAGAAAGAATGTCACCTTTCCGCGCAAGATAACGATACTATGATATGTGTTCAGCTATAGTGTCTACTGTGCTCAGTAACTGCCAACTTTTTAAAGTAATCAGTTACTGCTGTTTGACTTCGGCAACATTATGTAAGTTGAGAAGATGTTGACAGTTTCAATGCTATCATATATATGTTGGCGCCAGGATAGCTCATTGGTAGCGTGGTTGACTCAGAATCCAGGCGAACCGGGTTCGAGTCCCGCTGCGGCCGACATCTTTCCTTGGTGCACACATATATGCAGTGACCCAAACTGTTCAAATTCATGGGATAATAATGACAACCGAACGTATAACAGATTTGCGCCGCATAAAAAAAACGTACAAAAAAATAAAGAAACAAAATGACCAATATGTCAAAGTTGACATGTAAACGGTCAATAAAACCTTTATATGCTGCTTGTTTACCGTTAAATAAAATTCACTGACCGCGCGGCCTATTAGAAAGAGCGCTCATATTCGAAAGAGGTTACGATACTTTGGACTAAAAGAAACATTTAACATGTTTAGCTATCAATCATATTGTACTACTTCAGGGTTTCACACCAAACATACACTGTGATGTTTTACAGCAAAATGCTAATTTTTGTGTTCTGAAGTCAAATATAGGCCTACTGCTGGTTGCGGTAGGCTATATTACTATATCTTTATTTAACTCAGATGAAATGACTGGCACAATTTTATTTTTAAATCTACATGGCAAAATTCAGTGATAATCATGATAATTCAACAATAAATGATTTTGTCATTTCTATATTATATTTTATAAATAAGGCAGGCGAGTCGTTTGATTTCACTGATTCCTAATATTTACTTCTGACGGCTCCGCTCCCTACAACGTTACCCATGGTACGCATGCGGGTGGGCCTACAACCCATATTCAGTGAATCCCACTGACCCACCTACTTAATGTGAACCGTTCGTAGGTCATTGTATTTCAAGGGTCAAATACTTCCATTGTTGGCACATTATATAAATAATGTAATTATTTCATGTTACAGGTCAAAAAACGTGAGCTGTGGTGGTGGGACTGTTTCCTGACGGTTCTAGTCATTCATAATCTCAGATGGTTATACTGGAGAAGTTTCTTTCAATTATTAGACGAGAATGTTCTAGAGCACAAACCCATCAAATCTGCTTGGCTGTCAGTGGCAATGGGATACGCAGCATTTATCTGCCTTATACCGATCCAACTGATAGGCCACAGCTCCTACAAAGCCGTACTCAAATCTAACTACAGAGGTGTGACCAGGCAATTATTACAGCTTATATTAGAAGATGGCTCTTTCCTTCTGGGAAATGCCGCAGCTGTGGCCATATGGCGTGGGATTTGGACACTGTTTAATATTTACGTTTGGCCAGAGAGCCCGATGTACAGTGGAATGCTGACACACTTGACAGGAATTGTTGGTTTATGGTTTCTCAATGCCGGCCATTCTGTGTTACCTCGTGGTTGTCTTTTAGATGGTGAAGCTCACCCGAAAAACGGATGCATGTTTCCTAATTTATATTTCAGGTATTTCTTCTCTGAACAAATTGAACCAATTTCTCCACAAGAAATCCCCAACAGAGAAATTCCTATTTCAGCCGAGATAACAGACCAGCATGACCATAGGCATACTACACATACTGAAGAGCAAACAGAAATACACGCAGAAAACAGTGATGATACCAACGTGTGACAGCTGTATAGACATCACACACATGTTTGCTAAGAAATTATGATACGCATGTACAGCATTATATCATTGTTATTTCATAAAAATCTTGATGAATTATTCTCAGCAGAACTGATCAACATTACTGTAACTTTATGTCTGTTAGATTTGCCATTATGCCTCTCATATCAGCTCCATATTAATGTTTTTGTCATTTAATAGTAATTGGGGCTTATGCTAAGTGAGTGTTCGCGGTTACTATTATATTGTCTGTTTGTGTCATGCAAATGTGTGCCTACACGCTTTTGCTAAGATTGCACTCCCTGGTTATCACGCAATAAACGGGTGACTTCTCAAATCCTAACAATATTAAACTTGAATTATAACACGTTGGCATATGTACTGCACTGCCTTATTAATTTAATCATGTTCAGGGTTTTAGTATAATTGAATAAATCACAAGTGATACTTATACCATTATACTGATAAACTGTTCTACTGCTGCACTAGACAATAGATGCAGTACCACAGGCGAATAGTAAGCCTATGTACATTTCAAAACCAAATAAAGCAAAAAATGTTTTGATATGTACCACAAAATGAATTACTCGCTACACAGTCAATCTGTTGTTTTCTATATTTATTTCTGTCGCGACACACAATTTCTGGTGGGGGAATATATTTGTATGCGGTAAATTTGCAAACGAAAACGATTAGCCCAACCGTAAGCAATTATTTCACCCGAAAAATTAAAGTTGAACGAAGATATTTAAAGCACGGGTAATTATTAAAGCCATAGTCAACTGATGATTATTTGCGTGACACTGGGGTCCCACAATTCAAAGTGACACATGGGAATTCCACAATGAAGTCACATAAAACAAATGGAGGTCAACTGTTTTCAAATATTGCTGATTGATGTCACATTTTTATCTTTAACATGTTTAAAAGGTGGTACTTAATATGCTAAAAAAAGTGAAAACCCGAATATATGCGGCACCGGCGGTTAAAGGGTTAGGCTCTTTGACCGATGTTGACGACATTTGGCTGTAATATCTATGGGTGTTCACCTGACATTGCGTTCTGGAGGAGGCTGAGTGAACCCTAGCACCCGAAGGGTGCTGGGAGTGAGATAAAGGCATTCGGAGCTTGTATAAAAGCTGCTTTTAGCCTATCCATATACTTCATTCGTATATAATACTCATTGCAAAGTTCTGGAGGAGTCCCTTATGGACACTGGCCCGCGCATGCAGTTTCACAGCTGACCACACCTTTAAAACAGCCACGTGCATGGTAGTCCAGGAACATTAGCCTGATAATGCACTATAGGGTGGAATAAATTCGTAACAAGCTGATTTTTTCAGGATCGCCTGAGAAAAGTCCCAAAAATCCCAGTTCGGGAAAGTACTAAAATTCAAGATGGCCGCCAAAATGCAGTTTTAAATGAACATCACTTGTTAACTACATGCATATTGTTATGTGCATGCTCTCATTGGTGGCACAAAGTATGCTAATTAATGTATATTTTTTACTGTGAATGAACTAGAGAGTCGAAATATATTTGTTTATGTTTTAAATAGGATAAAATTCAAGATGGCCGCCAAAATGCAGTTTCGAATGAGCAGAACTTGTGTAAAACCTACATGTGTGTATGTGCATGGTCTCATTGGTGGCACAAAACATGCTAATTAACGTATATTTATCAGTATAAATGAAAAAGAGATTAAAATTATAATTTGTTTGTTTTAAGTAGGTTAAAATAGTATAAAATTAACATTTTTTGTTAGAAAAAAATCAGTTTATGTTGACCTTACAAAAATATTTTTATCAATCAACTGGGTTTGGAGGCTCACTGTTGTTCAGATACAGGCTAAACTAGGTTCGAATAAAATCTTGCGAATGTTTACCAAATCTTAAGTGAAATAGAATGCTACTGATCCTTATGCATAATACAAATCCCATTGATAAAAAAAATATCTAAAAGATATGTACACTGTATATATCACTTCAACAAACACATTACACCATTTAAAATTGAATTTACCTATTTTTAACAGTAGATTATCATTAAACCATCAATTATTTTCATTTATCTTATTGATTTTACAACATCTATAATATTAGGCTATTCACACACCAGAATAAAAACCTTTAGTTCCAGGTGAGCTTCTACGTACGGGGTGAAATTTGATCTCAAGGGCTGCGCTTCACATACTAACCCTGACTAAGTCTAGACCTATATTGTCTATCACATCAATTTGATTGATGTACCAATATGAATGTTTGATACTTTTTTAATGCAGATATTCAAATATTTAAAAAATAAAGACTATCTATAATGTTATGTTGTGTCTTTTTCCATATTTCAATAACAATTAAAGCCCATTATTACTACTTTTTAAAAAGTATTGTTCTGAAAAACAATACAGTAGAACATGTTATGAACACCTTGGGCCTCAGGAAAAGTGTCCATTTAAGACAGGTGGCTGTTCATAGGAGGAGGTTCATTCAGTGGCGGATCCAGAGGCGCCTCCCCCCCCCCCCCTCCTCGATCACGGTTCCAAAAACAACAAAACGCCCACATTTGGGCCGAAATATGCTCTAGAATGCACCACTTGCAGCCTTTTGTCTGTGGAGCATTTAATAATGTGGTTGTGCCACTTGTGGTGTGCATGAATTATTGTAAATAATGCCCCCCACCCCCCGTTTGACAATTCCTGGACTCACCACTGTCATTTGTATCCAGGATGTCATTTGGGAGAGTGGTCAATCGGGTTAGCTCCCCATATGCGTGGCTGCTCTTTCTACTACGTAGGCTTATGCAGGGACATACATGTGTTTTTCTACATATTTAAATAGGAGTTGTTACCCTCTCACTAGTATATCATTGTCATAATACAATAAACTTACAAGAACAGGTTCAAGACACATCTGAGAAAGTAATGGAGGCTTCGGATTCAATATATCATTATCATCTTTATTATTTATTATTATTATTTTATTTTACGTGTATAAGTGGATGTGCCAATATATAGCGCATTGATCAAATAGTATTATAGTTGGAGACACGTAGGCCTACCTAAGTAAATCTCGTTTATTCAGTAGTTCGATCACAATTTTTAAACCATTATCCTCGATACGGTACACAGATCAGAACAAGTTAAGTTTCTGGGGATTTTAACAAATAAAACAATTTAAGCAGTACGGGGATAACCTTGGTGTCACTACCTCTCTTGTGCGCAGTCATACTGATAATTTTGCATGCTTAATTACAATTGGTTATGTGAATAACCCTACAGGCAGTATGCATGAGTGTACACAAGAAACCTACACATGACCGCTGAACATTGAGGGTCGAGCTTCGATTCCTTTTCAGTTGATTTTAGGCAATACAAATATATTTTAGTAAACGTTTTTGGTAAACGGCTTATAAGCTGTTCACTTTCCACATATAATAAAATTATTATTGTTACTACATCTATCACTTTTTCAATACTTTACAATTGTGAAAGAAAACGTAACTACAATGATGAAAATGGTATACTATTTGAAACATTAGCCTATACATTAGATTAGCTTTACGATTGATTATATTATTCTAATTATATTATTTAGGTTTAAAAGCCTTTTTCAGATATTTTGGTTCAGTCATCACATTAATATGTCGGATAATTACTTACGGTAGTAAACTGATAAAACATATTTGTTGTGCTGTAAAATCAAGCTTTTTTGTGTTATACGTTCAGTGTTATACATGTAGGCCTATCTATGACCGATATATCATGGACTCATATATTCCAATGTAATATTTTATTTGGATTATTGTTTGTGCCGAAGAAAAAACTTCGATCACACATTTAAAAAATTGTGGGAGAAAACACTAGTTGTGACAGCCATCTAACGTCTCACTTTTGTTATAAATGTTTGTTTGTATTCGGCGGCCATTTTGAATTTTATGTATTCACCACAGGTGGTATTCACGGCTACTTTTATTATTTTAATTTTTCTGGCAATGGTAATAATGGTCAAATAAAAGGTTTGCAGGAAATTTAAAAAGGCAATATATATTTATGTCAGTTTTCAACACAAGGTCGGTCATTTATCGACATATTGTGTCATTAAAACAAAATACATTGTTTTGTCTCTTTATTACATTTACACTAAGATATATGAATTATTTGGTGTCCTCTATCCACCAAAGTTACGGTGCAAATGAAAAAAATTATTGTATTTAGTCCATTTCGCTTATCCAAAACGGGATTCATCTTGGATTTCGGTACTCTCCCGAGCTGGGATTCTTGGGGACTTTTAATATGTTTTTCATGAATGTATTTCGAGTAGTTCCAGCTTGTTACGAATTTATTTCACCTCAAAACCTATTGTTCCTGGACTATGGTCTTGAGTAAATTGTGTATGTCTGGTTGTGGTCCACGTATGTATAGGCCGTATATAAAAACATCTATGGAGGGGGTCAATATATGTGTAATTTATAAGAATGATTAGCAACAAAATAAAAGCCAATTTCAACCATATATGAATCCACGGACGTGATCAAAATTTCAAGCTTAAGACAGGTTAACCGTTTCGCTTCACTGATTTAAAATATTTACTCCCGACGGACCCACTCCTTAGAAAGTTGGCCATGCTGCGCATGTGGGTGCGCCTACAACCTGTGCTCCTAATGAAACGTATAAGGTAGACACAACAATGTGCTACCTATTTAGCACAGTATGCCATGTATATTACATTTACTAAAGTCGATGATGATCACATGTCGGCCATTTTTTAATTAGATAATTAGATTAGATAATTTGAACAATATCCCTTCCTAAAACCACAAACTTTGTTTTATAGCAATAGTCTAGCTAAATCTGGCACAGTTTCCCGATATTACCCATATTAATGTCAATATAATTGCTTCAAGTCGGCCATTTTGAATCTGATCGAGTTGAAATTTGTCAGGCTATATTCCTCCCTGGAACAGCACATTTTGTTTCATAGTAATATTATTGTCTAGCTATGTGCGGCTTGACAGATATCAGGCATAATAAAGTTAAATATTGTCCGTCATTTTGAATTTGCTCGACTTGATATTTTCCAATGCATAATTATTCCCCTACCTTAAACCGCACATTTTGTTTTATAAAAAGCGATGGTCTAGCTATCTGGCATGGTTTGCCAGATATCAGGCATAATAAAGTTAATAATGGCCGGCCATTTTGAATTTGACAAGAGTTGCCATTTTCAGGGCATATCCCTACTTGAAACCGCACATTTTGTTGTATAGTAAAGGTCTAGCTATCTAGCACGATTTCCCAGATATCAGGCATATTTAAGTTAATTAGGGCCGTTGGTCGGCCAATTAAGTAGGTTAACATAAACCGCAAAAGGCACATCTACAATGTGTGCAATATAAAAGAAATCCGCCATGGTTGAAGAGATCTGCTCCAAAGAATGAGGCGCTGCCAGATATCAGGCATATCCAAAGGATCCATCCGTGTGTACAATATGAAAGAAATCCCTCACATGGTTTTCAGAGATCTACTCCATAAACGAAACTTGGAAGGACGGTGACCGGACGGACATCGACCCCCCCCCCCCCGCCCCAGCTTTGTCGGGAGCGGGATGAAATTGTTATTTGATAGTCAATGTAGAATAATCATAATTACTAAATTGGTTGTGATTTATTGTTGCATTTATTTTATCATCTGAACAACTTAAGTTTTTTTAAATATGGATGAATATGTTCTTTTGGGTATGGTTTCACTACTAAGCATGTAGGTACATTTTCGGGTTGTTCTGTCCACAATTTGTGATCAATATTATTTTCCTTGAGTGTATCTGCAAGATTCTGTAGCGCATCCAGATCTTTTATCTGTAAAATGAGAGCATAATATCAAAGGTTAGATAAGACAATGCATGCAATTATATGAATTTTAATTCAATAATGTACACTCAGACTGTACATGATGTAGGAAAGGTCATTCAAATGAAATGTAGACCCACCATCCCAGCAAATATGAGACGTTGGCCCAACATTGGTTTACTGTTGGCCCATCGACATATACAAAGTGAGCTAATACACGAAACTCTACACAACATAGACAATAATAATAAGAAGCATAGTGTACATTTTTCCAGCAACTATAAAATTTCGTAAAATCGCTAACAATTTTAGCATGTCTACACGATAGTTTCAAATAGGTACATATCTTTGGACTCTTGTAGTGCAAGCTTTGTCTATGTGTACAGGGTTTATATAAATTACTTTATATACTTCCATATCTGAGGCTAAGTGATGTGGTGTTTTTGGAATATGCAGTAGAGTCAGACATATAGTTTCTTTGGTGTTCAGAGACTTGTATACAAGCAAAGCCTGGTTATATTTACCAATTTCTTCAAAAGGTTGCCAATTTAATGTTTAGAATAGCTCAGTCGAAGGTCAGAGTAATCACAATCTAATATAAGTCGAGCAGCTATCTTTTGTAATTTCGTCATGGTAGTAGTATCTGTCTGGAAACAATTCCCCCTTACAGAAAAGAGAAATGTTTTCTAATATAATACAAAAGATATGTATTTTTTATTCTGTATAAGACCGATATTGTATATGTGATTGTTATATGCCGTTTTTATCAATTGCTACACCTAACAATTTCTCAGACTGTACTTGCTCAAGTTGTGTTTCCATTGAGAAATACATTTAGAAATGTGTCGTGGTAATTCATTAAAATACGTTTTGGTGTGGGCCGGATAACATAACTTTTGGTTTGTCTATATTTGTGAACATATGAATTTAAAGACACCATGACCCAGTAAGCTTTTATTAGAGATAAATCATTGATAAAAATTAGGAACAATAGAGGCCAGGGTATCATGAGTATAGAACCTTGTGGCACTCCATAATTATGTGAAACGCAATGGCTCAGACAGTTTTGAATGCTATTTGACCTGTTGAGTTATATTACTGAGATAATTTGTAAACCAGCTTAGACTATCTTGACTGATGTTTATATTTCTAACAATATTTTATAGTCCACAATATCAAACGCTTTACATAAATTAATGAACATTACTTCGACCATATCACCATTATGAATAGAATTCAACCAATCATCTATGATAAGGTTTAGGGCTGTTTCACATGGTTACGTCTGACGCCAGACTGTCTAGATGATAATAAACATGATAAATCGTTGCATGAGAGCAATTCATATCGATCATGTCTATAGGTAATTTAAACATATCGCTCCAACACTTTCGGGAAAATGGCAATACTCATCCATCGCACCTTTCTTAAAAAGAGGAGATACTATTGATGTTTTGCACTGTTGTCGGAAAATATTAGCTGATTTTAAGAGGTATAACCGTGTTATGAGATTAAGCACTGGACACATGGGGTGGGAAGGATTTTTGGATTTTCCGGGAATCGGCATAACAATATCTAGGGAGATCCGGGAAATATTACCTTTTCACACACAACCCACAAGCCTCAGAGAAGTGACAAGGACAGTTGACAAAAGGAGAGTAGCCAGTTCAGACATTTTCGTACCTGTTTTTGGAAAAAGGAAAGCTTAAGTTTTATTATGATGGGTCACATAGGTTAGGACTAAAGTGGTGAAATCTGCCCTTAAAATGCTGGCATTATACATGTCTTTCAACATGTTCATTGGGACTGGCATGATTTAGGGTGGTGATACCATGTGGTCTCACTCCCCTAAATGAGCCGAAATCCAAGGGGGTGGCTACTGACTAGAGAGTCCCTACCCAAATTGTGGCTTTAAATGGTTGTTTCTGCGTCTGGTGAATTAAGAAAAATACAGGAATTGTGCAATTCTGTGTATAAACTAAATGGTAAGCAGACACTGTTTTTGGTATCTGTGATCAGGTGATATGGAGTATAACGTTTATGTGAGATTTTCGGATGGACACACGGGGTGAGAAGGATTTGTGTCTTTTCTTCGAATGGGCGCAAGAATATTTAGGGGCATCTGGGCAAACTGGACCTTTTTCCGCATATCGGGCCTAGTTCAAAATCTAATTGATGAGCATGTACCATTTAATTTTCGGAGCTGTTTTTCAAAAAGGACAGCTTAGGTCTTATTATGGTGTGTCACATTGGAGTGTAGCTAGGGATGAAGGTGGTGAAATCGGACCTTAGAATGTTGGCATTATACATGTATTTAAATGGAACTGGCATTTGGGGTGGTGAGACCATATACCGGTACTTGTAAGACGATTAATTATGGTGGGCGATAATACATACCTCAAGCGTTACCTTGTGCATATTGTCGAGATCAGACACATACTGTTTGGTATTTGGATCATCATAGAACATAATTGCTACTGCCGTACATGCATGACAAGCTTGTGTTATAACAGCTCCTAATGACCATTTTAATGCTTTAATTAAATCTTTTCTAACAACTACATACTGCACCATGGAGGCTGCCATTTTAATAATACTACACTGTAAAAGATCGGCCATATTTTTGCGACATATATCATTATCTATAAAACTTTGCCTTCTTAGAGGAGCGCGCAGCGCGAGGGCTGACGCGAGATTATGCACTAGTTCTGGTATAAACCTTATAGTGCCTCTCTCTTTTCACTGCCTCTCTCTTTTCACAACTTTGCCTTCATTCTGACCTCAGAGATTATATCTCTGATACCACGCGCTCATTTCGCCGTATGCACGCATGGCGATTGACCAGATTTATCAGCCGTTAGTGAGCGTTACCACGTGATTGTATAACCATTCCTATAACCACGGAACTATTTTGGTGTTCACTTCAACTCATTACTTATCCTTTTTTCAATATTTAATTTGATTTTAGTGTTTGTTACAGGTAAGGGCTATTTATTCTGTTTAGTAGTGGATAAATTGAACCAGCACAATTCGCATGTCATTCAGTGATTTATATTTGCCAGTGTTTTGAACCCGATTGTAAATTCTGTCAGAAAAACGTAAACATGGACCTTCTCACAGCAGCGCGTAGGCAGAAAAAGTAATCCATTGAATGTTTTCTATTTCTATGTGAATATAAACTCATAAGTGGCGGAGTAGTGGTGTTTTATATTTGCCATATATATTCAGGACACTCAAGCGTGTTTATAAGCCTTGAGTTGTTATATCAACAAAACTGCTCAAAATGAGCAGTTTTTGTGGAAACATGGCGTGTGGTTACAGAGAGAGAGCGGGGTTGACCTGAGCGACATCTATGTGTGGAGAATGCTTTGCCTTTTGACTTCGCAGTACCGGTACCTCCTCATCTAGAACGTGGATCACCCGTAACCCCCCCCCCCACTCCCCCTGGGGATTTTTCACGATGGTTATTTTTGAAGTCTCCAGATATGGACCTGATGAAATCCGGTTGTTTGCATTCAAGCTGTTAGGGCCTAATAGACATGATATGCTAAAATATGCAAATTAAGCAGCTATTACCGAAAATCAAGTTTCAAGCAATATCTCAGAAACTAATCAAGTTATAATCCTAAAAATAGTGTCTATCATGTACGGTTTTCATGGTCAACGAATGCAATGAAATATATCTAATTAGGATCAGAATAATTAATTAGCATACAATATGCAAATTAGGCAACCATTACGCAAAATCCAGTTTCAAGTCATATCTCAGAAACTAATCAAGTTAGAATCTTAGAAAAATGTCTACCCTATGGTTTTCAAGGACAGAGACTGCAATAAAATATATGTTATCAAGATCATAAACATATTAGCATAAAATATGCAAATAATAATAGTAGGCCTATTACCGGAAAATATATCAAAGCAATATATCAAAGACCAAACAACTGAGAGTAAAAATAAAATATCTACACTCCCATTTTTGTGGTCAACCTGAAATATTTTAAGAGTTCTGAAGTGTCCACATTACATGTAAAATATAACATTTCACCTGGTAATTCACATGACCACTCAGCTAATACCAATGACCAGTTTAAACGTTTATTTTTCATATTTTGATCTTTTAATACAGCAGTAGACCCAATTTTGTTTTCTTTACTATATAAGGGTAACCCTATAACCTGGATCCCATGAAAATTACTTTTATTGAAAATGACACCCATTTGCTGTATAATTATTTCGGTTTTGGCAACTATACTTATATACGATAATATCTGAACTACTGACACATTTCTTCTCCAATCTCTCTACAGCGTAGAAGCTCTTTTTCACATTATTGGATGCTGCCTTTAATGTGGATAGACAATAGAGGTTATTGTATTGGTTTTAAAGGGTTTTAACTCATAGCAGTCTAGGTCCGAGCCCAGCTCGGACCTGGCATTTATGACGCTGCAGTCTAGGTCCGAGCCCAGCTCGGACCTTGCAATAATGCTTAGCCTTTCACCAAATGACATCACTTGCGCAACTTTGAACCAAGTATGGGTAGCCTGGAACATAAAGAGTTGACTTATTTGCATCACAACTGTTTTCGAAATAAAAATTGAGCTCCAGGCTCAGATGAATACGAGGCTATTGTTATTTCCCAGATGAGTTGGGAATGTCAAACTTCGTGCATCTCAAAATTTGAAATCCAGTATGCATCTGAATTTTTTTTAGAAAGATTGCTAAATCCCATGGTAATAACTTATTCACCCTATTATTTTGTTTATAAAGACCTATTGAATGCTTCTTCGAACCATTTGTGATGTATTTTAATATATTTTATTTGATTTGATGTAATGTTGTACTCCTGAATCTCCGTGAATTACAAAAATACTATTTTTTAACAAAATTTCCGAAAATTTGACTACCTAATTAGCATATTCAAATGGCTGTCGGTTACCATGGCAACATCACATTGGCCGTTTAAATGAAGCGTATTCTGGATATATATTGTATGTGTGTTTCTATGGTGTATAGGAAATACATATGCAATAATTCTAAATTTATATTAAAAGTAAGACATTATGTCCCAAAATCACAAAAATGGCCAGACCACACAGACGTCCTATGTCAAAACGGCCAGACTGCTATGAGTTAATGTGAATACACTGCATGATTTTATTGAGATCACTGTTAGGCCTATCTCTTGTAATTCGGTGATTGGTTAAATCCTGTGACGAGTCAGTTGATTTTTTCCTTCCAGCCATGTCAAGCAATTACGCTCTTCATTAACTGTGTAATCATTCATTTTTTTCTGGCATTTTGATTTACTGTGAATGATTTTACCTTAGTGAATCATAAATAGCAATTACGACTTCACAAAATTAAGGTAGGCCCTACATGATCCAGTGTTCTCCTGTAACTCCATGTTGCTCTGAGCGTGCCTCATCTGTGAAAACTTCATATCTGCGTTTGAGGGTTTTTCAAGAAAGCAAAATAAAATTATCGATTTTTTGCTGATTTTAGACTGATTGTGTCGCTTTAACACGGGATCTGTAGGGACGAAATTGCCAATATGGTCGATTTTCAAAATGGCCGCCATTAAAATTACCAAACTCACCATAAATTTATAATTGAGCATATTTAGCCTCTTAATCAACTTATAAAGACGATTTTTGTATCTAATCCTACATTTAAGTGATCAATAAATCTGTTGACACTATTTTCAATTGCTAAATTATATTGCGTTTTGTGTAATTCAAGATTGGTTTGATTTATTGAATAATTTAAAATAATTTGACGCGGTAGTTTTATCCATGTTGACATAAAATCAACAAAAATGTCCATTTTCATGTCGATATTTCGTGAGCAGACATCTATTTCACTTTAGGTACACACTAAATGGACCCCAATTCGTACATGGGAGATATTTGAACAAAAAATAGAACACTCTGAATTACTGGACGTATATGCGTTGGATGACGGCTCATTGAAAAGCAGGACACCATGGTGAAAAGAGTACCACCCATGACAGCATGTTGAAAAGAGTATCTGCTTGACAAGTCTATACAGACGATGATTTCTAAGCTTTCGATAAAACAAATGAATATTGATTAACGTCGAATGGTTCTATTTTATTTATGTTATTTGTCCTTGCAATTGACTTGGGCTTTGACCTGGACCTCTGAGTGTCACGAGATTCGGTTAAAAGCGTCGGGGATACGTGAAAACATAATAATGGACATAAGGATCACCCAAATCGACTCGTGCCTTACAGAAATATGACATCTTCTAATCTCACGGGGGTAAAATGAGTCGAACTGGAGAATTGGAGGTAACCATGGTAACACTACAATTTAAACTGGCCCTAGACGAAAATCGCCTTATGTCTAATGATTGTAACAATAACGAAATGTTATCAGAAGTATCGGTAACACATATATTTTAACGTTTAAAATAAAACAATATTGATTACCGTCGAATTTTGTTCTATTTATGCACAATTTGACTTTGAAATTGATCTTGACCTTTGATGTCTGACGGTCATAAAAATGGGTCATGGGTGCGTGAAAATATTACAGTGAACATTTAAATTATCCAAATCAGCTCAGGGGTTACAGAGATACTGCAATTTGTAGTTTTTACTGGTTAAACATGTTAAATAACAGTAAATTTGGTCAAACTGGAGAATTAGAGGTAATATCATCAAAAATGGCCCTACACGGTAATCGCCCCCAGGTCTGACACTTAAGACCACTGGTTTTATAAGCCCCATGGTATACTACAACAGGATATAAGGTCGACAAAAGGTATAACATTTTGCAGATAAATGGTCTTATCCCAGGGACTACTAGGCGCATGTTCACAACATTATGGAATAACCAGAGTAAAAACTGCCGAAGCCTCATCTAAAGCATAGGCACCCCCTTTCCACACCCACCCACCCTCTACACTAAGGAGAGTGGGGTGTGGAAATGGTTGCTCAGACTATTGGTCACTACACATCTTCGCCTATAAATGTGCGCTCTTATATACAATGGGAGTAGCAGAACAAGCTGATTACCATAATATTATGTTGGTCCAGGACGACGTAAACTTTCTCTCCTTGAAATTACACCAGAAATAAATTCTGTCATGCTAGGATTAAGCTTCAGCTTAGACCCTGGCATCCAGGCCGACACACCCATTAAACAATGCTGCAACTTCTCAAGAGATTCCTTAGTGTTTGAAACTGATACGGACATGTAAATTTAAGTATCATCAGCATAAAGATGGTGGTTTATGTCAAAACTGGGGATCATCGCTCTAAGTGGTGTAGTGCACAAGGTAAACAGCACTGATCCCAGCTCTGAGCCCTGTGGAGCTTCATATGAGAGTGTAACTTTATTAGATAGAATGTCTTTAATGTTTACAGATTGGAGCCTATTTTTCAAATAAGAAGAATACCATACCAATCTGAGAGTCTATCTGTTAATGTAATATGGTCAATAGTGTCGAGTGCAGCCGACAAGTCAAACAGGCTCAGCAAAACCGATTCTGTAAAGTGATGTTTCCTGTAGGCTGATTGTGATGGATTACATAGATTGTTTTTAAATGAGCTTGCAGCCGATTTGCTACCACCTTTTCCAAGATATTGGAAATGAATCTTAAGTTGGTTACGCCTACAAGCTTGTAATCAATTCATTTTGAGGAAGATATTTTTAAGTAGTTGTCTTACATGAGGATATTGAGATTGTTGTTGACTCGGATTTATGCGCCTCAGACGCTCCGAAGATACAGTCTATGGGTGCTATATAGAAGTGACTGGATTAAAAATAGCGTGGGTCATTTACATTGCGTCAAACAGCGCCACGTAGTGTATACCTGTCAACTAATGTTACACTGTTTTTATAAATACACACTAGATGACGCTTATGGGTGGTAAATTTGTTATGGAAATTATTGTGTCAAATATATATATATGCCTAAATAAAACTATATATTTTTTAACATTGCCTTAATACGTACTTCAGATACTGTAGCATAATTATGCACTTGTATATATTTTAAGTCTTTACAGAGTGTCTTTTGCTACTATATATAATTTGCATGTTATACGTAATAGCTGTTTTATCTCTGGTTTTGGTGCGGGAAACAATATGATAGACCCATATGTTATCTTGGCAATGCCTATTAATTTTATTTTAAGTAGTGATTTGTCTTTTGTGTTATCGAGATATATCAAGTGTTTATAATGGCAATGCCACTCGATTTTAGTTATGTATGTCATACCATGTATATTGTCACATGATTTTTTAACAAGTTAGCAATTTTGTATATACATGTACATATATCTCTCTTATTTCTATGACAAATAAATCTGTAATGACCTCATTTCTGTCAATAAAAATGTCTGTCTGTCTGGTACATTCGAATGTTCAGTGGATTTATTATTCACAAGCCTACACATGAAGCGTATTATACTATGTTATGATATGAATAAAACCCTATTTTTTGCTATGTAGGCCTAGTCTTCGGTAATAGACGTATTCGCGATTCATAATAATTACTTCTTAGTATGGCGGGTGGTGGAGCAGCTTGGTTCAGTGGTATATGTTTGTAGGCCTGCAGATAAGGACATGTATTTTTAAAACAAATTACAGATATGGAAAATATTCATTTTGATTATGTAGATTTATAGCGGTCGTCCACTTGAATAGGTGTCATCTCAAGAATAATTTTTTAATTGATGATGAATACCACCTGATCATGGAGTGTGAATGATATCAGAATATATGTGTGAGGAGAGCGCAGCGCGGGGCCCTGCGCGAAATTAACGTCGATACACTGGTGTCAACCATCACTCGACGGGCCGCCATTAACGTAATCGCCTAGTCACATTGAGAAGGGAAAAACAATGCTACTTGTCTAAAAATCCCCACATGTTAACAGCTGGGCTCGAAACCGGGACGCAAGCATGACTGGCGAGGTAGTCAGGCGCTCTAGCCATTGCGCCACGTCCCCTTCTCCGAAATAATATATATCCGCGAATATATATTGTATACGAAGTTTACAACCTTTTTGGACTCGATGAAAAATCTAATATATATAAAATTAAGCAATTATCACAATTCATGATTTATGCTCCGCCTATGTCTATAAAAAAATGATTTTTTGAATGAAATTCTGTGAAACGCAGTGACGTCACTCGGTGAAAACAAGGTTATATAACACCCTCTCCCCCATACTTCATTTTTTGAAACGCAGTGACGTCACTCGGTGAAAACAAGGTTATATAAGAACCCTCCCCCATACTTCATTGTATTAGCCAGCTCGGTGAAAACAAAGGAGGTCGAGGTCAGTGAGTGTCACAGAATTGCTAGTACAAATGCATATCAATAAATTATTGTAGGCCTAATGCACTGGACTTCAAATAAACTTATTTTTATTAAATAAGTGTCACCTAGTGAGGCTAGGAGTCATCTGGTGTATAAGTCTAAGTACTAGTAAGCCGCGCTGTGACATATCGGTCAATTGAGCATTCGTATTGGTAAATGTTACTTCAATTTGGTTTTGCAGAGCAGAGATGAACACGTTTAATAATTATTCCCCAATGTTTAATTTGTTTTATTATTCCAAAGCACGATGTGGGATCTTACCGAAGACAGGAGCAATTGGTAATAAAATACTAACCTGATTTACTAAATACTATATTAAGGAAAGTTTCACGAATTGTTGGCCTCACAAGCAATAGCCTGAGTGATATGCCTAAGATTACGTCCCCAATGTGAAAAATAGATTAACAGCACATTGGACATGGTTATAGGTGCGAGCGTGTAAGATCTCATTTCTTTTTTTTATCATATTACCACGGAATTTATATTTAATTATGTTCTGATACGAAACGGTCGTATTACATCTCCAGGTATTAAAATTTAAAGCGCCTAATTTTTTTGTATAAACCATGGAGACCGAAGGGTTTTCTCAATTTGAAACCATAATAAATGTCTTAACTAGCTCTTTCCGATTCATTTGAATACCTATGTTATGGGTCTACGGCCATTAGAAATATTTGTATTCTTACAGTGCGCGGATAGACTTTAGACGTCAGATTTTGACGTCTACAGACGTCAGAATCTGACGTCTACAGACGTCAGACTCTGACGTCTAAAGTCTATCCCCGCGCTGTAAGGGTTAAAGGAATAGCCCATGCTTAAATACTTATATATATTATATATTATATATATTATAATATTATATATTATATATTATATATATACACATTTCAAGGGTGATTCGTCAATATTGAATGTTATTTATTTGTATGTTAAAGACTTGTATTTTATCATTCACATAATAATATTGTTATATGTTCTTGTATTGGCCGTATAATTCCAGTGTTTTGTTCTTTGGATCTGACCTTTATACCTTGAGTTTTACAGAACGCTGACAAAGGCACCCTGATTCAGAGACATTGAATAAAACAGATAATGCATGGCAAGTGATTGGTTTATTCCTGAATACATTCCCAATACATTAGCAAACAATATACAAAAGAAAACCATACATCCACAGGATAGCGAGCTCTAACCCTCATAATATATAGATAAAGCTATGGAGGGAGCGCCAGTGCGAAGATTATGGCACTCATTTCGGTGAGCCGACCCAAAATCGATGTGCGCGAGTTAATACACCGAATTGAGCGCCTAAATCTCAGCATAGAGTTAATAAAAGATTATTAACTATATGATCTCAGCAAGGGTTCGACTCAAATAAATCTCGTCTCAAATGTTTTTTTCTCGCGCGACTACACGATAAAGAGCAGGCTGGAGACGGTGAGTGTGAGAGAATGTGATGTGGATCGAGCCTGCCAGGATACGTTGGCCCAACGTTTGTTAACCATTTAACCGCCAAATTATTAAATCTGAATTTTCACCCACTTGAAGTTGTGTCTCGCTGACGCGATCCACAACTTCAAGTGAGTGAAAATTATTCAGATTTGACAAACTGGAGGTCAACTGTCTTGAAATAATGTTGATTGATGTCACATTTTATCTTTAACATGTTTAAAAGGTGGTACTTATTGTGGTAATTAAAAATGAAATTCCGAATATATGCGGCACTGGCGGTTAAAGGGTTAAAGGTTGCCGAGCGCTTACGACGCTGGGCCACCAATAAACAACCACTAAGCGAACGTCTCGTATTGGCTGGGCTAGGCATATCGGCGATGATTGGTCACAAATTGACCAATCACAACGAAAGTGCGAAAAATAAATGTAACACCAAACACGGATGTGTGATTGGGTGACTAATTAGGTCAATGCTGAGTAAATAATCAGCCTACAGATTGTGGCCGTTAGGGTTTTCACTGTTATTTTAAATTCAGGGAATTCGACATTCTGGTCAGATGAAAACAACAGGGTAAAACAAAACACGTAATGACTCGTAACGTCTATCGACGGTTAACTGTTTTACAGATGTTCGTAAACAAATGCGTACATCATCCCCAAAACTTGAAGAGAAAATATTTCAGAGCAAAACAAACACATCAACACATTGTAAGTCAATTTCATTTTCCATTATTTGACTTAGGATTTTCGAATGGGGCAAATTATCTCTCAACGTAAAATTATAATACATGACAAGATTCTCACCTATATATGCTAAATTAATATTATATTGCCTCTCCATTCAGTATCATTTTATGTTCATAACAATAATTAGATATGTCGTTGATTTGTTAAATACACAAGCACTTGCATATAGTACATATCTATATACAAAAACATTATTAGGCTAATAGTATAATGGTCACATACATGTAATATACAGCGAGAGAAGACTTCAACGTGGCAAGCACTCGGCCAACACAAGGCGTTGGGCCAATGTTGGGCCATCGCCTTGTGTTGGGTGAGAGGTCACGAAAGCCCATCATGGTATGTCTGGTATGAACGGTTGCTGAACGAGAAAAATATAAATACACTGTTGAGTTTGTTATTAAAAGCTGGGAAATAGATTACGTATGACAATCTGTTTTGTGGAATTACGCCTTTTACGAAAAACTTTATAGAGTCCTCACATATAGCAGGCTTATTCTCTGTCACAACTTATAATTAAAGAAATATCCCACTTTCTCTGACATAATAAAATACCATCTGGTTATTTATATCTCATTAAAGAGTAAATTAGAATGTATATGAGCGAAAGCTAAGGTAGGATTCAAAGTACTTGTGACTCGTTGAGAATCGTTAGTATATATTACCAAGAAATCGTTGAGTTTTGGTGGTTTGAAACTACTGTTATAATATCGATTGGTAGATAATAAATAAAACGTCAAAATCCAAATGGAGGTTGTTGTGCAGGAGGCGTTTCACTTGTGATTTGCTGGTTTTCAACATATTTCAACAGAACCAAAACCGAATGTGTAATAAAACATCTTGAGATCAACATTATGTGACACTTAGGACTTGGAATTATCCCATTTCCTCATAAGCCACAATTCATGTTATATAGATATACATATATATCATCCATCGGAGCTAATGTGTCCTATCTGTGACAGGTAGCTGCCAAAGAACGATTTTGAAAATAATTCTTGAAATTGGTTTCGAATTATTTTATCACTCATTTTCATCTTGTGAAATTAGGGAACTACAGAAGGAATCCGGTTATGATGACGCCACGTCATGTTTACTGACTATTCCTATTAGCACTTACATGTAAGCCTTGAAGCGCTGAATTGTTTTATAAAAAAACATGGAGAGTGTTTAATTTCTGACTAAAATATTATACCCTTTCTTTTAACTTTTAAAGTTATTTTTTCTTGTATAATTTTTTACTGACAATCACATGACCGTGCTGTCTATAATAGTGACGCTCTACACAGCAAGTCGATGGCAGTACAATAGGCCTACATGTGGTTACAGCATGTCTTGATATCACATAACGAAATTCAAAATAAACTCACAGTGAAAGGGTATGTGTGGGTATTATTATCTTAGAGAGGCCGGGAGATTGAGTATGATTTTAGAAGGCCATTAGGCGAGCTGGACCTTGCCCCCAGAAAACTAAAAAAAAAAAAAAAAAAAAAATTAAATGTGTTTTGGTAGGCTTTATGCCTCTATAATTCTTCTGGCTCTCTGATTTATATTAAGGACACTCGCATGCACGAAGCAAGCAAAACCAGGGGTTCAACCAAGGCTGGTTCAATGTTGGCCCACCGTCTGCGACGCTGGCGCAACATTGAAGCAATATTGGTTGAACCGCTCGTGTTTGCTGGGATATAACCTCCCTCTTTAAGCACGCTCCCGTCTTACATAGTAATCAATGAACGATATTCCTTTAAATTGAGCGTAGATCCATGCATCGAGCAATGTACTTCACAATTTATGACCGAGCATTATGTTTTATTTGCTGTGCATTATTCTGTGAAAGCTTACGACGATTATCTTTCTTATTTCAATAAATCTGCACAAAAAACTGGGAATACATAACTACAACTTAAAGCTACACCATCTACTTATTTGGAGAGTGCTTCAAAACATCATTTCAACAGTTGGAGACGAATGCTCAAATTTACCCTGATAAAAAAACTGCCATAACGTTTTCTGCACAATGAATAATTGGTCCTACGCTAATTCCCCGTTTTGTAAACAGATAAAATAAATACATAATTATAATAGCTTGATGTATTATATGTCGTGGGTGTGCGGCGATACATTAAAGACATCATTCAAGAGATCACATGCAATGTATGTATGTATGTCAATTGTGAAGTTTGTCAAGGAATTCAACTGCGGCGGCTTCTGCTATCATTGCACAGTCTCGACGACATCCATAAACAAGGCATTATAAACGTGTCCGTTTGTGGGGACTGTTGAGCGGTCGCCTTGATATCCTATGTGGTCACCTCTGGATGCCACTCATTCTTATGCCAGGCACATGCTATATCCCCGGGACACGGACTACCCCAGTACACCTTGGTGATATGAACACTTAGCGTTGAGATATCAGCAAACGTACGTGACTGCAAACGTACGTGACTGGCGATGCTTTCAGGTAGGGCAATGGCTGATATGGCTAATTGGTTGTGCGTGTGCATATTAAGCACAACCCAGCAAACACTAAAAAAACATTTGTATAACATTTGAACAACGTCGGCCCAACGTCTTCGACGTTGGTCCGACGCTGTACAAATGGTATACAAATATTTTGTGCTTACTGAGAAAGTTTGCAGTTTGTGGCCTGTGCAAACCATCAATTAGATCAGTTATGGAGCAAAATGGAGTTGGTTGGAGCATGGAGATACTACTAACTCCATGGTTGGAGAGACCAGTCTATGGCCAAGATTTCCCACCGTCATCTCAGTCTCATGCAGCTCCTACTTTCCAGGATTGTGAACGTGTCAGCGATCCGCTAGTCCAGCAGCATTCTCCTTCTGTCTGCGCTGATGCTTCATTCCTTGAAAGTGTAGTTTTGCTATGGTTTCAGATTCGAACACCAAGTTACATGTCTTGCAGTGAATGTCGCGTTTCCGCCTTGTGGGCAGATTACCCATGAAATTGTCATAAACTGCCCGACTGACGGGATCCGAGCCGACAGAGCTCGCTGTCAGGGTGTCCAAGGCGGAGTTAGGGTCCGTTAGGCTTGTCTGGTGAGATGCAATGGCGGCCGAGGTGGAAGAGGAGTGAGGCATAGTAGTGAGTAAGGATTGGCCCTCGTAGGATTGCGGTGGTACATGTCCCATGGCAGCCATACCCTGTAGTACACTTTGTGTGCCCTGCACTGCCCCTGCTGCTGGCATTGCAGCTAGACTATGCATAGTGGCAGCTCCTGGCATGGTGGACACACTGTGCATGGCACTAGCTGATCCGGGTATTGTCATACCTTGGAGGTGAGCAGCACTCGCTCCATGTAAGCTTCCTGGTGCTGTCAAGCAGGGATACCCTGATGTTAATCCGCACAGTGGCTGAGTATCCAGCATGCTAGCAGCACCAACCTGTGTGCCAGTAAACACGGCCAGGGGATCAGTGAGCTGGCTGTCAGCGCTCAGAGGTGACGGCTGGGTGATCATAGAGGGGTAGGTAGCGGAGGGTAAGGCTGTGGTATTATACATTGGGGCGAGCATACCTGGTACGTTATTCATCTGACTAACAGCTGATGGAGGCTGTTGAGTATATGACATCTGAGACATTGGTAAGTAAGGACTGACAGATAGAGCTGTGTACTGTTGGTAGTTACCTAGCATCGGGTTGGCAGATCCAGCTGTAGCCACTGTAGGAGGACTAACATATCCACTGTACTGATAACTAGATGAAGGTGTAGGAAGGAGGCACTTAGGCCGGGAGCCGCTCCATGCGCTACTTACACCGTTACTCTGGACAGATATTGGCTTCATCCTTCGACCCAAGCTGCTGAGGCAATAAGTAGACTTGGTAACAGACTTATCAGCAGTGGTGTGAGCTGCACTATAGGGTGTAGGTGCCACGTTGTAAGGCATAACACTCGTATCATTGCCAGATGTAGAAGGACTGTTTTTTGCATCAGTATTGCTAATGGGACTTAGGCTATGCTCTGAGTTGCTAGACATGGTGCTAGTGTGATCGTCTGAGGTTGGCGTCAACTCAAGAACTGAAGGTGATTCCAAGGTGACTTCTCGCTCAGATTCTGACCCAGTTTGATCCGTCACGGGACTGTTGGTGACGTCATCGCTATTGACGTCCTCTCCATTACATATAGTATCTTCTCTGCACGGGGATTCCCCCTCTGTACTGGAGTGATCTTCATTCTCTTCAGGTGAAGGTGATGGACGTCTTCTCTTCGGGGCAGGTTCTCCATCTTCTCCTGTCTCACCACATTGCTCCTCTCCCAGATCCTCCTCTGTATCAGGTCGAGGAGATTCATCTGATCCTTCTTCTGACTTAGAGTCTGGAGACCCCTCTTTGCCAGAGTCGTCTTTGTTGTCAGAGTTGTGACGTCGACGTTTGTGTTTACCTACAACACAGAAAAAAGTGTCTTTAAATACAAATTGGAGAATTATTACTTAGCATTATTTTTAATTCAATCATTTTCAACTTCTGGTACGAATATGTTAAAGTACACATTTTAATACTACAAACTAATCACATAATCCTTTATATACTATGGGATAAGTCTTGTATCATCTATTCCATTGCAATATTTTAATTTATGTCTTATCCGAGTTTATAACCCACTAGCCTTTTATTTTGAGAGGAGGCTAATCGGTATTTAAATTTCACAATTTAATTTGCGCCATATTTCGCACAAGTCACAACAGCGTTAATGAAAAATTGATTCTTGCTCGTTACATTATGTTATGAGGTTATGCACAGTAGATTTATTTGAAATCATTCTTCAGAAAACACATCCAAATGAGCCAGTCCCTGGTGATCCACATTTATGTCTTCAGAAATGTTTTATATAACCCCCCCCCCCCCCGCAGACAGTATTCGGAGCAAGTAGGGATTTAATTTAACTGTGGATCCTCAGTGAAATTAAATTTCAACTTCCTGAATTGGCCAGGGTCCGCCACTTCACGCCCCACCTTGTCTACGTGTGAGAACCCTTAGGAGTGCTAGTATTTTGTGAGAAATAACACCCATTGCTTGTAATTGGGTGATATACCCCAGCTGGGTTTGTGTCGGGTACACTTAGGGCTACCCAGAAAACACGAGACATTGCGAATGCAAACAGCAGTAACTGCTTACTTTTCAAATAAGCAATTACTGCTGGTTGCATTCGCACTAGAAAACATGCCTGGAGGAGAGGAGAGAACTACCAGATGTAAAACCACAGGGACAACCAGACCTGATTGGTAGCCCTCTACCCTGTACGAAAAACACAATGGCAACTTTTACATGACTAGCATCCAGCTGTACAAGACGAGAGTACGTAGCTGGAATAATGTTGGGACAAGTCTGTGTCACAATTAAATCCACATATTGTGTATCCTGGTGTTAACTTGACACGTTACGCCACAACACCCATTCCACCCTGTATCTTCAGACGTCATCAGGTTCACGCTCAGGAGAGTTACATTACGAACGCATGACAAAGGGTATGCATATAGACCAAAATGTACCCATGTGAAAGTTATTGAAAGTCTTGACAATAAATAAACTTGTTTACGTCGAAAGGTAGAATAAATAGTACTAGGGCCTACCATACGTTTTTGTAAATATTTTTTACAGAAATCTTAAGACTTCCAAAGGTTTGACTGATGCTGCTAAAACACTCAGTCGGCATGGAATTATCTACGTTTTGTAAATTGCGGAGAGCTAGGCAAGTGAAGTCACGAAACATAACCAATATTAGATCTCTAGTCTGAGAAACAATTTAAAACACAAAGAACAAAGATTTAAAGCACATCTAACATATGTAATGGATGTGTAATATTCCTTATGCGGAAAGCAATAGATTTTAAGCTGAGTATTTTCTGGGTGGATGCATCTGTCAGTGAGATGTGTTTTTTGGTATTTACACGGTGGAGTTTCACAGAGGGTGTTCTCCTGTGATCTCAGAAGAAAACGCCACGTCCTTCACCAAGATTCATTCAGAGAGCCATGCGGAACCAAATGGGAGTAGCTGCCTACTTGAAAAGTAAGCAGTTACTGCCTTTTGGTTTTGCACCGTACAGCAGCACATTTATCAGCTTTATAACTCCTTATTTATTGATTAGCGAGGGTGACATGTGGGCGATGATAGGTGTAAATCGTCCCTATGTTCCCATCATTCCCCTAGTTTTCTGTAAGATCATCCCGTGGTTTACTTTATGCCCTTCCCCCGCCAGCCACAGTGTGGTGCTGGTGCCGCCCCCTGGTACCCAGACGGGGAACTGAGCCAGAAAACTACCAATCTCCCCCAGGGAGTCTCTCAGCCAAACCAACTCCTGGAATCAGACTCTGTCAATGCGCATGAGAATCTAAAACTGGAGATATAGTCAGCCAAGGGAAATGATGGTCTGTCAGCGAAACCAGTGATTAGGAATATGCAGCCGTCTGTAGAAGTCAGTTACTGGTAATGAGCCATTTAATGAACATTCTGGAATAAATATTCGGATATCATGGGTATGGAGAGCATCCAGAATTGTGTCTATAGCAATCAATATTTTCAAAAGCATACACGATCAAGAATCGTCATTGGGAATGTGCAGTTATGTCCAGATTAAAATAAAAGAAAAACGTCTATTTCGACAAAGTGGTGACGAAATACTGACAATGACGACATTTTTTTCCAGATTTAAGTAACGATACTACGCAGTAGCAATGCTGCAACTTAAACAATGAGAAACTAGTGATAATACACTATCTTCACCTAAATTACCCTTTATTTTATCCTTAAAAATGTCGTAATAATTATGCTACTTCGGCCCTATCTAATTTAGATCAAAGAACGTGTCATGATGATAATACACGAATTCAGTTAAATAAAATGATGAATCCTTATTAATTTTAAATGTTCAGTCGCTTAAAGTTGTGTCTCGCTACCGCGAATCACAAAGTCTTCAAGCGACTGAAAATGACATCGTAATGAAAACACAGACATAACCAATGTCGACATCAATGTTCTAAAAGGGTTAACCCTTACAGCGCGGGGATAGACTTTAGTTGTTAGAATCTGACGTCTGTAGACGTCAGATTCTGACAACTAAAGTCTATCCCCGCACTGTAAGAGTAAAAAAAAATATAATGGCCGTAGACCCATAACATAGGTATTCAAATGAATCAGTAAAAGCTAGCTAAGACATTTATGATGATTTCAAATTGAAAAAGACCCTTTGATCACCATGGTTAATGCGAA
Source organism: Flabesymbios commensalis (assembly GCA_964017125.1). Classification (NCBI taxonomy): domain Eukaryota; kingdom Metazoa; phylum Annelida; class Polychaeta; order Terebellida; family Flabelligeridae; genus Flabesymbios; species Flabesymbios commensalis. The sequence goes on along the minus strand of OZ024915.1, from coordinate 22,876,213 downwards.
AATTATCAGAGCTTGAAGGGTCAAGGGTTCAATCGATGGTAATTACCACACAGAAACTCTGCACTGGTGGAAGAGTCAACCCAGCCCCCATTCATTGACGCCTGACGCAATGAATGCTAATTCCTAAGTCCTCCATAAATACATCTCATCTATCTGCTGCTCTTCAAAAGCTGCCCTGCGGAACCATACACACTCTTATCTTGCTTAGACTGGGAATTGCCTAATTTGAGCTACTCGTTTCATCAATATAGCTCATAAATTAATGCCAAGTGTTATTAAGTGTGTTCTAGTTAACTCTAGGCCTACTGCTATAAAATAACAAAATGCTGGAGTAATATCAAGAATTTCTCGAGAAAATCCTTCATGCACACGGACTCTATTCATTCGGATCGTGTAATGAAATACTGAGCGCAGTGGTAATATAAATGCGTTCTCCACATAATCCTCTCAGGAGAAGGATTACATAGAATATGTCGCCAGTTATTCTTTCCTGGTACCATTGGCGCCTATGTGACGATGTTTCTATGAGAGAAATAAGTTCTTCATTCACTTCAGCTCTAATGTCACATTAATGACGCCATTCCACAATTATAGCACAATATGGAAGGAAAAGAGCAGTGGTTAAATTTGGGTAATATATTATTTCTATATTATGAATACCAATTATTATGATTAAAAATAAATTACGCAAGCGAAGCCGCGGAATTAAAGACCATTTCATTAAACATTTACTATTGGTTTAAAGCTAAACTCAATTTTCTGAAAGAAAGAATAATGTTGCGAAAAGCATCATAATTATAGCTTGGATTTTTTTTAGATTTATAATAGCTAACCTAGTCACTCAATCTTTTAGCTGCCACAGAAAACATCTGCCGTAAATGAAACTTTCTTGTAATCGCAGCGCCAAAACAGGATCACGAGGTTAATTTAGGAGGCCATCTTTGAACCTGTGGTTTTACAAGAGAGCACCCAGTCTGCAAACACTAGACCTTCACCCAATGCCGTTTCATTGTTGGGGCACCGTCTACGACGGTGACCCAACATTGAAACGGCATTGGATAAAAAAACGGGCTGTCCGCGTGCTCAAACCACAGCTGGCGGCCATGTTTAATTCTGCGGCGATAGGCAATCTGCGGACATCACAGCAAAAATGATCAGTGTGGATAGAACGCTATGTCACTCTTCGACGTGCAAAGGACATCAAAGATTCACAGACCAACTGCAATGAAAACACGCTGTCCACATTGTAACATACATGTAAGCTATGTATTCAGTTCTTATTCAAAATACACACACTTAGTGTGGAGACATTATTACTGCTATTTAACTTAGTGTGGATACATTATTACTGCTATTTAAAGAGGTTCGAAAAGTATTTCTTGGTTTCTCACAATACCCACGGGAAATGGTTAACCATTTATTAAAGCTTCTGTTGATTCTATGGTGTTTTTTCTTGAGTGAAGTTTTAATTGCTATTTTAACTCCCAGCTTCAAAGTAAAGACAAATAGGCCATGCTGCTATTGAAACTACAAATTGGCAATTGTTTCTATTATTATTTGTCTGTGTTGTAGGTTGTATCAGATGTAGGCCCAATTTGCAAGTTTTCACATAAACTTTGAATGAAGTTGGCCTGACAGCTAAATAAGAATAATTCCTACTCATAGGAATAGCGAAAAGACACACTGAGTCTGAATAAAAACACAGCGTTTATGATGTTAACAAGATGAAAATATACAAAAAAATATGTCATACAGGTATGAAATGTAATGTGGCTACATTTCTAATGGGTATGGCACAGTGCATTATGTTATCTAATATCACAGTCGTCGACAATTGCCGAGTTTTCTGCTCTGCAAAGCTAAAATGCTGTGGGGCCAACTGTTCACTTGAAAAGTGAGCAGTCGCTGTCTTTGGGCGTTGCAAGGCTGTATTGCAATCCAGAAATGACATCAGTGACGTTTATCAAATGTAACAGTAATTGAATCAATCGTCTCGCCTTTCGAATGGTTCCTCCCATCCAGTCTGAGCGCATGTGCAGATCCCGTGGGCCTCCCACGTGATTAATGACGTCATCTGTCTGTGATACGCGCGTCAGGTACCAGCAAACACGACACATTGAAACAATGTTTGATTTGATGTTGGCCCACAGTCGCAGACGGTGGGCCACCATCAAACCAAAATTGTTTCAATGTGTCGTGTTTTGCTGGGGTGAAGCTTCAAGGTCGAACGCCCGGCGGCCGAGCGATACACCACAATTACGGCGTACCAGGGGCAATGAACACCCGGAGCGGGATGCCGTACCTGGCTCCTGGAGCGCTAATCCATCAAACACGGATCTGATCCCCGGTGGGCCAGGGACAACCCCCCACACCTGGTAGCTGCTTTTATACAGAAGTGGCACAAATTATTATATTTCCTCAGTGGTATCAGATAATTATATTTGACAACAGATCGAACAGAGCAGTGATTTGTTCTAATAATGAATGTGATTTTCCACTATGTCCGTGCCCCCCCCCCCCTCCCCTTGAGACATGTCTTCATAAACCCTCACTGTCACACTCCGACACTCCCGTGTTCATGCAATATTGTTGACGTGGTTGACGCCCATCCCATAAAATACTAAAGTAATCATAACTTTTCCAAAAGAAATGAGATAAAGTTAAGATAATTTTAATTTTGAAATTTTTAGTGGGGTGGGTCCAGGGGCCCGTTCCACTAAACATCTTAAAATTAAGATCATATTAATTTTCTCTTATTTGCATTGTAAAAGTTAAGAAGATCCTAACTTTTCTAATGCTAATAAGAGAAAGTTAAGATGATCTTAATTTTAAGATTCTTTTGTGGGATGGGCCCCTGAAGCTATCATTTGACCCAAGAATATTCCTAATCAAATATACATGCAATAAAGTACATAAAGGTCAGTCGGGTTATACCGGTGCTGAGTTTTGCTGCCTCCTGCCTTTACATGGCAGTATATTTGTTGCAGGATGAGCAATAATAACACCCTGCTGATTCCATACATCTCTGCAAAGCCATAAGAGGCCACCATTTAATCTCCAGGGGGGGAAGGGGTGTATTTTTTTTCGCAGACAAATTATTTACCTGCTCGGTGGCGCGCTGAAAATTTTCAATTTTACTACATGTTTATATACCGTACTATAGAACTGAAGTAAATTATTTATTTAATGCAGAGTCTACTCGTTTACTTCAAAAATACTCTACCCCCCCCCCCCCGGAGATTGAATGGTGGCCCGCTTGAGGCAGTAACTGCTTACTGGAAATGTAGGATGTTAGTGCCTTTTAGCCTTGCCTGACATTCTAATAGGCCTAGCTAGATGAGCAATAAGCAGAGCTTACTCATTACCAGTCGGGATTGTCCGGATCAGAGCATAGGGCTACTAATCGTCGGGACTCATCGCCCACTCATTGCCTGGAGTGGAATGTACTCGACGTATGTTGTAAACAAGTACAAACTTTCCCTGCTTAAAAAAACGTGCTAAAAATACCTGAAGATGTGCTCAATATAGCATTACATCGTTAATAACTGGCGTAGACAGGATCTGGATGATGTGTATCAGCGTGGGATATGGCGGAGGAATATGATCGGGGACTACCCACACGTGCGGGGAATGCACGTGAAGTGGGAGTGAAGCGGGCAGAGATAGGTGGAGATGGGGATATGTCACCGCAGCCAGAGATGTTCACTCGATATCGGTTTAATGTTGGACCAGCGTCGTAGACGGTGGGCCAGCATTCAACCAATATTGGGTCAACGTGTAGCCGCAGGCATTCACATCAGTGCGCCGTTTACATTCTGACGCGCCACCTAACGCCCTCTTGCGACCGGACGAGCAATCACTCATATCGCAGCGCTATCTTGTGGAGCAGCGTCACATCAGAGACTTCAACATTTTGAGTTTATTTTTAGATTGACGTTGATATCAAATGGACAATTTACAACATTTAGGCGAGGAAAATGAGCATATTGCGAATTAAAATGCTGAACATTGTCATTTGAAAATTAGTGTTCTTCCATGTAGGTTGATTTGCTACCGAAAAATGTCAAAAAGTCTGGTACAATAATCACATGAATTCTTCAAATTATTAATCTTTATCACGTTTATGAAGATCATTATTGTAAGTTGCTTTGTAGGACCGGTACGCTTAGATAACTCTCACAATAAATTGTATAGGGTATGCTACAATAAAATACTGAAACGCTGTGAAAACCCATACCTCAGTCACACGAGCACTTTAACGCTGATATATTCGACCAATAGGCAACGCTTTTGAACTATTCCTCGGGTTACTTATTAGCTCTGCAGCAGGTGAGCATCCATCACTTCTCTGGATCAGAATCGTACGCCTTTGACAGCTTTGAAAGTAGACTTCGTCTCACGCTCCTCACTCTCACTATTCTGCTCTGCAAAGCTAAAAGGCAGTAACTGCTTACTTGAAAAGTAAGCAGCTACTGCCTTTTGGCTTTGTATGGCAGTATTCTCAGCTATGTGATCGTAAATTCCATCCTCACTTCACATTTTTATCCTCATGCTGTTTTATGCGTCAAGAAAATATAGTGGATAGAAATGTAGAGCTTTCAAATATCCGCGAGTACATGTAACTTACTGAAGAAGGCTATAAATATATGTCTAAAACTATATTTATGTGTTTTTCTTTTCGTATTTCGAGAGAAGGAGCCTTAGTGGTGAATGAACTGAAGTCAATCACAAATGAAATAGTCTTGCATTGTAAACGTATGTATGTCGCCAGTGGAATAAATTAATGAAACTTTGAAATAGTTCCTCTGGAAACACCATTAATCATGTTATTAGGTAAAATGTTGAACAATCCTTGCAAATAATAGTTGCAAATTTACTTTAAATCTTGAATTATTTCAACTTCTTTATTTACTTATTTGCATATTTTATATATTTTATTATGCCTATAATTCTATAGCCAGTTGTTTGGCATTGCGTTTGAATATGTTTTATTGTCAATAAGTTTGCGTAAGTGTGTACCGTATTAGTTCATAAGAACTAGTATCAGAGATCACTCATTTATTCCACAAAACGATCAACATTTTAATTTCATTTATTCTTATTTCAATATCATTTATTTAGTCTCATTCAGCTGCATATGAATTAAAAAAATACCGTGCAAGCACTCAATGCAGTGACTCTAAATGGCCACAAATCTGACACAACTACTTCCAATATGTTATGCCAATAATAGAAGATCAATGATAAAATCAAGATGGCCGCTATATCGTGTGTTTGGATCGCACATGAAAACGGACAATGCCAATAGACTCGCAGACCCCGAAAACCTATATAAACACCAGGTTTCAAGGGAATTCAGATGAAAAAAATTAAGTCTGAAAAAATTAGTCGGAAAAAATTAATCGCCAGGTGGCGGCCATTTTGATTATCGGTAGAATATTGAAAATCAATCTAATCAGGTGATCTCCATACTCATGGGTAACTTGACGTGAAAAATTGGAGAGATCCAATAATTAATTTTCAAGTTATTGCGTTGACAAGAAAAAAGTACCGGGAGGGGTTTGAATGTTTGTATGAATTATGAATTCAATCTTTTTTCCGCTTTATTTGAATACATATGTTATGGTTCGACGGCCATTATACATTTTTAATTATTTCAGTGCGGGTAATGTCTTTAAACGTCAGCATCTGACGTCTAAAGACGATGCCCGCGCTGAAAGGGTTAAAACACCCCCGGGGTATAAAGGGTGTGGCGAGTGAACCAAATACCCCAGAGTCAGGTAGATATAAGGTGACGTGGCTAACAGAGGCCACCTGTCCAAGGTGTGTGTAACACAGGATCCAGACGAAACCAGGATAAAACACCCTCTCATCTCCATGTCCCAGCCAATTCCAGAATCAAAAGCACCCTCTCATCTCCATGTCCCAGCCAAGAGCAGGATCAAAACACCCTCTCATCTCCATGTCCCAGCTAAAACCAGGATCAAAAACACCCTTTTATATCCATGCCCCAGCTAAACCCAGGATAAAAAACACCCTCTCATCCCCATGCCCCAGCTAAAACAGGATCGAAACACCCTTTCATCCCCATGTCCCAACCAATACCAGAATCAAAACACCCTCTCATATCCATGTCTCAGCCAACACCAGGATAAAAACACCCTCTCATCTCCATGTCCCAGCCAAGATGAGGATCAAAACACCCTCTCATCTCCATGTCCCAGCCAAAACCAGTATCAAAAACACCCTCTTATCTCCATATCAGGATCAAAAACACCCTCTCATCTCCATGTCCCAGCCAAAACCAGGCTCAAAAACACCCTCTCATCTCCATATCAGGATTAAAAACGACCTCTCATCTCCATATCCCAGCCAAAACCAGGCTCAAAAACACCCTCTCATCTCCATATCAGGATCAAAACACCCTCTCATCTCCATATCCCAGCCAATACCAGGATCAAAACACCCTCTCATCTCTATGTCCCAGCCAATACCAGGATCAAAACACCCTCTCATCTCCATGTCCCAGCAGAAACCAGGATAAAAAAGACCCTCTCATCTCCATGTCCCAGCCAGGACCAGGATCAAAACACCCTCTCATCTCCATGTCCCAGCAGAAACCAGGATAAAAAAGACCCTCTCATCTCCATGTCCCAGCCAGGACCAGGATCAAAGACACCGTCTCATCTCCATGTGCCATACAAGTAGACGATTAATACATTTAACCCTTTCCCTCCCAATGCGGTCGCTGTGATTTGTATTAACTATTGCACAATAGTTATTCGTGTTAAACATGGCAGAATTACTATTTGTATTAAACATCACACAATCGCCGTTTATATCAGCAACAATACAGATGGTACAGATGCCATTTTTTGTTCCTTGCATTTTAAATTTTCAGGTAAAATTTAATATGAAATGAAAATTAATTGGCGATATAGGCCCCTATATGTGTACACAAACGCGGAGCTAGCATGTGAAAAAAGAGTATGTGTTGTCTTGACATGCTTCAGGCATAAATACAGCACTTGGAGGCACATTTTGAATAAAATTATTTAAAAAGAAAGTGGTAAATAATTCATCAGAATAAGGACGTTGTGAGCCTTATTAATTATACCTGGGTCTGTAATAATATCAGATCATTTTCATTATCTTGAGGTGCGAGTTGCGGCGGTAATTCACATCCAAGATAAATTAAAATGAATTGGACTTCTTGGCTGAGAAGAACGGTGAGATTCGTAGGATGAGACAATAAAATATTAAAAGTAGTTCTCACTTTTGATTGATAGCCCACGAAAATATTTGTGTAAGTATAGATTAATCAAATATGGTTAATCTATGTATAGTAACAGCTATATGTTTTGCTCTTCTCTGGGGAACGAACGACTGAAAGAAAATATGGCCGAATTAGGTTGATGTGCAATAGTAAGGTCCCAACTAGGCAATTTGCTTTAAAAAAAGCAGGAAATAATAAGTTGCAGTCGTTGCAGTCGATCCTGATTTACATTATTTATCCAGCGATAATCCAGCAAACAAGATACATATAGAGCCAATGTTGGTTTATTGTTAGGCCATTTCTGCTACACTGACCCAACATTAAACCATCATTGGTTCTATGTATCGTGTTTGCTGGGAATGGGAGGGAAGTCTTCGCGGAAGTAAATCCCTGTGAATATGTATGGTGCCTTGAGGATGGTGAATGGAATCTTTATCATTCGGCAAACAAGGAAGGCATAACAAAGGAATTACGACTGGTTATTTTAGATAAAAACTGGTCATTTCATATCCTGGAATAACATTCCCGGATGCTCTGTCCATAAATATCTTCAAAGCATTTGGAGAGAATCAAAAATTGCCTGGCCAGACATGGCCAAACTAATCTGATGAGCGGAAGTAGACAGGGTACGTCTATGGAGACTAGCAGGAAGAGACGTATTATACCGAAATGGAACAAGATATCCTGATAGACCAATGGAAATAGTCTGATTCTATTTCCCTTGGATAGACTAACAAGTGATTGGTTCATCATTCACAGATATATAACTTTATATTAGTCCTATGATGAATACTATTTGGCACTAGTATTTAATTAATGGTATGATATTATAATAAAAACATTGCGATGGCGATCGATGAACCTACACAACTAGTATCACTTATGTCTGATTGAATGTTTTTATGGAATTAAGGGGAATTCATGTCATGCACAGACAATTGATGCAGATTTGATTAATTCCATGGGTAGATAAAATGATTAAATCAACCCTTTAACCGCCAAATGATTCAATCTGAATTTTCACCCACTTGAAGTTGTGTCTCGCTGACGCGATCCACAACTTCAAGTGAGTAAAAATAATTCAGATTTGACAAAATGGAGGTCAACTGTTTTCAAATATCGCTGATTGATGTCACATTTTATCTTTAACATGTTCAAAAGGTGGTACATAATGTGCTAATAAAAAATAAAAACCCGAATATATGCGGCACCGGCGGTTGAAGGGTTAAGCGTGAATTCTTGGAAATTCAACATCCGTACATCGAGGATGTGAGGGGTTGAATTGGTGCTCGAAAATAAACGCACAACATAAGATTTGCTGTCACGGGAAATCCCGCATTTACCATGTATCTTGCCCATGACCATTAGCAGATAGATAGATGTTTTATTGACATTATAATTTGAAGTCACAGGATTTGTTGACTTCTTTGTCATAGTTATATACATTATGTACAGCAGGGCTAGCGTAGTTAGTTCTGTGAATCACATATGTCGGCATGGTATGCAGGCCTACACTAACATTCCGGCTTGCCATTTACATATTTAAACAAGCACAGGGTATTTAAAATATTCATCATAGCTATTTAAAATAATGACAAACACCATATGCACAGCATTATCATGATATATGTACATTGGGCATATTATGTTTCCCGTACCAAAACCAGAGAAAAATAGCTATAGGCATACTATAAGTTATTCTTAATGGCAGAAAATAGACACTCTGGATAGCATAGAAGCTTAAGAATTATACACAAGTTTACATTTTTTTCTAGTGCACGTTCAACACAATATTAATAGCTATGTTATGATCAATGACATGTTTACTTTATACTTCGTTATTTCAAAACTTCTCAGTCACGCCATTGACTTCTCAGTCACGCCTTAGTGATATCTGTCCCAGCCTTAGAACCAAATGCTCTCTGTGGCGACGAGCATCCATCACTAGCTTTGAGTGATTAGCTTGAAGCAGTTGACTTTGAATCCCCATGTACGTAACCTTGAACCCTACAGGTCCTGTCCAGAAGCTGCAATATTTTACGCGGGAAGTCGCGAGGTGGTCGTCTGCCTGTGGTACACGGTGTCACCACCACGCGGCGCTGATGGTGCAGATCATGGTTGACCGCTAAATCCCCGGATGTCGTAGACACCTCAGGAAGGACCAGACGTTGATCCATGCCGACCTTGCTTCTTGAGCCTACTGGTACACGTTAACCCTTTAACCGCCAAATTATTCAATTTGTATTTTCACCCACTTGAAGTTGTGTCTCGCTGACGCGATCCACAACTTCAAGTGAGTGAAAATTATTCAGATTTGACAAAATGGAGGTCAACTGTTTTCAAATATTGCTGATTGATGTCACATTTTATCTTTAACATGTTTAAAATGTGGTACATAATTTGCTAATAAATGATGAAAACCCGAATATATGCGGCATCGGCGGTTAAAGGGTTAAACCAATATAAATTTATCGCTGATCCAGCGTTCTATTATAGACGATGGGCTATTATTACTTTGAAAAATAACTACTTGTCTCTTGTCATCTAAATAAACTCATCTAAATCAGCACGTTTGTAGCTTTTTTGATATAGGCTATTACAGGTGGTTAATTTATAAAATAGGGGTAAATTTCATTCACTGTGAGGTGGGAATTGCGTACCCGGCATGACCAGACTGCCTAACTCACTACGCGGAAGATCCGGTCACAGTGACCGCAGAGTAAAAACGACACTTGAAATGAAATGTATGGGGTTTTGGCCACCCTTGTGCACATATAGGTTAAACTGGGTCAGAAGATGGTGAGATGAATGAGATGAGACTGCCCTCCAGACACAGGATTCGAAATTCGACGCCTGGCGGTCTGAGGCCGAGCACGCTACATCTCGGTCACGGAGGCTCCCCACAATATTGAATTTTTACTACAATGCGGGAAAGAAACATTTTGTTTCCAGAGTGGGGCTCGAACCCACGATCTCCGACTTTCCAAGCAGGCAGCTTTTTAACCACTGCACCAGGGGCCCCGTCCTCGGTTGCCATGAAACTGAGGCGAATATTTCGAGTGCCTAAACTATATGGAGGTGTCTGTGTCAGAGCATTGCGATGTCATCAGGGCAGGAATTGCTTTACTCACAGAGACTGGAAATATGATAAAATTAATATCCGAGTAGATGAAGAGTTTTAATCCAATGTAAGGTTACTGGGCCAGCGTCATATTGATGGAACACCATCTTGCGTACACTGGGTTTTTGACGCCTGACCTACATAGCTTTATGTCGGGGGATCTTTGCTTCAGCGAGAAAACGTGTTTTCTCCTTTATGGCTGAGCGCAAAGACAGATCAAATCTCAGATTCGCAGCTTCTATGGCCGAACCTTGAGCCTCAAGCGATATAAAAGCCCTGGTGCATGGCTAAACATCAATCATTCTGGGGTTGTCTGATATCAGAAATATATAAAATTGGGTATCGGACATACCGTCCCCTTGGATATGAAAGGGTGAATCTGCCATTTCACGAAGTGGCAGATACACCCTTTCATATCCAAAGGAACGAATTTTATTACATGTGCATTACGTTGATATGAATTTCCCCGTTAAGGTATGAATTGCTTCCGCAATTCCCACCTTAAAGCGAATTAAAATCTGATGATCACCTTATTTTGTTCCATATGAGGTGAACTGGTAATCGCGCAATAATAGCCTACCGGAAAAAGTTAAAATCTGAATATCAGATTCAACGAAAACGGACACACAATAGAATAAATCATCTATTTAAAAATATGTATTTATTATAGCAATATCACATTCACATCAAGTGATGCGATGTGAACAGCTCATATTGCACTGCCGTGCAAAGCCAAAAGGCAGTAACTGCTTGCTTTTCAAGCAAGCAGTTACTGCCTTTTGACTTTGCTGAGCAATATAACACAAGGAAGTAGTTGAAATGAAATGAAATGAATCGGGCTTTAGGCCACCTTTGTGCACATATAGGCTAAACTGGGCCAGGAGAACCTCCTGAGGATGGTGAGATGATTGAGATGACACTGTCCTCCAGACACAGGATTCGAAATTCGAGCCCTGGCGGTCTGAGGCCGAGCACGCTACCTCTCGGTCACGGAGGCTCCCCACAATACTAACTTTCACACGTGGATGGGGAAGAAACAATTTTGTTTCTTTCAAACCGCCGAGACCGGGAACCGAACCCCGGACTCTGGCGTGAAAGGCAGCGGTGCTAACCACTACCCTAGGGCCCCCGCCCAAGGAAGTAGTTGAAAATGGATGCGTAGTTATTGGTGAGCGGCAGATGACTTGTCTAAACAGCCTCAGCTGATCAGCTTACACCGCAGATCTCTTTACGCAAACACAAACATAATCAGTAAACTCATTCTGTTCACCTGTCAAATAAACTGCCCTGATCACAAGGTATATACATGGGTCAGCCAAGGCCATCCTAGTAAACACAAAACCTTTGTATAACATTTAGACAATGTTGGACCGACGTCGAAGATGTTTTGTCTTTACTGGCCACATGTCGTTCCGGAAGAAATATTACTAGACGCATGCTGGTGGCTCCCCACCCCTGGAGTTTCCAGGGAGACCAGAACCCTATTGTAATGGCTATTGACTCGCTCCCGGACAATCAAAAATGTACTTTTCTTAGCTTTTCGGGAAGTTGTACGCAATGGAAGGGGGGATTATATTGAAGAGCTCTTAATAATAAGGTACTTCAAACCACATCAAAGTCTTTAAATTACTTTTCTGTGGTAAGAATACGAGCAGGACACATTCTATTTTGAACGAATTATTTCAAATCAAAGTTATCGCTTGAGATTATTATAGAGAAGGATGTTTGCCAATATATCAAAAACTTCCACAGTATTTTGTTGTTGAGCATCTTCCACAAAATACAATTACCACAGCATCAATCACAAAAAAATAACACATAATAGCCATAATAAGTCCAATAAACGTGTGATACGGTGTGTATAGTGAAATACTAAGATCGTTTTCAGAAAAAAAAACCGACTTTGTACAAATGTTATACAAATGCTTCGTGTTTACTGGGAGACTATGCAAAGAAATATCAACCGATACATCTCTTTGATATAATCCAGGCAGTCGGCTGCGGCACCCCCAGCGGCTGTAGGACTGTATCGCTTTACGGATGTGATCCGTCAGTTTATAAAACTGGATTTGTTTCCGGCAGGGTGAGGATCCACTTTATCCTCAGTATACATGGCCACTTAGCTCTGCAAAGCTGAAAGGCAGTAGCTGCTCACTTTTCAGGTGAGCGGCTACTGTCTTTTGGCTCCACACGTCAGTACTTATGGCCTATAATTGCCAGACACTTGCTGATTCATCTGATATCATACGTAATGATGCTGTACGTATTACTCTTACGAAGAAATTTCTATATGAAAGTGTTGCTCTTATTCAGTAAACACAAAACATTTGTATACAATTTGTACAATGTTGAAAAAACGTCTTCGACGTTGGTCCAAAATTGTAGAAATGTTACACAAATGTTTTGTGTTTACTGTATACTTAATGATACAGCTGCGCTTTTGGAAGCGTGGACAAATAGTATGATGGTACAGCCTTCAGACTACGCTGAGCTGGAGCTTCATGCTTGTTTTCCAGGGAGTGAAATGCAAAAATGACTAAAATCCCCCAAAAGCTCCGGACTACACTCAATACATTATACAACTATTTAAAAAAAAATTGACTCTAAACCACAACATGTATAAGTGGTCAATATGTTTGAAATATACATCTATTTGAGTCTATTTGATTTATACATAATATATGTTCAATAAGGCATGAACAAAATTTCAATTCAACGAACTATTGCGATATCAACAGGTGTTATTTTGACACTTCAGTAAACTTTAGTTTTGATCCGAGCGGTGCTTGAAATTATAGCTTCGTTATTTAACTTTGGTCAAAAAATTAGCGTAGGCTGAGCGTCTGTACCACTGCTAACAGGAGGGTGCTGAGTTATTGTCGTCTTTGTTGAGAACACAGCTGACTGGGGTTTGATTGATGAAGTCAGTAAAATAGGGTACCTCTTAAGGGCAATTAGGAGCGTTCTCTTCAAACTACCGTTCATGATCACGTGACACGTGACAGGCCGGCCGTGTGACCCCGTGACCTTCATGGCGGCCGCCATGATTACAGACTAGAGGCAGGTGCGCTATCCCGGCAAACACGAGACACTGAACCAATGTTGATTTAATGTTGGCCCAGAGTCAAAGACGATGGGCCAACATTAAATCACCATTGGTACAGTGTCTCGTGTTTGCTGGGATTTGCGCGGTAAACCAGATCCCACGTCCGGTTCACTGGCAGGAGTTTGTCATCTGGTGCCATGGAAACGTAAATGAGAAGAAGACTAATTCGCGCAACTGAAATCTCGCCAACACCGAGATACATCGTGGGTTTACAGATGCGTGTCCCAATACCACCGGGATCACATCGAAATGGAACCTTAAACCTTATTCTGCTAAGGTAATTTATTTAACCCTTAAAGCGCTGAATATTTTTGTAAAAAACATGGAGACCAAAGGGTTTATTTCAATTTTAAATCATCATAAATGTCCTAGTTAGCTCTTTCTGATTCATTTGAATACCTATGTTATGGGTCTATGTCCACTAGAAATATTTTTACTCTTACAATGCCGGCATCGACTTTAGTCGTCAGAATCTGACGTCTACAGACGTCAGATTCTGTCGACTAAAGTCGATCCCCGCACTGTAAGGGTTAAAGTTGCACCCACTTTACGTTGTATCTCGCTACCGCGATCCACAACTTAAAGTCGTTGAAAATTACTCATATTATTTTAATATGAGATCTATCTTTTGCAAATCTGGATGTTTAAACACACATTTCGTTCCCAATATCAGTGATTTGATCGACTAATAAAACAAATTAGAAACGACTAAAGTCGGGATCAGCAGGATAAGCGTTAGGCATAATAGATTTTCTTTCAGCTGAAGCGAATAAAAGTTTTAGAGAACCATATGGATCGGCGCCACAATAGCGAGTACGATCCCCGTTAACACGGTACGTTCACATAATGTTGGTTTAATGCTGGACCAGCGTCGCAGACGGTGGGTCAACATTAAACCAACAATAATTAGACCAACATTAAACCAAAAATAAAACAACATCGTGTTTGCTGTTGACATTTCCATCGGAGGCAACACAAATGTGTGGTGGGTTATTTTCAATAGAAAACAAGACCACTGAATTACAGAATGTAATAAAGATATTACGACGCATGAAAAACTGGCAGACGGCCCAAGATATTGAGCCTGATGTACGGATTCAATCTCGTTTTCTGTTGCCATGGTGATATGCTTCGCGATGTCACATGGAGCCACGGGAAGGGTATTAGATACGACACAAATGGATTCATGAATTCTGAGGTGGCTCTTTTTATCCATATTACATGTTATGTCGAAAAGAATGAGAAGGCTGTTTTGCGTCTACAACGTCTACCATGTAGACGTTTTACATTGAAGACGCTGGCCCTACATTGCAAAATTGGAAAAATCTCCCGCGTTCTTTCTTGGGACATCTTGTCCCCTTGGTACTAGAGGGTCTTATCTGCCACTTGACAATGTGCTAGATACGACCCTCTACCAGCTAGGGGGACTATCTATAGCTCGAGGAGACACGTTGAAATGCTACTTCGATCGTGTTTTAGGATCTGCGAGTATCATTAAATTTGTCATCGCTTTTGACTAAAAAGGCGAGGAAATGAAATGAAATGAATCGGGCTCTAGGCCACGTTTATGCACATATAGGCTAAACTGGGCCAGGAGAACCTCCTGAGGATGGTGAGATGATTGAGATGACACTGTCCTCCAGACACAGGATTCGAAATTCAAGCCCTGGCGGTCTGAGGCCGAGCACGCTAACTCTCGGTCACAATACTGACTTTCACACGTGGATGGGGAAGAAACATTTTTGTTTCTTTCAAATCGCCGAGACCGGGAAGCGAACCCCGAACTCTGGCGTGAAAGGCAGCGGTGCTAACCACTACCCTAGGGCCCCCGCCCCGGGCGAGGAAAAGCAAGGATTATTGTTCGATTTTGCACGGCAGGGCCCGTCTTCTCGTACAAGTTACGATCTATCGTGGGCTTCTGATTGGTCGAGATAGCCATCTCGACCAATCCGAAGCCCACGATATATCGTAGCATGTACGAGAATACGGCCCCAGTACGATCGATTAGAGATTTAATGGTAGGTTACGAATTACGATCAACCGCTATTTCATTCCACCTTGTGAGTTGATGCGCATCAGAAAACACTGCATGATTGGTAAATTTAAATGGGGAGCTTTGCTGATTGGCTAATCACGCGTGGCCGTCTCAAGTGATTTCTGACAGAAAAGAACAGACCGATTGAAATGCAGATAGAATATTCCTGGTATTCCCAGAAATAATCAGCCTGTCGCCCTCAGGGGGAGCGATGCATCTTGTTTTCGGGCTGAGTCTGGCACGCCTGCTTTTAGGAATACCCTGACAGGTGGTCCCTCTGGTCCTAATACCCGGGGATTCGAACTGTGGGGGCTTGACCTGAACAATCTCTTTGTGCTCCACATGTGTCTCCCTTCCCAAGGACAAGACAATGGAATCGATGTTGTTCCAACATCAAAATAATGTTGCCACATGCCCACTCGTAAAGATTCAGTATTGTGGGGATCCTCCTTGATCGAGAGGTAGCGCACGCGACTTCAGGCCACCCGGGCTCGTACTTTGAATCTGTCATTATATTTTATCATGTATATTTTTTTTTTTTTGCTATTTTTGAAGTGTGTTTATACCAGTGTGTAACCCTCATATCACTAGGAAACGACTAGGCTATAGTCGTTTTTAATCATTTTTATTGCAAAAAATTGCAAATGTTCGTCTCAAATTGAACAAATATGAGTAATTTTCACCCACTTGAAGTTGTGGGTCGCGGTAGCGAGACACAACTTCAAGTGGGTGAAAATTTAAACGATTTTTTTCAGCACTTTAAGGGTTCTTACTGTTATTGGCCCATAATATGAAGCATTAGCCCAACATTGGCTCGGTGCAACGGATATGTTTCAGTTTCCGTCAGTCCAATAGATAGGCCATCAGCTAAAAGTTCACAACTGTTCACAGAATTAGGTCAGAAATATAATTATAAGGACATCTTTCCGGATACACTGGCACAACATTATGTCAACGTTGTGACAACGGATACTCTATATATATATTGAAATCTCACGGGATATAGCCCAGAAATGGAAACCATTGATTCAGTTTGAGGCCTGAGACAAGACAGTTCCAATAAACGTGATAACTGCCCTGTCTGGAGAGACCCCCATCACATCAGTGGCCGGCGATGTCAGGGAAGATTGGATTTTTATGCTTTTATAAAAATTGACATCATCTCCCCGTTTGTCGTTTATGACTGGTGGGATGGGTTTTAGACTGAGTGGCTGATCTGATAATGGTCTGAGTTATAATGGCCCTTGCCCTTATGTAAGGCCTTATATAATGGCACGTGCCCGTATATAAGGGACGAGGTCACTGTCACGTTAACCTCAGGCATTCTATTCTCATCAAGTTATGAATTGTGCTACTCCATGACTGTGTCCTAAAAACAACTAAAACACAATAGGAGTCACAAGCACTTTACTCCCCGTGGGATCTATGGATAGTAGGCTGAAGTTCTATTTCTAAACATACATTGTGGTGTAAATCGTGTAGAAAATAGACGGTTGTCGGCGTCTGGTTACTCTCAGAAAACATGGCGAATAGACCCTATGTTGGTTTAATGTTGGGCCAGCAAGAGTCGACCAAAACAGCCAAGCATCACACCACATCAGACAATACAGCTGATTCTGAGTAGGGCCAACGCGTGCGTTGTTTGACCAACGTTTGCCCATTACTGGAGCTGCGAATCTTGTTTGTTTTACAGGTCCAGGTACTGTTCTTATTTGAAGACCACCCCCTCATTCACAACCCAAGCACGTCATGTGCCTCCACAAGGTAAAAGGGCAAACCATTTTCCCAGTGGTGTCCACTCTATTTATTTTTGCGGCTTTCCGTTTTGAGCTGTCTGTCAATCAAGTGTGTCCCAAGTGTACTTCAAATGGGTATGCTCCACTGACTTTATTGAGTCAGTCCGCATTGCACCACGATGAAGTACATAAAGATGAAGTCGTCTCATCCGGGATTGATAGGCTTTGGTCATTTTGTTATTTGCTTTCGCTTTGTATGTGAAAAGGGCGGGGGCCCTAGGGTAGTGGTTAGCACCGCTGCCTTTCACGCCAGAGTTCGGGGTTCGGTTCCCGGTCTCGGCGGTTTGAAAGAAACAAAAATGTTTCTTCCCCATCCACGTGTGAAAGTTAGTATTGTGGGGAGCCTCCGTGACCGAGAGGTAGCGTGCTCGGCCTCAGACCGCCAGGGCTCGAATTTCGAATCCTGTGTCTGGAGGACAGTGTCATCTCTATCATCTCACCATCCTCAGGAGGTTCTCCTGGCCCAGTTAAGCCTATATGTGCACAAAGGTGGCCTAAAGCCCGATTCATTTCATTTCATTTCATTTGTATGTGAAAAATGTATAGCTTTTATCATTATATAACAGTATATCTACGTATCAGTTAAGTTATAGCTTCATTTTAATAAAATCATTTCGCATTTATCTTTATTTGGATATATATCTTTCATTGGTCACTCAACCACGTAATTCATTATTTTCTCGCTTGTTCATTAATAAAATGTCGTGTGAATTATTGTATGTTTGTAGCCAGCGCTATCCTGGCATATCTGATTATAAACCTTTTCAAAAAGGTTTTCAGAAAAATAAATTATTTCATTCATTCATTCATTCATTCATTCATTCATTCATTCATTCATTCATTCATTCATTCATTCATTCATTCATTCATTCATTCATTTATTCATTTATTTATTCATTCATTCATTCATTCATTCATTCATTCATTCATTCATTCATTCATTCATTCATTCATTCATTCACATTATAGTTGTATCCCAGCAGACACAAGAAGTTGAAAACCAAACCAACATTGATTAAACGTCTTGCGTCTGCTGGGATGGCTCAGACGCATTTTCCAGCGCACACATACTTTATATATTATTTTAACCGGACTTGACATAGTTCACACAATGGCGTGCACTATGCAGAAAATCCAACACGACCAAAAACATAACCCAGAAAACACGAGACGTTGTCCCAAGGTTGGTTTACTGCTGGGCCAACGTCGTAGAAGTTGAGCCGACGTCTCATGTGTACTGGGAACCTTCCTGGCGGAGATGATAACAATCAAATCTAATCTGTGTTATGAGCTCCCACGTGACAGCTCCCAAGGTGCCCTGGCCCGGAAACCTTTGTCGCGACTTGACGTCATACCCTGTTATATTGGCTTCTAAATTATTAAAGGTACTCTACGCTTGTTGGGCTGCCTGAAATATTCAACAAATGACAATGCCAGCTAGATGTCCTGAGGTGGGTTATGCGCGGGGAATGTGTCCTACATGCTGCTACATGAGAATTTTGTTAGCGGATTTAGATCAAACAGGGACACAGAATATAAGGGTGCCATGAAAAGGGTAGATGTCTACCCTGTTCACGACAGGCTGGATATTGTAAGCACCGGGCTGGTCAGCTAAGCCAACACGGGGTGGCACAAATAGACCCAGGAACATACTTTCATCAGAAGATAGTATATTGAAAATTTCTTGAATTTAAATCGGCACAGCTGACGTATTTCACGCATCAGACATGATTGTGCCTCAGTCGTCCTACACTTAAAAAGTGCTACGGAACGTCCTCTATTTTACAATGCAACATACTTATAACCTTAAATAATCATTTCCTTAAAAGTGTAAGAAACCACCGACCAATCTATCTGTGTTTACAGGCAAAGCGTGAACACCGATAAAGGTAATATATTAGTCTAACTGGATTGAATAATGACTAACTGCATTGTGTCTACAGAAGGTCTCACAATGTATCTGCCCTGGCTACATGCAGACATTATGGTGACCAGACAAACAAACATTCTATTAGGCTAGTATTCTGTATGACTGTCGGTATTGTATTCCGTATAGGATAAAGCCCGAGGAGCTCTCCCTTCTTAGCTGTGGAAAAGGCCGAGGCCGAAGGCCGTGGCCTTTTTCACAGCTAAGAAGGGAGAGCTCCGAGGGTTTTAACTGACTTAAAACACACCCGAACATAATGAGGATCCCTCATAATCAACAGCTCGGCCACACCTGACTGATTATAGCACCATAGGCCTACCATTATAATTAGTCTGTACTTGATCAACAATAACTCTCCCTTCCCGGCTTAGAATGTAGTGGTCGGACAAAGAAAATAATGTGGTAGTGTGTTTAATAGGCATGATCATTGTCCAAGCTGTGCTCTTAGACAGCTTACATGGTCAGACATACTTATAACCAATGCCTATAATAACGATACCGCTCAAACAATGGTCCATCCTTGAACCAAACTCAGGTTCAAATGTCTCTTGTCCTCAGCACCCGACTCGCCGACCACCAGAGGGCAGGTCAGATGGTAATCCTGTAATAGAGTTACCCGTGATATTCCCCGGTCATGCATACCATGAATATTTTGCAGTGAAGACAATTACTGATGGGACCTAGAACATCTGATGGGGCTGCCTCGGTGAAATGGGGTTGATATTATCAATATATGACATTTTTGATCCTGATCATGTAGATTGAAAAGAACAAAGGTAGCACTAAATAACTAAAAAAGTATCGTCATCTAGAAACGTGAGAATCCTATCTGCAATGCATTTGAAGCAACAAGAAAATCTACCATCATATATTATAAACAATATTAGAGTGCTAATCTCGTCTATATCCGTTTTTAACGTTTTTATTTGTCCTCAAAAAGTTAATTTGAGGAAGAATGAACATTACATTTGCTAGATTTAGATATGTTTTTGTGGAAATAGTACACATGTCAGTAATTTTTACTCACTTGAAGTTGTGGATCGCGATAGCGTGACACAACTTCAAGTGGGTAGGAATTTAAATTCCATCGCCAACATAATTCATGTAATAAATACGGTAGATAAATCATTCCAAAATCCGGTTAAGAAGCATCTTCGGTGAAATTCATACACACGCAATCTTCTCTACTAATTAAAATGCAGGACTACATTGAGTTAGACTTAGAGCACGAAACAAAATCGCAATTTACGTTGCAAACAACGTCATACAAGAAATCCCATGCGGATTGAAAAATGACAATGTCCTGGATTTACCACAGAGGACGGTTCCACGTGGACTGTCTGCAAAGGGGATTCCTCTGATAAGAATCTGACAGATCTGATATCCACAGAATTATACAGCGTTGGGTCGATGTTGGTTTGATGTTGGACCAGCGTCGTAGACGATGGGCCAGCATCAAACCAATATTGGGGCACACGTCTGAAATGCTTGCGTGACATCAAGCCAATGTTGTCCAATTGTTCCTTTCCACGTAATTGTGGATATTAAATTCATGGAAAGGGAATACCTTGGTATTCTAACAAGCAAAATAAGGACGCAGCACAACTAGCAGTGGACCCTTTGTTGATTGAATGCTGTAACGTTTTATTTGAAAACATTGGAAACAAAAGTTTTTGCTGCTGAAATACACAATAACCAGAAATTTTCATAGATATATAATTCACATGTCCATTCAACTTTCAAAATTGTGTCGCACATTCAATATTGTGCTGCAATAACACTACACCATAGTATTCATAGCAAAATAATATTTTCACTGATTCATCAGCATGATCAGTGAACGCCTGCAGGGGGGAGGGGCAGTGAGTGGCACTGCGCCAGGAGGGAATATAATATTTGGAATGACAGAAAAGGGTGAGATTTACGAATTCTCTATTTTATCGTATGAGAAAATAGGCCTACAAGGGTTGTTCATCAATCTTGAGGTCTGGAAAATACATGTCCAAAACATGTCAATTGAACGAGTGCTGTATATTTCAACACCGCATTCAAAGGCACACTGTTTGCATATCATATCATAACCTATAATTATAATCAAACACTTAACTGAACTGTCATAGTCAAACACATCAAACCGTAAGAGGAAAATTGGCTACACATACCGGTGGTGTCCCGGCAAACACGGCATGCTGACCCAATGTCGGCTCAAGGTTTGGCGAGCGTCTGCGACGCTGGCCAAACCTTGAGCCAGCATTGGATCGCAGCCCCGTGTTTGTCGGGATCAGTGGCGTCCATACCCATCTTTTCCTCATCCATCAACATATTGTTTATTCAGATGCTCATCTATTTGTTTGACATGACATCAAAACTGATCTGTTTTGATGTATTTCTCCAAATCAAATCAATAGCATGCCATCTCCAAGGTTGTGAGGTCGAATCCCGCGTCAGCAAAATTACCATCTGCTTTACCAGTGGTCAGTGTGCTAGTCGTAGCAATGCTGCATATTCATAGCGTGCACATTCCGTTGCTTATAAATCAGATGCATAGGATTATCAATGCATATCAAGTAGGCATATGCACTGATGTCGTGTCACTAAAATTTCACAAATCACATACATTTTCAGTCACTTGAAGTTGTGTATCGCGGTAGCGAGACACAACTTCAAGTGACTGAAATGTGAATTTAAAGCTCTGTAAGCAAATTGTGCTTATGAAGCCTTTTGGTTTCTCTTGTGAAATGCACATTTTTCACAGCCAATCTCATGTTCCATCTCGCAATAGAAGCTGTAAATTCACCTATTTTAAAAAAAAAATTCTTGTGGGGCTTTTAATTTATGTCATTTTTCTGATTGGTAGAATGCGCTGGCTTAACATGTTTGCATGAATATATTATTACTTTAGATTGGAGGTTGCAGTTGCTCCTAGTCCAAGCATCATGGCGAATGTCATGCCAGTATTCATTAAATTTGTCTAAATATGGCCGAGCACATTATGATATAAAGATTTAATAATTATTGTATGATGCTACACTTCTACAAGGTCTTTTAACAGTCAATAAATATTAAAAACATCGTTCAATCCTGATGAGGTCACAGCTTTTAGCTAAATGACCCAAATGTAATATTAGTTTATGCTATATTTACCCGAGTAACCTCGACCCTTAGCATTAATGCCGCTCTACTCACTAGGCGGAGCGTCACTCTGAGAAACTACCTGCTCACTTCCAATATCAGGTCACAGTCTTTTATTTTCATGTTTTTGAACCTAGCGACTGCTTGTATGTAGGAACAAAAACCAAAACATTGTAAACCCAAAATTTATTCACAGTTTCACTTTGTGATAGCATATGGTATAATGTATCATATGGTAACATGAATATCGATGTTTTGATACTTGCTTTGTTAATATAAATCATGAATGGAGAACAGAAAATGCATTAGAAATCTTAGTGAAACCATACCCATAAACCTTGCTGAAAGGTGTTCTCAGAAATCATGATTAGATATTCCCTTTGTCCTCGGAAAATATTGAAAAATACGTGGCACGGTCTTTTTAATCATCATCAAGTAGCTGGACTGCATTTTTCAATTTCTGTATCTTAACGAAATAGTACTTTGATATGACAACGTTAGGCTAAAAAAAGATTATGCTTCCCGTCGGCGCCCGCGTGATTCTAAACCGCACCAGTAGTTTTTTCCCAGCAATTGTTTTGGGGTGAGAAAGAAAAATAAATTGAAAAAATTATTAAAAATAATGTTTATATGCTCCTCTACTGAGACACCCCAATGATGCCAGTGATGCGCCACATAGTTCATTTGTGTTGGCTTTATAAACTGCAAACACCCGACGTTGACCCAATGTTGATTCGCCGTCTGTGACGTTGATTAACGTCTCATTTGGCAAGATCTTAGCTTGCGGACTGTTCCCTGTACCTTCGTTCGGTGAGATCTTAGCTTACGGACTGCTCTTTGTATCCTCGTTTGGTGAAATCTTAGCTAAGGACTGCTCCCTGTATCTTTGTTTGGTGATATCTTAGCTTACGGACTGCTCCCTGTATCTTCGTCTGGTGAGATCTTAGCTTACGGACTGCTCCCTGTATCTTTGTTTGGTGAGATCTTAGCTTACGGACTGCTCCCTGTATCTTTGTTTGGTGATATCTTAGTTTACGGACTGCTCCCTGTATCTTCGTTTGGTGAGATCTTAGCTTACGGTCTGCTCCCTGTATCTTCGTTTGGTGAGATCTTAGCTTACGGACTGCTCCCTGTATCTTTGTTTGGTGATATCTTAGCTTACGGACTGCTCCTTTTATCATCGTTTGTTGAGATCTTAGCTTACGGACTGTTCCCTGTATCTTCGTTTGGTGATATATTAGCTTACGGAC
Source organism: Flabesymbios commensalis (assembly GCA_964017125.1). NCBI lineage: Eukaryota > Metazoa > Annelida > Polychaeta > Terebellida > Flabelligeridae > Flabesymbios > Flabesymbios commensalis. The sequence continues at coordinate 22,852,570 of OZ024915.1, read as the reverse complement.
CGCTCTCTGTGTCTTCGTTTGGTGAGATCTTAGCTGAGAAACTACCTGCTCACTTCCAATATCAGGTCACAGTCTTCTATTTTCATGTTTTTGTACCTAGCGACTGCTTGTATGTAGGAACAAAAACCAAAACATTGTAAACCCAAAATTTATTCACAGTTTCACTTTGTGATAGCATATGGTATAATGTATCATATGGTAACATGAATATCGATGTTTTGATACTTGCTTTGTTAATATAAATCATGAATGGAGAACAGAAAATGCATTAGAAATCTTAGTGAAACCATACCCATAAACCTTGCTGAAAGGTGTTCTCAGAAATCATGATTAGATATTCCCTTTGTCCTCGGAAAATATTGAAAAATACGTGGCACGGTCTTTTTAATCTTCATCAAGTAGCTGGACTGTATTTTTCAATTTCTGTATTTTAACGAAATAGTACTTTGATATGACAACGTTAGGCTAAAAAAAGATTATGCTTCCCGTCGGCGCCCGCGTGATTCTAAACCGCACCAGTAGTTTTTTCCCAGCAATTGTTTTGGGGTGAGAAAGAAAAATAAATTGAATTTTTTTTTTAAAATAATGTTTATATGCTCCTCTACTGAGACACCCCAATGATGCCAGTGATGCGCCACATAGTTCATTTGTGTTGGCTTTATAAACAGCAAACACCCGACGTTGACCCAATGTTGATTCGCCGTCTGTGACGGGTGGCCTCTATGCCAGCGACCATATGTGGTCTTAATGGAGGTCTCCCAAACCATGTATTTACGGTTAAATAAACTTTCTTCTTCTTCTTCTTCTTCTTCTTCTTAGCTTACGGACTGCTCCCTGTATCTTCGGTTGGTGAGATCTTAGCTTACGGACTGCTCCCTGTATCTTTGTTTGGTGATATCTTAGCTTACGGACTGCTCCTTTTATCATCGTTTGTTGAGATCTTAGCTTACAGACTGTTCCCTGTATCTTCGTTTGGTGATATCTTAGCTTACGGACCGCTCTCTGTGTCTTCGTTTGGTAAGATCTTAGCTCACGGACTGCTCTCTGTATCTTTGTTTGTTAAGATCTTAGCTTACGGACTGATCCCTGTATCTTCGTTTGGTGAGATCTTAGCTTACGGACTGCTCCCTGTATCTTCGTTTGGAGATATCTTAGCTTATGGACTGCTCCCTGTATCTTTGTTTGGTGATATCTTAGTTTACGGACTGCTCCCTGTATTTTCGTTTGGTGAGATCTTAGTTTACGGACTGCTCCCTGTATCTTCGTTTGGTGAGATCTTAGTTTACGGTCTGCTCCCTGTATCTTCGTTTGGAGATATCTTAGCTTATGGACTGCTCCCTGTATCTTTGTTTGGTGATATCTTAGTTTACGGACTGCTCCCTGTATCTTCGTTTGGTGAGATCTTAGCTTACGGACTGCTCCCTGTATCTTCGTTTGGAGATATCTTAGCTTATGGACTGCTCCCTGTATCTTTGTTTGGTGATATCTTAGTTTACGGACTGCTCCCTGTATCTTCGTTTGGTGAGATCTTAGCTTACGGACCGCTCTCTGTGTCTTTGTTTAGTGAGATCTTAGCTTACGGACCGCTCCCTGTATCTTCGTTTGGTAAGATCTTAGCTCACGGACTGCTCTCTGTATCTTCGTCTGGTGAGATCTCAGTTTACGGACTGCTCCCTGTATCTTCGTTTGGTGATATCTTAGTTTACGGACTACTCCCTGTATCTTCGTTTGGTAAGATCTTAGCTCACGGACTGTTCCCTGTATCTTTGTTTGGTGAGATCTTAGTTTACGGACTACTCCCTGTATCTTCGTTTGGTAAGATCTTAGCTTACAGACTGCTCCCTGTATCTTCGTTTGGTGATATCTTAGCTTACGGACCGCTCCCCGTATCTTCGTTTGGTAAGATCTTAGCTCACGGACTGCTCTCTGTATCTTCGTCTGGTGAGATCTTAGTTTACGGACTGCTCCCTGTATCTTTGTTTGGTGAGATCTTAGCTTACGGACTGCTCCCTGTATCTTCGTTTGGTGAGATCTTAGCTTACGGACTGCTCCCTGTATCTTCGTCTGGTGAGATCTTAGTTTACGGACTGCTCCCTGTATCTTCGTTTGGTAAGATCTTAGTTTACGGACTGCTCCCTGTATCTTCGTTTGGTGAGATCTTAGCTTACGGACTGCTCCCTGTATCTTCGTTTAGTGAGATCTTAGCTTACGGACCGCTCCCTGTATCTTCGTTTGGTGAGATCTTAGCTCACGGACTGCTCTATGTATCTTCGTCTGGTGAGATCTTAGTTTACGGACTGCTCCCTGTATCTTTGTTTGGTGATATCTTAGCTTACGGACTGCTCCTTTTATCATCGTTTGTTGAGATCTTAGCTTACGGACTGCTCCCTGTATCTTTGTTTGGTGATATCTTAGCTTACGTACTACTCCCTGTATCTTCGTTTGGTGAGATCTTAGCTTACGGACCGCTCCCTTCCTGCATCTTCATCCTTTTCTTGCTCGTTACTTCAGATCACATACAATACCATGTGACATCGCTGGCTCCACACATGGCCAATGTAGGATGAGGTGGCCCAGAATAGAGACAGCATTGTGCCATCATCAGTGGCTTTGACAGTTATTCAGTCAGACAGCCTACCCAGCAAACACAAAACATTTGCATAACATTTGTACAACGTCGGCCCAACGTCTTTGACGTTGGTTCAACATAGTACAAATGTTATACAAATGTTTTGCGTTTACTGGGTGTATCCCTTATAAGCCATGACAAAGATCAGACCTTTATTGCCTGTGGCTTTTTGCCATTTTGCCCGTCCGTTCTCGGCGGTTGCCGTCCAAGCCACGCGAGACTCCGTAGTTCCGGTAAATCAGCAGCGACATCTACATCCGGTCAGTGATTGCCGGGACACGAAACCACACCTCATTAACCCCCTAAACCCTGGGGCGATACTCCTTGACAACAACAGACAGTAACCGTTTGGTTACAAGGACGCCTTTTCACCACCATCCTGAATATTATAAAATATATTCTGCAAATAAAGCATTGTTACCCAGTGTGAGAAAATATCAATTTTTTTCAAAATGTACCTATGTGTATAATATTTAAGATTTTCAGGGCGGGGATCGTCTTTACACGTCAAAATCTGACGTCTGTAGACGTCAGATTCTGACGTCTAAAGACCGGCCCCGCACTAAAAGTCCCCGCACTGAAAAAATTTAAATATGACAGACTAAGACATTTATAATGGTTTCAAATTGAGAACATCCCTTTGGTCTCTATGGTTTATACAAAAAATATTCCAGCCTTTGATTCAGAGTCGCTAAAACACTTTGGTTCCACGTTCACGACAGGAGGATGCACTAATATAGTATCGTCTCCTTAGCTATGAAAGGGTGTATCTGCCACTTCCCAAAGTGGCAGATACACCCTTTCATATCTATGTTGTCATATTGTTCGTTCACCGTATGCGATGCTGGCCGAGAAAATGAAACATCAATGAGTACTGAGTCAACGTCCTGAGTTTGCTAGAGATATTGTGATATTAGAGGAGAATGACCTTATCTCATAAAATATTACCTTGTGTCGATCGGTATATCAAAACAGAACGTGACACTGTGAACAGAAAAAATATCGTTGGATTTCGTGTAAAAACCTCCAAGACCGTTTGTTAAAACTGTCTGTATTTCTTGTTGTTGAAACCTGAGAAGCACTTGCACTTGCATTTTCAAACTGGCTTTAAAAGCGGCGATTTCTTACAGACTATAAAAATAAAGGAGGAGCACGAAGGAAGAGATGTGGCATGTTAAAGTACCAGATCCAGCCAGTGGGGGAGAGGGTTTTCACGGATGGTGATTTCGGACCCAGGTCATATTCAGGCTGGGGCCGGGGGCGTCTGTGGGGCGTTCTCGTTCAGTTAACGGCTCCCGTGACTATGGTGAGAACACCCAGAGTTGCCCGCTGGTAATTGACAATGGCGGCTTCTTATGTAGACATATTGTAGTCCACCAAGTACCACACAATGACTCGGGCTTGCCTCAAAGCTGGCCTGTCATCATAGACCTTGGCTTAACATTCATAAAGCATGTAAATCTTAGCCGTGTGGTGTCCTAGCGAATCCAGCGGCGAACGTCTGATTCACGTCAAACCAACGTCTCAGACGTGGATCCGACGTTCGGACAATGTTTCACGATTCTTATCCGGATCAATCCGCCTGGAAATACTGACAGAATGAGCTGCAATCTACAAGGCGCCAAACGTCCAAAAAATCCTGTGAGTATGTGTGAGTATGTCAAGGGCTTATATTAAAACTCCAGCATTAATCAAAGCCTGTACCGATAGGCGCAGGTGGTGCGTCGGATAGCAATAGGCCTACATGTTAGCGTAAGATTAATTATATATATTGAAAAAGCACTTTGATGTCTAATATTCCCCAAAGTAATTACATAAAGTTCAATTTGATTTCCGGCGTATGATTTTAATGGTCATCCCACCTGAAATTGTGCATTCTACATTGGATACCAGACAATTTAAACGCGCCAGCTCATTTGCTGGCCTTCTTTGAGACTTTCTACAACATTCACATCCGATAGGCCTACAATAAATCTGTTCTGTTTATTGCCAATATACCGTGATCGTCTCTGTTTCAAAGTGATCAATTCAGGTGACACAATTCAGGTGTCATTGGTTACAGTTGGTGCACAGGGGATTACTATACTCTCTCAGCAGATTCGAGACATTGACCAATGCTGGTGTGATGTTAGGCCAGCGTCGCAGACTGTGGCCTAATATCAAGCCAGTGTTGGGGTCAGCTTCCCTTGTTTACAAGCCTGTGCTGCAAAGCCAAACTGCAGTGAGCAGTCACCGCCTTTTTTCATTTTGCCTGGACATTTTCTGCTATTCTTGGAACAAAACATGTCAGGTGAAATTAGGTTGGAATCTTGCTTTCTGGACACTAATTGCAAAAATGGCGATATGATATTTTTTCCAGCATATGGATGATAGGCTAATTGAATAGGAAAACTTAATAAAATGTCAGATGATTAAGTCCAATGGATCTATATCCCAGCAAACACGAGGCATTCACCCAATGCTGTTTCAATGTTGGCCCACCGTCCTCGACGCTGGCCCAACTCTAAAACAGTATTGGGGGAATGCCTAGTGTTTTCTGGGATAACATACAATGTATGACACGACCTTTAACATTATCGGGATCAGTTAAATATCACGATGGTTCGCGCCACGATATCGTGACCACTGTGATGACAGACTAATGTTTAATCTAAAAGAATATTTAGTCTCGCCCCTGAGGAGTCGAAATGTGGCTGGACAACTCTGTACTTCAAAGCCAAACAGTATCAGCTGTTTCCCTCTCAAGTAAGCATTTACCACCTTTTGGCTTTGTAGAGCAGAAACGTATGAGACGAATGCAAACTGACAATCTCACTCCCCACTAATGCGAAAGGTTGGCATTTTTGTCAGGGACGTCTGGACTGTAACTTGGTTGATACCTTCAAACCAATTGGTGACATCGCTGCCAAATTGGACAAATAGATCATGGTGTCGATCTAGAATCTGGTTACCATCGCCATTACCTTAAATTGTGCCCATCAAGTCTGACATCAAAGTATTCCAGTCTGCAAATCAACTCAATTTTAGACGCATTCGTGGTGGTTTTGCTAATTATGTTTATAAAATAAAGTTCAAAACAAAGTTGATGGTGAAATCATTGTATCAGTATGAAAAGATCCATACGGGTTTCGTCTGATCTATGAAGAAGGTGAGATTTACGGGGGTAATTCAGGATACTTTGCTAAAATTCATACATGTGATATCTAAATCACAATCATATGGTTGTTTAGACGTACATGCATGCTAAATTATACAAATTCGGACGAAGTTAGTAAGTTTTTACAAATTTAAAAACACGCGAAAGTAGGGATATACCAATATTTTTACCTATAATATATTGCGCAGTTAACCCCGATCCGCTACAAATTACACAATAATTGGAAAACCAGAACTTTAAATGATCGTAAATTTGTTAAAGGGAATTCAGACGGACAGTTTACCAGTCTGGGGCCTGACAAAGACATCACGAGACCTTCAACAAATATTGGTTGGATGTTGCCCACTGTCTGCGACGCTGGCCCAACATTAAAACAGAATTGGCTCAGCGCTTCGTGTTTTATTTCCGGGTGCCCAGTGAATGAGATACACGAGCCACATATAAATCCGGCTAAACACACGCCATTTTCCCCTGGGTCAGCTTCAGATGTGGTCAGAATCGCCGATGACCATTAGGTAAGCGCCACACTCGCCTAGGTATTGTCAGCCCCAGACCCAACAGACACGAGACGTTGAGCCAATGTTGTTGCACTGTTAGGCCGGCGTCGCAGACGCAGGCACAACAGTGAAACAACATTGGCTCAACGTCTCGTGTTTCTTGGAGAACACGATTTGATTGTCAAGTCACATTCAATACATAACCTGAACAAAGCAAGTATACTGCATGGGATCAGTTGATTGTCCCGTTGATTTACCTGAGAAAGCTTTCAAACCTACCTCAACTTGGTTTAAAGGCCTACTACCGCATTTAACTACCGTGCCAAGCCGTGCCCTGGGAGCTAAATGGTCCGATCTGACGCTCAAATGATTGACAGAGAGGACCCCTTAGTTCCGAGAAGACGAAATGGTCTATACAAAAAAAAGAATAATTGACTGTGGTATGCTTGAAAAAAAAGGTTATGGCTATGCATACGGTATAGTATGTATGTGGTCAGTTCAATGAGGCATAGGTCCTGGAGTGAGGTGCATGCAGGAAATAGCTGTACTGAGGGAATGGTGAGGAGTCATACCTTGGCAACGACATGAAAACACCGTATGTCAGTACGTGATCAGTTCAGACACACTGACACTGGCATATATCAGGGTAGAGGTCGTATTGAAAAAGGTAAAAGGATATAAATACACGTAATGAAAAGATATAATTATTCTTCTCAAACAATACATGTTACTGCAACTGTCTTGGCTGGTATTAGACAACTGTCCGTCTTCTGGGATCTGCTCCGGGCTGATACATCAGAGCCCACCCCACAATACGCCAGATAAACGTCGATCCAACGTTCATCCCTTGTTAGTCCGGCATGCAGTCAACGTTATATGTGGGTTCCCAGCAAACGCTAGCCATTGCTCCAATGTTGTTTAACTGTTGGGCCAGCGTCTTCGACGATGGCCCAACAGTTAAACACTATTGGAGCAAAGTCTCGTGCTTGCTTTGTTAGTATGACAGGGACTGCAGAGTGATTTCTAGGCAGTTGTTTTCGTCCCTACTTGAGTAAGTCACAGTCGGTAATGCCACGAAATGTCCCATTCTGTAGCCCTGTTTGCTTCCGTGGGGCCCGGGTGCAGGGAATTACACCACAAAGTGATGACGTCACTGCCACCTTAGTGATGACGTGACCCGCATCAGTCTGCGAGGAAAACTGGTATTCATTATGACTAAGCTTACTCTTGGTATTATATCATACATTTTATCATACCTGCTTTTTTATATATTATATATTTATATCACCCCCTCACATCTTAAGTGAGGTTTATGTAGATTTTATTAAATAAAACTACGTGCTGCACAGGGCCCGTATTCTCGTCCAAGGTACGATATAGCGTAGGCTTCATATTGGTCGAGATGGCCATCTCGACCAATATGAAGTCTGCGATATATCGTAACTGTTAGTTACGGGAATTCGGGCCCTGAGCTATATATGGTTGATCATCAGCGTGCAATATACTTTAACTATCGTCCCTCTATTGCCATGTCTTATATATGGCAAATGTGTAACAATCCAGACAAATTATTCTAGCTTTGTCAAATGGACTAAATAAACACAATGCTGGTTTAATCTTGGTCCGACGGCACAAAATTTAAATTTACTCTTTTTTGTTTTGTTTTAAGAGGCACATTATACTTTCATTCTTGTTTAGAATTATCCATCTAACACGGCAGCGTGTCGTCTAGAATCTGTAATGTAATGTCAGATAATGCACTATAATCAGGGTAATGACGAGAACATGTAAGATATCTGCCTTAATGACCCTCGCCCTTGCTTTATTCCCCGATGCATGACTCTGGCTCGTTTAGCATTTCAATCTGGCCTAATAAACCATAATGTTCACATCATACGTCACTTTTTATCCTCAGTATGCGTGTGTTGTTGACGATGATGGGGTCGTGTCAGGAAACATCCCGACAAACACGAAACGCTGATTTAAAGTTGTGTCATCGTCTGCGACGCTGGCCCAACTTCAAACCAACATTGTATCAACATCTCGTGTTCACAGTAGTATTTGTTGGTAACCCTTGGTTACTGACGTCAACAGTCATCCTGTCCATATTATATCAACTCATCACTTGAAGATATTGGAAATTCAATAAATATTGGACTGATAATGTATTGTCCTCATGTCAATCAATCAATAAACTTCTATAGCGCCTATATCCTCAGCGAACCGAGCTCAGAGGCGCAATGTCATATAAGTCCGCAGATTTTATACGACAATCTCGTCTATATCGTCACATTACTAGTATAGGGTCGTATATGCAAAGGGCAGTCTTCGTCAATGTTAACATGTTTAAAGTGACAATTGACACCTTTCAATATAGGAATGGCTGGACCATATGAAGTTTACACTAGAATGTGAAGTTGAATATTAATATGCCTACTACGCAATATCTAATATTGCTCAAAGACATCCATTCAGTCATAAATGTATCCATTCATTTATTCCTTCATTCCACCATTCATTCATTCATTCATTCATTCATTCATTCATTCATTCATTCATTCATTCATTCATTCATTCATTCATTCATTCATTCATTTATTCATTTATTCATTTATTCATTTATTCATTAATTCATTTATTCCTTCATTCATTCATTCATTCATTCATTCATTCATTCATTCATTCATTCATTCATTCATTCATTCATTCATTCATTCATTCATTCATTCATTCATTCATTCATTCATTCAATAACGAAACATTCATCAATGTTTGTAGAGCAGGTCATACAATATTTTGCACGCAGCCAAACAGCTTGCCACACCTCACTTCGTCTGGCACGTTTCCTGATGGCTTTGGGCCATTCCAGAATTGTCACGGTTCATCGTGCATAACGCGTGCAAACTCAGAAACAACCAAAACAAAGCCATTAAATCTGACTCAACATTCAGCAGGAAAAAACACGATCTAATACAGGCTGACTTGAGTGATCAGGCGGATAAACAATTATAGCCCTGTGAACACGGGACACGTTGATCCAATGTGGGGTTAATGTTGGGCCAGCGTTGCAGACGATGGGTCACCGGCTGTTGACCATCGGCGTGCCATAGGAGTATACGGCTCTGCAAAGCCAAAATGCAGTATATGCTTACTTGAAAAGGGAGCAGATACTGCCATTTCCATTGCACGGCAGTATAAAGGCGTGCTGGATTTCAGCAAATAAATAGTTTGAGTAATTTATTTATTTTGTTTATCTCGATGTACCATATAGAATATGATTGCACAGTCATCCCATTCTCAACCTGATTCGAAAAAACAGTTGAGTGATGACACATAGATCGGGTTAAACATGCGAAATTGATTATCGATTGCGTCAAGCGAAATAACCGGATCCGCTGAATATTTGATATTTGCAGTCGGAGTCCGGGAGATGTTTTCAGTGCCGAATTATCCGCCCCACCCGTCGCTTATTAATCTTTGATGTCCAGGGAATATCGGACAACTGGCCGCAAGGAGCCGTTTATTCCGTTAAACCACGCACAACGTGCCGCCAAAGTGTCATCAAACCGCCCAGGTCACGTGTAAGTCACCCTGGTCTGTGATTGGTCGCTATGTACCACTTCCTGTCACGATACAGTGTTAGCTTATAGACCATGCACATACTTCTGAGATTTCCCCTCCCTAGGAATGTAAATAATACACCTTCAAAGATTAATATTTTTTTTATAAAAACAGAGAGGTGGCGTGGAGAATTAGCAGAGCGCCTGACTGCCTCGCCAGTCATGCATGCGTTCCAGGTTCGAATCCTACTGATCCTGCGTGGGTTTTTTCAGAGAAATATAATTGTTTCTTCCCTCCAAATGTGACTATGTGATTACGGTGATGGCGGCCTCGTCGAGTTAAGGTTGAAACCAGTGTATCACCGTCAATTTCGCGCATGGCCACGCGCTGCGTGCTCCTTCTTCAGAAAGATTAATTGATGAAAACAGTTTGAAAACAGTGTATCGTTGTTAATTTCGTTCCTTTGACAAAATTATTATTACAGATCTGGTTTAGTTGTCATTAAGCAGCTGGTGAATGAATTAAGTGACCTAGCCTTCCAAAAACACATTATACTCATAGCTCATTATTTTTTCATTGCATTAAGCTCAGATGTCGTCTGAACGAGCCAGAATCAAGCTAGCGGATTACGACGTCCCACATAATTAGCTGAAATAGCCTCATCTTTCAGTGCATGTGAAGTCAGACCTCGCCCCATGAACCATTGGCAAGCTGTTAGGCGGCATTGGCACGGTATTGGGCCGGATTATTGTGCTATCTGGGGATTTTCACACCACTACATCGCAACAGCCTCATTTATCGCTCAATCAATCTTGAGCTCTGAGGTGGTATTCGATCTTGAAAAACATCTTCGTCTAAACGTGAATAAATTATCGTATATCCCACTTTAAATGGCAGATACGATTATTTAGTCACACATGAACAACAACAAATACAATACAAAACAAACATATATGATGTGATCATGAAATAAAACTTAATGATTTTCAATAACTAGCCAGTCTAACAAATAGATTTGATTGTCACAGGAGTTAAAACGTGTTCTTCTGCACGCCTCATGTTTAAATTATGCCGCGCAAGTGCTGCCACTGCGCCCTGAAAAGAAGGAAACACTGGTGCTGAATTTTTAAAGCTAATCCACTTTAGCAGAATTGATGAGAGTGAAATCCTTAGAAGAATGCACAGGCATAGTCAATGTTGGTTTAACGTTGATCCAGCGTCGTTTACGGTGCATGGACCAACTTTGAACAAACATTGATTCAACGTCTTGTGTCTGCTGGTTAAATACGTGACAGACAAAAAGTCATGTGATTGGCTGTGCTTAAAATTGCAGGGTGTTCCAATTGAATGGCTCCGTACAATAACCTGTTAAGTGCATGTTTTATAGTTTTGAGGAAAACGAATTCAAAGTTTAAGTTAAACATTTAATCCCACTAAGAGCTTCCGAGTAAAACAAGTTTGTTTATCAATAATATTGGAAAAGTAATTTGAGTAATCATAGCTAGGACTCCCAGCATGCCTTGCGCAAATTTTCCATGTCTGTTGACCAGTATTTGCAAATAGTATTCAAGTTCAATATCACAATATTATATTATGGTAAATGACATTACCATCTTAATCCTTCATGCGAATTTTTCCAGAAATCATGGATATCGATTAGATATAGATCACAACCATTTATCTGAATATTTTTGCACATTTAAAATTAATACTGTTGATATTTGTAAAATCATGTTAAGGGGGCTTACCATTTCTGGTTTGTGATTTTTTAGAAGGAACATGTTACCACTACAATTTGCTACATGTTATGTGTACCTAGCATAACTGTTATTTAGTAATATTTACTGGTAAAGGCACTTTATATAGTGAAACTTTTTTATAGTGAAATATGCTTCACTAACAGCCATAAACATGTACTTCTTTCTAAGAAAAGTGCTTTATTGTGGACGTGGAGCTAAGATTTTTACACAATAATCTTCCCTACCTCAGCACCTCAAATCCGTCGTTAGCAGCGAAAACCTGTTAATGGGGCTTAACAGGTTATTGCATAGAGCCCTTCTATTCAATTTTGATTTTCGTTATGTGCCTTGATCATGCAATTACAAGTATGCTAATACAACGGTTACTATTGCATCACTTCTATATACACACACATGCTATCTAATCACATGGCAACCACTACTTTTTAATATTTTTAAAGACAGTTACTTTGAAACCAATATTATGCGCGAAAAAAACCAAGAATAAACAGTATATGATTATATGATATTATATGATAAACGTTCATACCTGGAAATAAGATTACATGCAAAAGTAACTAAGGGTTCTTATTGAAACACTCACAATACCTTAATACATTTTAATTAAGGTGATATATATAATTCCTGCAAAGATTATAATAATGTATACTGATATTAAAAACTAAAACATGTTTCATAATAACGTTGTATTTTTAAGAGTGACATGAAGTGATAAATCATAGACCTTAATGCAACAAACATACCGATACCTTATTGACATACTTAAAAGTCATGACTGACTTATGTGTCACAAAAATATATGATAGGTATACACAACAGGGTCATTTCTGTAAAATCACAAGAAAATACACAAAGCGTAGAATGAAACTAAATAAAGACTGTCTAGAATGTATATAATAGTCTAACACTAACATATACAATATAGATAAGTAAAATAGTCAGCAGTTTGTCTGAAACATGATCGTAGTAATTTAAAATCAAGATCACTACCGCGGATTTAACACCATTTTACACAATCATGTGGATCCACAAATATTTTATTAACGGCATTCCTGGATTCGAAGACAGAGGGTGGTTGTCTTTTTCTTTCCTATGCTAGTCCAGACCCAGCTCTTCCCATGCAGTCCTCTGATGAAGCTAATGGGCAAAACAAAATCCGCTAAACGCCCAGAGGTCTTGATAACACTGTGGTGCGAACAAATAATCCAGCGACGGAAAAACGCATCAGCTTTCTCAACTATTCTGGGGAACGCACGCACCAAAACATGGCTGCGTGTATTTGTGAACCAGAGCTTCCTGTCAAACTCGACACTGACATATCGTCACACCTTGGTATTAAAGGGACGTATATGCCATTTTACAAAATGGCATATACGTCCCTTTAATACCGTGGTGATGCTATATGCGGTATGTGTATAACTAATAACAGATGTAATTTACACCATGAGGTTTAGCGCAATTCCCTTGTTTGTGTTACCATTCATAACTTCACTGATATGCATAAGCGCTGAATTCCAATCAAAATACACGTTTAGTTATATAATGTCACGGGTTTCTTGGTGACAACCTCCTGTTTCTTGATTAGTTAAGCCCGTTTATGCCGCCGACATTGCATTTCCCGAAATATGACATATTGGCACAAATGACGAAATCTAAGCGATGTTTGTCTCACAAACCGCGTTAAGATTTCAGCTATAATCTGAACCATTAAATTCGTTAATTGTTACAATATACAATAGCTGGGCATTGGCACATAGACATCACTGCAATAATCATCTCAGACCTCTCACATCATCTTTAGCTACCGTAGCTTATACGTTTGCAGAACGGGATATACAATTAGACCCACACTGACTAGAATTACGATCAATTAAACCAGTGCTAAGTTAGATCAATTTACATCAGGAAGGTCCCTTCAAAGTTGACGTATCCTATCAGCAACTCATTAGAGTGATATACATGGATAGATACTTTGGCTTCGAGTGAACCAAGTTAATAGGTACATTTATTCGCGTTTTTGCTGGTAAAATGGTATACGTTGAGTGCTATTTTTATTACATTACTTTTTTGTTTGTTGTTGTTTTTATAGAAGAGCTATGTGTCTGGAGGACAGTATCGTCTGATTCATCTCACCATCCATAGGAGGTTTTCTTCATGTGCACAAAAGTGACCTAAAGCCTCATTCATTCCTTTCTTTATGCCTTCATTCATTCATTCATTCATTCATTCATTCATTCATTCATTCATTCATTCATTCATTCATTCATTCATTCATTCATTCATTCATTCATTCATTCATTCATTCATTCATTCATTCATGCATTCATTCATTTATTCATTCATTCATGCATTCATTATTTTATTCATTCATTCATTCATTCATTCATTCATTTATTCATTCATATATTCATTAAAATTGGAAAAAAACGATGCAAAACCTAAAACCGTCAGTGTCCACAGTGAGGTTAACTAAGCGCATGCGCAGTCCAGATAGGAAGACGAGCTGCCGGATTGGGGTAGAACACGCGACGTGACCCAATACTATTTGACCTGCGCATGCGTGTGGCGGCATTGGCATCATATTTAGGTCAGAGTTCGCTATCTGCCATAACGAAGGGCACAGAAGCCTTATCTTGGCACCGGTTGCCCTCGAGTCAAAATGGGTTTGAATAATTGAGGAACTGGGCAGACAGCACGGCATGACTGGGGGCGATAAATCTTGAGTGAGACACACAAGCAAACAACTAGTTAAAGTAGCCCAACGTCGGATCGATATAGGACCAAAGCTAAAGGCACTGGCCCAGCATTAAAGCAGCATTCTCAAACAAAACTCCGACGTTGGAGTCAATAATGAAACCTAATTAGCATAATAGGAGAGATCTGGGTGGTTGGAAGTATACACGAACGTAAAAGATCAGGCTCTAAGTTACTTATCCGTTGTTCACCCTCACAAAGCTGAGATATTTTTATATAAACCATGGAGACCAAAGGGTTTTTTTCAATTAGAAATCATCATAAATGGCTTAGTTAGTTATTTCTGTTTTATTTGAATACCTATGTTATGGGTGTACGGCCATTTAAAAATATTCAATTCCTTCAGTGCGGAGACCGTGTTTAAACGTCAGTATCTGACGACTATAGACGTCAGATTCTGACGTCTATAGACGTCAGATTCTGACGTCCAAACACGTCCCCGCGCTGAAAGGATTAAGTGTGTGCATAGGTAACGTTAACAGGTTAAGCACCACTATCAACACTATTAAACCGCGATGGTACACCTTGCCAAATCACCCACCTAATAGTCTCATTAATCGGGGCCAAGTTAAAAAAAATGATTAAAGCGACACAATCAGGCTGAGAGCATAAAAAAATCGGTGATTTTATTTTGGCTTCTCAATACGACCATATGATATAGGCTAGAACTGCAATTTTTTTTTAATTTTTGTGCCGCGCATTCACCAGTTAAGCGTGATATAGAGACGAAATTCCCGGTTTTCTTATTTTGGACATGCATGTCCGAAGAAAATCTCGTTAATTTCGTCTCTAAATTCCGCTCAACTGTCAAGTGTGTAGCACAATAATTTCAAAGCTTTTTCAGTTTTAGTCTATGGACATGTTTACATCATATGGTCATAATAAGAAGCAAAAATAAAATCATCGAATTTTTTATTTCAGATTGATTGTGTCGCTTTAAGTAATTGTATGGGGGCAAATAGCAATTGCGTATCAGCCACTATATAAAGTAAGAGATACGACCTAGGGGTGACAATTGTAATGTAAGCTCAAGCTATTCTCTGTCATACACATCGGTGATTATTCTATTTACTATGCAGTGTACAGTAAAAAAAACAGTAAAAAAAACAACGGAAGCCTCCATTCATATTTCTTCCAGCAAGCAAAGTCACCTACTTGATCAACTAACCCTGTAACCGCCAAATTATTCAATTTGAATTTTCACCCACTTAAAGTTGTGTCTCGCTGACGCGATCCACAACTTCAAGTGAGTGAAAATTAATCAGATTTGACAAAATGGAGGTTAACTCTTTTCAAATCTTGCTGGTTGATGTCACATTTTATCTTTAACATATGTGGTATTTAATGTGCTAATAAAAAATAAAAACCCGAATATATGCGGCACCGGCGGTTAAAAAGTTAAAGAAAAACTGGCTACTGAGGGAGCCAGCAACAATTGCTGGATTCAAGTCCATCTCCCATCACTCGACTAGTTATTTCTACAATACCATTCTGAGATATTTATTGCCACTGTAATGTGATCTGCTTCAGAAAATTATCTGATTTCTGCCAGACAAGTCAGCATTCCTATCATTGCAAACCCGAGTCATGATTCAGAGACTGGAGTTCAACTCCGGGACGACCACGTGACAACGCATTGGTTTCATCCACTTTGGATGAATGAATGAATGAATGAATGAATAAATGAATGAATGGATGAATGAATGAATGAATGAATGAATGAATGAATGAATGAATGAATGAATGAATGAATGAATGAATGAATGAATGAATGAATGAATGAACGGAAGAGCATCACAGCAACATTGTGCAATGTCTCGTGTTTGCTTTAAAACTGACATCAACATCGTATTATTCACTCTAAACAATATAGGTTCTTTAAAAGAACCCTTCAGTACAATCACCATGCAACCCCAGGAGAACCCCATTTAAATAACCTATATTGTTTACATTGTTTAGACATCAGCTTCACGAAACAGCTCACTTTCCTAGATGTTAAAAGATCGTTAGATAATTCCTAAATTTAAATGAATATAAATAAAACCATTCACCATTTAAAGGGATGAGCCAATTTATTTGTAGATATAAAATGACCACACATATTTCCATTAAATATTTGTGAAACACATCTTATTCTCGTCTCCTGATGATTGATATAATCTACGTCAAATCTCGCGGTCGCTACTAGATGTGCTTGAAAATTGTAAAATAAGCTCTAGGAGTAGATGGTTGGTGGCAAGACACGCAAAACAGATGGCTTGGCTCATTATACCCCAAAACCTTAAACAAAGATTGTAGCACTATTGAGCCAAATTGTTTTTACGACTTCTCGTTGAAGTGTTGTACTACAAGGAAGCCAAATTGCCGCCAATGACCTTTGTTAAGATTGCAGTAAGCCCTAATTCTATCGGGTGCCAAGTTTACTTCACGACCCCTGTGTCCCAACATGAAAAACTACGATCACTCAGAAAAGTCAAGTATCTAATTAGAAAGAAATACGAAAATTTAGCCATTTAACATTTCTCTTAAATGTGTCAATATAATCAAAACTCAGATGAATTAGCAAATTTCAGTACCGGGGTACCAAAAAGCAGTGTCTTTCTAAACGAAGTTTAAAGTTAGCGAGTGCAGTGAGTACCTCTTTTGTGGTGGTTTTCTAAAGATTTAATTCACGTAAAATGCACATAATTCCGCTATGCATCGTAAAGGTCGCCCGCCATCTTATCAACACGCGGGTCCTGTAAGTCAATTAGGGTCTGGAAGCCTTCTGTATACTTTGATATTTACCTAAAAAAATATGACATACAATCCATAATAATTTTGTTTTTTAATTCAAGCTGGAAACTGCGCCAGTAAGACTATAGTTGGACATTTATGAGAAGTGACGAATTACGCATTTTGATGAGGATATAATAAATAAATGGCGATACAATAAGCACCTGTGTAATAATTTCGTTAAGTGAGGTAAGAATAACTACTACACAGAAAATGTAGGCCCCATCAGTTTTATAACATAGCGAAGCTCGATATATCTTATCTTATTGCGTTGTTGTGAGATGACGTCACTAGCAGATAAAGGTCTAACATGTCAGCTGTTAGTATTGTTATAATGCTTCACACAATGAACACTTGTGAGCCACATTTTGTAAGACCAGTATGTCTCCAATGTGTGACAATGAGATTCACAAATCTGTATTTTTAGTCACTTAAAGTTGTGGATCGCGATAGCGATCCACAACTTTGAGTGACTAAAAATTTAAATTTAATACTAGCACATCAGCTCCAGGAGTTAAGCTAATGATCAAAAGTTGAACTGAATTATTTATTATCTAGCTTAATTGTTGTGACGTCAAGAGTGAAAATAAATGATAGAAATCATTTATCACAAAACAGATGTTACTATGGCCTAATGAGAGTCAATAGGTAGGGCTATATGTGTTATGTATCTTGATGCTGCTCCATGTGTCCACAATAATGTGTCCCCAATAAAACATATTCGCTCATTTTCGTAGTAAAACTTTCAGAGTCACATAGAAAAGGGATTATTTCCATTTATTTTGTATTATGACAGGCGAGAGATTGCTCCCGGCGATTCAGTAACTGTGACCAAAACATAATAGAATGCCGCTGGCGGCGACACGGAATCCCATCATACCTTGCGCTGCACTTTCCGTTTGCTGCATAATACAGAACATTTCGAGTTTTCACCAGGTTTTTATATTAGCGGATAATGCACAGCTATATCAAAATGCTACTAAATATAAGCCTACCCAGGAGACACGAGACATTGATACAATGTTGTTTTAATGTTGGTCCATCGTTACGACGTCGCCTAACATTAAAATTATATTGTATCAACGTCTCGTATTTGCTGGGTGAGAAGTGCGATTAAATTGATAGAAGCCCTCACATGGTGGATCTATTATATTAAAATAAAAAAGACAAAAATAAAGTGACATTGACATGACTGATGACTGATGATAGAAAATCAAAATATCGTAGAATACAGATGAAAATTTTGTGAATTAAAATATTGTTCTAGTAGGAGCAAGGAGGTTATATGGATAAACTCATTGGTAGGAGCTATTAATAGGCCTAATCTTATCCAGCCCAGGTGCGGGACCCACAAGAGAGACCGCTTGCTTCTAACCCGGTCAAAGAGAATCCCTGCCACCATATAGTACCAATAATAGAAATCAATGTCTAAAGTCACACAAAAACTATTATTTTTTTCTAATTTCGACAGGTAAATCTATTGTTATTTACGGTAGTGGTATGAGGGAAGGTGGCGTGACCTCACGATCTTTCCAATCTGATTTTCAGGGCGGTGTGCGTGCGGTGCCAGGGGAGCATGCATATTGCATGAAGACTCGTCTGTGGCATCAACGTGAAGGGAGCATTGAGTTAGTGGACTGAGCTGCCACGCTGGTCGCTAGGCTAGCAGCCTGGTTGAAAGGTGGGCAAGCGTCTACACGCTTGCCCACTTTTCAACCAGCGCTAGGAAAATAACTATAGAGGTAGCCGCTCATTGGGCGTCATGTCACAATGCACTGGTACACTGCTCTAATTACGTGCTAAATTAATTGCCGCTCCCCGGCAACGTTCCGCGCATGCGCTAGTACGTATTTGACCTCATTACATACACAGGGATGACTCTCTGCCTTCACATTATTACTCTTGTCAATTGTGGGACAGTCATTCATGCTCCTCGGACCATACCAGGAACCTCGCTCGGGCAGAGAGTTCATGCTCTCCGGAGACAGAATTCATGCTCCCCGTGGGAGGAGTGCGCTCACTTCGTCCTCGACTCCGGCAGGCCATGAAGTCGTTTTACAGATCTGCTGAAAGCTTTTCCCCATCAGGTGTGGGTTCGTCCAGCCTTGATAGATGGGGATGTATGTAATCAACTGCCCAGCGGGAATCAAATTTGTATGAATCCTCTACTTGTGATTTGCTTTCTCAGCAGAGGATGCGGATTGCAGCTGAAACCGTCTGTGCAGCTAACACCACGCTGCTGGCTGGACAGTCAGGTTCAACGGGTCTGAGTCAACAGATAATTCAATGTATAGGCCTAATACAGGTCAAATTTGAATAATTTTCACTCACTTGAAGTTGTGCATCGCGTTAGCGAGACACAACTTCAAGTTGTGAAAATTCAAATTGAATAATTTGGCGGTTAAAACGTTATAACTCTTACAATACTGAAATATTTTTGCATAAACCATAGAAACAAAAAGTTTTTTTCAATTTGAAATCATCATACATGTCTTAGTTAGCTCTTTCTGATTTGTGTGAATACCTCTGTATAGACGTCAGATTCTGAAGTCTAATGTCGGTCCCCGCGCGGAAATGGTTAATGATGGGGTGCATGCATGAAAACCTCCCGCCTGAAAATGATAACGAATATGAACATTGGTGCATTATGGGTTGCATAGTAAACGTGGACAAGCGATTGCAGACCAGGCCGTCTGATACCGATTAAATTACGATTTTTTGGTACATGAATCATGTGTAGCAAAAAGCTAATAAAACTAAGACAATATGAAAGATTTGGCCTATAACGAAATATAGCCTATATGTCTCTGAGATATACACCAAAGTTAAATATTTTTTTGTATATCATAGCTATAAATGCTTTAAAGAAAATGTTGTTTTGAAATACTAATTATTGTATCAAATAACCTTGATAACTAGAAATGGCAAATATGGCTATATAGACAACCATTCTTCCGGCAATTTCCCTATTTTGTAAATGTTATTTCGAAACATCTTACTGCGAATTCCTGACTGATGAATACATTGTCTACATGTTGATATTATTCAACATGCATGTGTACGGTCAGGGACACTACACAGCAGGTTGTGTAGTGTCACTGGCACTGTGGATCTCTGTCTGTAGGTCCGGCGTGATCAGAAAACAGGATCTGGATGTGCCCTAGCACCATCACCTCCAATGTCCCATGTGTTGAACCACTTAGCGTTTGATGAAACTTCCTGAATCCAATGAATTATTTCGATTTGCCGGAGAGGAGCGGTGGGTATTCCTGGGGACACCGCGCTGGTCGTTCGCGGAGGTCATCTCGCACCTCATTGTTGAGGAAAGCCTATTTGATAGCACCCTCAGGACTTACTCGGCCAGCAACTGTCCACCGGACAACAGGTACTGAACCAGCACTGTTTTAACACTGGGCCTACGTCGCAGACGTAGGCCCAGTGTTAAAACAGCGCTGGGCGAATATGTGGAGACATCAGAGAGCGTACAGTGTATACGTGGATTGCTCGGGAAACCTTGTCCTGTGGATTATTCCACCACACTGACAGAAACCTATCCCATCAGCGCTTTAACCCTAAAAAGTAAAAGCGGCGTTTACGCTAAAGTATTTGTATATAAACCAAGAGACCAAAGGGTTTTTTAATTTGAAATCATCATAAATGTCTTAGTGAGCTCGTTCCGCTTCATTTCAATACCTATGTTATGGGTCTACGGCCATTATAGATATTTTACTCTTTCAGTGCAGGGATCGACTTTAGACGTCAGAATCTGACGTCGATAGACGTCAGATTCCGACTTCTAAAGTCGATCCCCGCGCTCAAAGGGTTAAACTCTGGAAACGTATGCAATGAGGCATAAATCAAATTTAATAATTAATTTTAAAGTTCACTTATCTGAGCGAATGTGTCATTGCGAACCAGAAGAGCATTTTACAGGCTGCTGGCAATTCAGTGGCGTTTGCCAATGGCAAGACTGAAGCGTGGTGGACCTAAGTGCGGATAAAGTAGATAAAGATGACAGAGGGTAGGCATCCTGAAAATGATTCCATCGACACTATTTCCGGAGATATTGTCCATCATTTATGACGTTCATAATGTTTAGTAATGCATAGAACAAGGCATTTTCCTTTGAGATCTTGAAATATTGATACTGTGAGATAACTATTCTTGTATATGTGTGTCGGCACCAGAAAAGCAAATATTAAATACATTATTGAGGTAGAGTTGCGATAATTGATTCAATAGGATAAACACAAAATATTAAGGTTAAAAACGGCAGTCCTTTTAAATGTAAATCATTTGGGTATAGTAAAAGCACATTTCAGATATAAAGTCACAGAATATTGATCAACTATTCTCAAAAACTGTAGAAAAACCAGTACTATTTAAAAATTGTGTCCGTGCACCGAATTAGAATGGCATATTCTATTACATGACTATGAAAACTAGTGGTTGTGGATTTAGGTCATGTTCTGAAATACGAGACAACTTCAATAAAATAAAAACAGTATTTTTCATTTTTATCATCACATCCGCAACGAAATAAATGCTGAGTGTAGATTTAGCTTACAGAAGTATATGAATCATGACTAAACAGACTAGCGCTTTGCAAAAGAGTAATGTGTTGTATTTAATATTATTTCTAATTTACACACTGGTTCGTAGTTTATGATAGAAGTAACAGATATATACGGTGAACTGGTGAATGAATAGAATAAATATCAATCAAAACGATAAAACAGCAGCGACCGTTATGTTTTGTTAGAAATAAAAAACATCTTGTGCGTTTCTAATACTAGACGGGATATAGTGTATTGAACTGTATTCCGCGTGATCGCGTCCATTTTGGATTGGAGGCTATTGACTCTGCCGGCTGGGGGTTAGAGGCTATCCGGTCATCACGGCCACAGCGTGGCGTCGTCCGCCCTAACCTTGACGCCATGAAGAAAAACAGCCTGAACATCACCGCAATTCTGGGCCAACCTCACTGATGTGGGCCCAACATTGAATCAGAGATGATGCAGCGTGTCATATCAACCAGGTGGAAGACCAAGGACAATATTTTTGATATATTTTATAGCTTCTCTGTGGTCTTTCGTGTACGATGCCTTGCAGGGGAGATTTAATGCCACATAAAATACACAGGCATCTTTGACCTTCCCACCAGATGCAGACCCTCCATTTATAATTGAGAGGGACTGACGCAGCAAACAACATTCTCAAGGATTTCTCATTTATCTGGGACCCAAACAATGTAATATATCCTGTTTAATGCACTTAGATTTGGGAAACGTTGGTTAATCATTTTTTATATTAGTGTAATATATTAACTTTTTAAATGTGAAAAAATGAAGTGATGAAAGAGAGTGATTTTAGAGGAAATATTTACATAAAAAATAAAAAAAATATTTTATCAGTTTGAAGCAGCATTGCAATAAAAAAAACTAGCACACATATTGAACAAACCCTGCTAAAAGTTGGTACTCGTATAAATATATAGGAATTGTTATTATTATTGCTGTCATACTTTGTGTGGACCATTAATTAAATATTATTGTTAACACATTATTCAGCCGTCTAGTGCTTGCTGGGGTATGATAATCCTAACCTTTTCAGCTCGGAGATCGTCTTTAGACGGCAGAATCTGACGTCTGTAGACATCTAAAACGTCTGACATCTAAAATCGAATCCCGCACTGAAAGAATTTAAAAAAATATAATGGCCGTAGGCCCATAACATAGATATTCAAACGAAGCGGAAAGAGCTAACTAAGACATTTATAATAATTTCAAATTGCTCTCTATGGTTTGCATAAAATATTTTTGCGCTGTAAGGGTTAAAGTGACGCGCTATATACCGGTAGATCCAGAAGGGGTCCTCCGGGATGAGCGTGTGGATTACGGGAGTAAGAGCCTATCAATTGGCGGGTCTGAGGAGATGCTCAGGCACACTGACTGATCAGATCGGTTTCCCACGGTTGCCAGACCAGCTTAGCGGCTGTCTCACAAGAGAGCATCTTGACTTACCAGGGCTTCTCACGTACATACAGGGCCTCGTGTGAGAGTCACTGGGTACAAGGCTTAGAGATGACTGCTTTTAGGCGCTTTATGACCTTTTATGCCTACGTTTAGGCCCTGCTGACTCCGTTTAAACGTATGCTTGGCACAGTGATGTCGGGCTTTGATTTAAAGTTGTCCTTCAAAATTGTACGGTCTCTGGAATGATGTATCGAAATGATTGTTATTTTACGTAAATTTATCTATTATAGAAATACAAATCCCTTAGTCAAAATGCCCTATTTTTTATCGAAAACGTCACAGTTAGATTGCCATTGATATCCACAATGACTATATCACCGTGGTCACATACTTGACGAGATTGTCTAATTTCCATAGAAAGAATATCTGAAACACACTGGGCACAAACGTGTTTTTTTCGAAGAATGTTTAATTATTTTTACAGTTGATATACACAAAGAACCTTTGAAACCGTCAAATCTGTACGGTCACGTCCGGAATGACATGGATATCTTATTCTACTCCAAGCAAACAGGCAGTATAGGGCGAGGCCCGGTGTAATGGCTAGCATTACCGGCTGTCACGTCGGGGCATGGGGTTCGTATTTAGGCTTCAAATAAACCAAATATTTTAATTCCGTGCACTTATTTTTGTGGAGATGCTTCGTGACCAAGAGTTAGGGTGCTCGGCTTCAGATAGTCAGGGATCGAATTTCGAATCCTGTGTCCGTAGTGTAGTGTCACCTGATTCATCTCACTATGATCTCCAGAAGATTCACCGGGTCCATGTTTAGCATGTATACATGGTATTTGCACGATAGCGCACGGTTTAAAGATTCATTCAATCCTCGGTTTTACATATCCAGAAGTTAATCGGATGGTGTGCCATATCGGGGAGTATTTCAGTGCCGTAGCCTCCAAAATCGAACAAAATATGATACTATTTCTCTGGGTGTTTCCACGAGCGTCATAATTTATCTTCACGGGTCATTGTGCTGACCTGGCCTATTTCTCACATATTATTTTCTCCTGGATCACGCGACCATCTAAAGCAGGGCTGTAAGATCAAGGACGTTGTCCCCACACGTCATATTGCATCCTGCCATACTAGTGTGAACTGTGACAGTTTAACCCACTACCTGCCAGTGACGCATAGATGCGCTAAAAAATCCCATTCACCCTTTTGCCGCTAGAACCGTATATACGGTTTCTATCAAGTTCTACACCATATAAAATGACACTGTATTCCATTAAACAGTTAGTGATACATGCTCAGTTAATTCAATAATCATTGCAGATGATCATTTTTCAGAAATACACACATTTTAAGCTGAAAATCACGTTAGCCATTCCAGATTTAAATGAATGAAAAATAGGAATAAACAATTGAAAACAGTTCTGATATTGTATTACAATTTCCCCTAAAAATGTCGAATGTAACAAGTAGAAAATAGTATATGTACCATCAATAGGTCTAGTTTCTTTTATATCTTCTCAGCCGAGCTCTTGACTACGTCGTAGCCAAGAGCTCAGCTGAGAAGATACATTTATATAAACAACTTTTGTATTGTGCGATCAACAGACATCACAGGGACTGGGTAAAAGATGGACTAAAAGCGAGAATAATGATTAGGTGATCGCATCTCAAGGTCAAACAAGAGATGTTTCACAAAATGTCAAATTTCAACTTACTAGACCCTCCTTATCAGCAGCAGGTAGCTGTTCCTATTAAATGAAAAAATAAAATATCTGCAAGATGTTGTAAACATATTTATATACGACCATGAGGCAAAGGTCAGAAGGCATCCCAATAAAAATCTTAAAATTAAGATTATCTTAACGTTCCATTTTCCAGAATAATAATTCTTTCTAATGAAATGGGAGAAAGCTAAGATATTCTTAATTTTAAGATTTGTAGTGGGATGGGCCCCTGGTATTATTTTATTGAGAGTCAAACCAGTCCCGCAGAAATTGTATTGATTTTGAACCTCTTTGGTTTAACTTTACACCAGCGTTTGGCCACGCAGCGAGGTGTTTCTCGCGTTACGGTCACATGACATCTAGATCACGTGATTTGGTGACCATGGTGACAGGTGATGTCCCCTGCCGGACATATTCGGCCAATTTATAGTCAAATAACCACAGGACAATCCGCGGAAGCGTTAGAATAAAGTATGCGGGGAATTTACACCTTGGGCGATAGACAACATTCAAGTCAGCCCTATTGCTCCCAACGGACGGATATTATGAACGGCCACAATAGCCCCTCGCTAACCTCGCAGGTAGAGCAAAACTTCCACTCGCAAAAACGGTTCCTTCTGAGAAAGTTTCAATATATATTGTAGCGTACACTGATACACTTTCAAAGGTATATCTAGTGTAAAAATAATTAAGCATACTTTGTGTTCGGTGTGTTTCAAATATTATTTCTTAAATTAGACAATCTCGTCAAGTGTGATCACGATTATACTCATTGTGTATATCAATGGCAATCTAACTGTGACGCTTTCGATATACAATAGGGCATTTTGACTCAGGTATGTTTATTTCCATGACAGATAAATTTATGTAAAATAACAATCGATACATGAGTTAAGTCCAGATTCTGGGTATACCACCTTCTCAAGTTGAGACCCATAATATTTCGTGACCAAGCTACATCAAATGTTCAAACCTGTCGTGACTTTTTGCAAGTACAAGTGGCTATTTGGTGTCAGACGATTAATGATTCAGGTATCAATAGTTTAAAGTAGCCGACAATTACTTATCCCAAAACAATCAGATGAGAATGTGGAAAATGTAGCCACATATACTCTTTGAAAAAAGTGAAAGATTGGGGTGAAGAAAAATCACAAGAGCAAAAAAAAGAAGTTACATCTTTTATGAGTCTAAATAATACTTGTTCGTGGTGAATCATAAAATCGGCAGCTCACGTGCCAGGAATCAACCCAAATATTAGTGTTGCTTAAAGTAGAGACGTGCGTCCCCTTGAAATTAAAGGGTTGTTTCTGCCACTTCACAAAGTGACAGATACTACCCTTCCATCCCCGAGGACGATATTATATCAGACCATGACAAAACACGGGGAAGAGGTTGACAGGGAATATATTAAGGCACGGTTGAGGGATGGGATTGGTAATATCTTTTGCGACATAAATCATGGTTATTGGGGCGCTGTCACTTATCGTGGCTATCCCCAGGCTTGCACTCTGGGCATATGACGACGGGACGTTGTTTTAACGTTAATATAACGTTAAAATAACGCCACAGCGTCACTTGACATTTGACGCTACATATGACTTTGTTTAACGACATACCAAAGTCCCCGAAGCAAGCGTTGAAACCGGGAAAGCTAGTGCGTTGAAAACCACTAACTATAGATGCGTCCATTTTGTAATTTGGATACTACGTTTTTTATTTTCTTGACTCGAAATTGTAATCAATATCATCTGGTAAGTGGGAGATTTTTAGATTACACGCGCTATCATTCATAGAACTTCTAATCTTGCTCTAAATGTGCATGCAATATTTTCTGTAATGATAAACGTTGTTTGTATTGCACTTTGTAGAAAAAACACAAATAAATTAGTCTGAGTCTAAGCCCTGGTAAATTGTTCATAGTAATGTATTGTGGCCATGACGAATAAACGGCCTGCTCGTTCGTGCACTCATTTGTAGACTTGCCCTGATTCAATGCTTCTGCAGACATGATGGTATCATGTAATGGTTTATGTAACCGCGGGGACATGTCCTACATTTAGGCAGATTAACTTGGCTGAGTAATTGGTCGAAGCATCAGACCTCAGCCAAGAATCTCGTTAATTCGTCCACCGGCTTGATGATCCTATGATATTGTCAGGTTTATCTACCACTAACAGATTTCTTGGTGACCAGGGTTTATAATAATGGTCAAACAAGCTACGCCATGATCATATAAACGATATAGAAAGCAGTTAAATCTTCGACAATGTACACCATTTGTACATTGTCGTAGCTTTAACCCTTTCAGCGCGGGGATCGACTTTAGATGTCTATAGACGTCAGATTCCGACGTCTATGGTCGATCCCCGCGCTAGAATAATTAAAATATTTATAATGGCCGTAGACCTATGACATAGGTATTCGAATGACGCGGAAAGAGATAACTGAGACATTTATGATGATTTTAAATTAAAAAACCCTTTGGTCTCCATAGTTTATCCAAAAATATTTCAGCGCTTTAAGGGTTAACTGCTTTTCATATTTTCCCCATCAGGCTTAAATTAAAATCGGCGTTAATTTGATGGAACGAATGACCTTTATTCGCAAGTGTTTGCTGAATTTGGCATCGCCGATAAAATAACCAAATTGAAAATAATTATTATACAAAAAAAACAGCGGTCGGTAAAATCTGTCTATGCATGACATACACACCATCGATGGGACATTGTAGCCATAATAATTTATAGTCATGTGGTGACAGATTATGCAAAATAATTGTGATTAAATTTTCAATTTCATGAATAAATCTTTAATTAAAACATATCATGCGACAGGAATGAATTATAATTCCCACCACTGGTACATGGGACAAATCTGCCTCTGGCAAAGGCGCAGCAACAGGTGTTAATAAAATGGTGTTCTCATTCGGAAGGCTTTAATAATTGAATACCGCAGTGACACGTGTGACGGGTAGCAGGCGAGCCATCCAATAAGAAACATGAATAGCGTCACGTGACTACCCTCAATAAGGGCGCCAATAGAGTCACGTATCACGCAGCCAATAAGAAACCCGAGCAGTGTCACATGACAGGCGTGTCATGTGACAGTCTCTGTGTTTCTTATTGGATAGCGGGTCAGTCCGGCTGGACACGAGGTGTCAGTAACAACCAACCAAGCATGAGTTGTTCGCCCAAAGGTGCATCACCTTCGGGCCTCAACATTTTACGAGCATTGGTTGAACGTCTCCTGTTTGCTGTGAATGACGTCACGTCCGGATGTGTCGTCTGGAGTCTCGTGTGGCTCTCGGCGGCGAGGTCTCGCCGGGATTTCGTCATCACATGTTTCAGACGCCGCTACAATCCCATTGATCACGAATCAATGCTGGGCGGCGCCGCACGAACCCACCCGAGAGACTTCCACCCCGCGAGCAGAAGACCAACACCCAATGCCGGTTTGATGTTGGGCCAGCGTCGCAGACGCCGGCCCAACAACAAACCAGCATTAGGTCAGCGCCTCGTGATTACTGCTCAAAATGTAGCTGGGTGATGCACACACAATGGAACAGCTGCTTTTCCAAGTGCAGCGCAGCGTCCACACAAAGCCTTCACGCAAAAGAAGATTCCTCCGTAATTGTCCACTAAATGGAGTAAGTCTCTTCCGTAATGGGCTGGATTAAGAGCGGGGTTATGTGTCTCTGGGCGGCAGCGGGATGCTATTGTGAATATAATGACCACGTGACAATGTCGGCCATTTTGGACAATTTCGTAACAATAACTTCTGAGATATATTTTCTCTCGGCCCTTCTTCATTTGTGTTTATGAATCCCCGAGTTAAAACTTATCCTCGATATGCTGTTATAGGTCATTTAAATATAGTTTCACAATAATTTATTCACATTATGAAGGCCAATTTAGTATCACTTAACTTCTGAAATGTCCTCAGCCCCTGTTCAATTGCTCGATTGCGTTTAGGAGTCCACGAGTTAAAATCTGTGAAAAATAACTCAAGTGACTGAGTGAAACTTATTCAAAATTGATAAAATGGAGGTCAACGATTTTGAAATCTTGCTGATTGATATCGCGATCATTTATCTTTAGCATGTTCAAAAGCTGGGATTTATTGTGCTAAGAAGAAGTAAAAAAAGATTATAATTGGGATCGACGGTTACAGATTGAAGGCGTCCCGTATTTACTGGCATTCATTGTTTGAGTCTGGCAGATGATGGCGTGTCTCCTGTAGAATTTACCAGATTCCAAGCAGTCACACGCGAGGCTGTCATGCAGCAGGTCATGGGGTCAAACCTATATATGAACCTTACTGATCTCTCAAAATCAACGTCATATTTCGTCCCCTATGATATGAAAGGGTGTATCTGCCACTTTGCAAAGTGGTAGATAACCCTTTTATATTCAAGGGGAAGACTTGATGTCAAGTTAAGATTGCCTTTGGTTTTCTACATCAGTTTAATTAGTTCAACGGTGGTACGGATAAAATAATAGAAATAGATTTTGTCATTTCATGCATGCGATGGGGTAGTTTTCCTAATTTTAACATAATGAAGTCATTGTGTTTTCCTCTTATTCATGTAGTGACAAGCGATTCCTTGCATTATTCAGGGGCGGGGTGTACTCGACCAGGATCTATGTTGATTACAATCTCTAATCCCTCTGATGCTTCCACCAGTGTGGTACGGATACGGACGCAATACTTGATTATTTGTGTTGCGCAAATATAGACAGATTAGGATAATATTGACATTTCACGTATCCGACTGATCCAACAGCCCGCATTCTAGATGATCATATATGCAGAAGATCTGCCAAAATGAAAAAAAACGGTTGCTTAGCTGCAACGTGCCCCCAGGCGTGTAAACGGATGAAATTGCTTTCGTCAAAGAGGACAGCGAGGTCTGAAATTTGAGGCAGTCGAGGTCATTGATGGGCATCATTCGTGTCTATAGAGGGACTCCATCTGTGCCCCCTCTGGTGCTAGCTGTCTGACTCTGGATGTAATCCACGTAGATTCCTGTTTAAATCTACCATGATTCCAAAAAGCTCTAAACTATAAAATAAAATTGCTTTTTTCAGGCACTTGAAGTTGAGTGCCTGAAAATTACTTGGCTTTGTGAAATGTGAGTCCTAATGTACATCAATATGTCAATGTTCAGGGCATATTTTACTTAACCCTTTAACCGCCGGTGCCGCATATATTCAGGTTTTCATTTTTTATTAGCACATCTAGTACCACATTTTAAACATGTTAAAGATCAAATGTGACATCAATCAGCAATATTTGAAAACATTTGACCTCCATTTTGTCAGAACTGAATAATTTTCACTCACTTGAAGTTGTGGATCGCGTCAGCGAGACACAGCTTCAAGTGGGTGAAAATTCAGATTGAATAATTTGGCGGTTAAATGGTTAATATAATAACTGGTTACAGATACTGTGCTATTAAAAACTACAGTGAACGTCAGAGTTATGGGGGTTACACTTCTAAGGTAGGGGTACATTTGTGAGGTGGTTAATGCCACCGCCTGTCACGTCGGAGCTCTGTGCTTGTATTTAACCCCTAGAGACTAGATAAAAGTATTGGTGTCGACTACAGTAGAGTTTCTCTGTTTTTTCACTAGTACCTCTATAACCTCAATCTCGATAAACTGATATAATTATGTTGCTGAAAATTGCGTATTTAAATGTTTACATATGAAAACAGGCTCTGAAAGTTACGTGGCGGGAGTACTTTGTGTGCTATCGCGCCACATAGCAATATGAGTTATTTGATGAACATCTATCAAACATATTTTTAATATTCCCTTATACGATTTGAAACAAGTTTAAAACCGTCACGCATACATTTATATACGTGTCTTGCAGGATTAGGTTGACATTTCCCATATGAGGCTGCAATACGACCTTGGAAATTGTAGAATCAGCAATGCTTACACAATGCTGGTTTAATGCTGGGCTATACGATATAATGCTGTGCATTGAGCGAACACTGTCCAATGCGACCGTGGTCCGATGATCGGCCGACGTCGGCCGATCATCGGACCGCTGTCGCATTGGATGTGTGACTCAGGCATTAGTTATGTAGCAGCGTGACGGCGCATGCATATCATGACGACTGGGAGCGTTTGCTACATTCAATGTTTCTCATTGTCTTATTGGGAACAAAACCCCTGAGAATTCCTGTTACATTAATAATGGCAGCACAATGCTTAGCTGTCTGGTATCGCTCGTCATTGGACAAATTATTAATAAATATTATTATGTTTGTCTTATCATATTATAACATAATTCCAGGGTGGAGATAAATCGATTATCCCGACCAGCCCCATTCCTCGCAATGGCATCTTTGTAAACACAATTTATGAAAATACCAAAAAATTAAAGACCGACCGATCGATCGATCGAATGATTGACCGATCGATCGAACGAATAAAAAAACAAACAAACAAACAAACAAGCTAGTTAGCAAAATAAGCAAACACACAAACAAAAAAAAAAATAATAATTAGGCCTACCATGATAGTATAATTTAATGGAGAGTAAATATTTCGTCTGCACATTTTTGTAATATCGCGGCCTTATAGGAACAAACACGAGATCACTTCCAGGGTTTTTTATCACAGTTTATAGTGCACAGTTGTATAATAATACTGTGCATACTAATGGCAATATCGCGACAGAAGGAAGCCCGATTAAGTGGGGACTATGCCTTACTCTTGGATGACTTCAAGGGTTCTTGATAGAACACCGTACCGTATACAGCACCGCACACTCCATGCCTTTGAACAGTTTGGAGCACTGCATATGCGAAAACCGATGGAACATATCCGACCCCAGGTTCGAACCCAGTACCTCTGAGTTTCGAGCCACAAACGGACCGAAATAAACGGCGACAATATTTTGACGGTTTGATGTCAATCTTACGTCATAGTAACAAAATACCCAGCAAAAACGCGACGCTGAACCAATGCTGGTTTAATATTGGGCCACCGTCTGAGACACTGGCCCAACATTAAACCAACATCGGGCCAACGTGTCGTGTTTGCTGGGTAGAGCCGGCGTCTCATGTTCTCTTGTAGCTGGACAGCAAACACGAGACGTTGACCCAATGCTGGGTTAATGTTTGCCCACTGTCTTCGACGTTGAACCAACATTAACCCAGCATTGGGTCAATGTCTCGTGTTTGCTGTATGATAAGATGACAATAAGTCGTCATGACGTAGGACGTTATTTAGCATAAAACGCTGTTTGTTTGTCAAGGAAGTCTACTGTATTAAATGCTCTGCTAAGACAAAAGGCAGTAACTGCTTACTTGAAACGTAAGCCGTTATTGCCCTGTGTATTTGCAGAGCAGAGTAGGTCAAAAGTGTATCCATCCAAGGGATGAATTACAAAGATAGATTTCAAACCTAATTTCCACATCTAAGATTTCTGAACGGATTCGATCTAAAGCAAATCATCATTATCCACCTGAAATTATCATAAATTGTTATTAATCTATGAGATAATTTGATTTTCAAGAAAGATGATTCCCAAAAAAGATGCCACCTGCGTTACCAAATAGATTCTTTTTCAGCAATAAAAAGCAGCAACTCAAAACGTTGGCTTCCACACGCCTGAGGTATCGTAGAAGAATTTAGAGATAAAAACAGTCCAGATATTTGCATGATACATGCATCAACATGTGTCATGGCGCGGATGTGATGGCACAGAGCGGCTCGCATGAGTCTGGCCGGGTCATGGAGCAGATCTCACGAGAGTGGGAGACATTGCTCAAGGGATGCATGTCATCCAATGCAGTGCAGAGCAAGGGACCATCTGACATGACCGGTCTGCCAGTATCAAACTCTCCTCTCACTCATGGCTGTGGTGTCCATAAAATAGGAGACGTTCCTCCAGTGCTGGGTGAATGCGTCTAAATTAATCTGATTCCCGTTCCATGAACTCTGTGCACTTCAACTGATGACGTCTTTTACAGTGATGTGGCTAAACAACAGCATGGAAAAAATGTTTGCTGAAAATAGTGTAAGGTCATTTTATTTGTTTGCAATGCGTAGTCTGTGTCCATATTCTCGTACAAGTTACGATATATCGTAGGCTTCGGATTGGTCGAGATGGCCATCTCGACCAATCAGGGCCCTGGAGAATTTCCACTTCCTTAGAATACGATTTTAGTTTTTAACAAAAAACGTAAAGCTGTGTGTTATTGACTGCATGACACGCTTTCACATTCAATTTATTCCGCCACAGTTTTTTACAATCATCCCATCCCGGTGGCAATATGAACAGGGTCTCATAACCTTCGTCGTGTTTTTTCCTCAATATAGCGACTGCAGACATCAAGGCTTAATGAAGATTTTGTTGTCGCTCCAAACGAATGAACCCAATTTGGGGAAATGGCTGGGTGGAGATTCTTCAGGAGGGGGGGGGGGGATTATGGGGGAGATCGTGGAGGCGATTGCAGCGCCGGTGCTTCTGGGCAGCACGTAACGTTACACCCCGGATTTCTGGCACAGAAACATCGACAGGAATAATCTGCCAGGAAATCTGGAAATAACATCAATAGCAGCGGTGTGTGATGCTTATTGAAGCTATCTGACGA
Source organism: Flabesymbios commensalis (assembly GCA_964017125.1). Classification (NCBI taxonomy): domain Eukaryota; kingdom Metazoa; phylum Annelida; class Polychaeta; order Terebellida; family Flabelligeridae; genus Flabesymbios; species Flabesymbios commensalis. The sequence continues at coordinate 22,819,109 of OZ024915.1, read as the reverse complement.
CCGTTTACGACCAGTGTTGTACAGGAAGTGCCACGGAAAACATGCTCTGGCTCCGAGTAAGCATCACACGCTGGCTGATGGTGGGTTCAATGCTGGGCCAGCGTATAAGACGCTGGCCCAGCATTGAGCAAGCCATCAGTTAATGTATCGTGGATAAATAGGCGTAAACAACATGCTGCAGATGAATATCTGGGTGGTTAGCCATCTAATCTGTTATTCATTTAGTGAGTTAATAATCAATAAATATTTGTGAGCCAAGCAGAAGTCATAATATTCGTGACCTAGCTAAATATTAATTTTTAATAAAAGATAATTTTTATATCCATTGTATTTGAGTTAGCTATTCTATTATAGATGTCCATCCATGTTGGGCATAAACTCCCATCCCAAGCAGTATTCCTGAAGAATAAAACAAATAGAATTACAGTAATAAGAGTCTAGTTTCTTCTTGTGAACTTAAATTTGTCTACTAGACCTCTGGTATTGCAAATGACTGCTTAACGATTGAGCTACTCCGCCTCGGAAAAACACACGTAGTAATTCAGTGATTCAAATACCATGAATAAACTCATTAAGGCTCCATGGTCATTCAGTTGGCCATCTCATTTCAATCAAGACACACATGCGATTCAAAGAATCACAAGACATAAAAACGATAGTTGGTTAAATCTCTCCTAAATTCTTTCATTGCTTTTAGACCTTCTCTGAAATCAAGCCGTGTTAACCAAGACACAATGCAATTCACAGAGAATCACAAGATTTAAAAGCAACAGTTGTAGAAAATCACTGGTAAATTATTATTTCATTGCTTTTTGACCTGCCTTGAATGCAGGGCGTGAGAACAAACAGCCATTGTCTGAGACTCCCGACGTGGCTAACCGGAAGCCAGTTTTTGTCGCTTCCTGCAAAAACAACCCCAAAGAAAAGTGAGAAAGCACGCTACAGGCCAGCAGCGACAGGGAGTGACCCAGTCAACATGGAGCGGGATGAGACAGGCAGCAACAGGCACTGGTGTGAGGCGCGGCAAAACAAAACGACAAAAAAACAGACAATCCTCAAAGGAACGGGGCACAAAAAACAGGGACGGCTGCTCTATTGTCTGCCAGTGGGCAGAGAATGAGAGACTGGTCTGCCGTGCGGCGAGTGCAAATTATCGCGTCTCAGCACTCTGAAATAATCCCTCAGGAAAGATGTGTGTAGCATAAGGTATTAACTACTGGTAGAAGCCTTTAAGAGCAAATGAAATGAATAGGGTTTTAGGCCACCTTTGTGTAGGCTAAACTTGGCCAGTGGAACCTCATTCTGAGGATGGTGAGATGAATGAGATAACACTGCCTGAAACATAATTCTGAGTTCACACGCTGGCAGTCTGAGACCGAACACACTACCTCTCGGTCATGGAGGCTCCCCACAATATTGAATCTTTAAGAGTGAGCAGGGAAGAAACATTTTGTTTCTTTGAAACTTGAAACTTCGAACCCGCAATCTCCGACTTTCCAAGCAGGTAGCTTTAACCACACTGCACCAGGTCACTTTCCCACCTTTAATAGCAGAACCCTTACAACACTTAAGTATATTTGTATAAACCGGGGAGCCCAAAATTAGTAGGAAAAAACTGACTAAGACATTTATGATGATTTAAAACTGAAAAAAACCCTTTGGTTTCTTGGTTTTTAGAAAAATATTTCAGCTCTTTAAGTGTTAACCCTTTAACTGCCAACTTATTCAATCTGAATTTGCACCCACTTGAAGTTGTGTCTCGCTGTCGCGATCCACTACTTCAAGTGAGTGAAAATTATTCAGATTTCACAAAATGGAGGTCAACTGTTTTCAAATATTGCTGATTGATGTCACATTTTATCTTTAACATGTTCAAAAGTAGGTAATAAATGTGCTAATAAGAAATGAAAACCCGAATATATGCGGCACCGGCGGTTAAAGTGTTAAGGGTGTCTTTACCCGAGACATAGAGACATCACAGTGAGGAGCAGTGGGTGATGTGATGATCAAAGAAGCTGTTAAGTGCGGTGGTAACAGCAGTAGGTATAGAAACATAAAAGAGGAGAAAGCCAGTGAAACAGACCAAAGACTGAACAGGGATCAGAAACCTGAGAATAGCAAACACACCATGTGGATTTAATGTTGGGCCAATGTTGCAGACGTTGGACCAGCATTAAAACAACATCGGGTGAATGTATCGTGTTTGCTGGGACAATAGCAGAACAGGCCTGCAGCAGATGGAAGAAGTAATAGGTGCACTAGGCGTTCAGCCAGTGGAAGCAATACAGTATTCATCAAAGAAGAGTGCTCCAAATAATTACGGTATTTAATTTCAAACACCAACCGAATGTCTAACGGTACACTTTTAACAGATTCTTGTCGACTGCAATAGCAATTAATCAAGCTTATTGCACGACAATAATCTCTTTATGCATACCTGGATGGGAATTAAATGCAATCGAAAAAAGTGACAGTTATACAAAAATGTAGACAATAAATAACATAAGGAAAGTAGACAACCAAGAGCTGAATGGCTGCACGCAAGACCTAGAATCGAACCAGAATAGAATGGAACAAAACAACAAAAAAAAGGAACAGAATCAAATGTATTGTGACAAGGATGCGTGTGGACAAGAGGACAATAGAGAAAAATAAGTCACAAAGCTCACTGAGAACATAAGTGTGAGGAAAAAAGAAGGAGGGCAGCAGTGAATATCAAGGAGCAGGAGGTGATGTTCCTGCAAATGTGGAAACATCAGCAGCATGGGCATCAGTTGTAGATGAAGCAGCAGCTGCAGTACCTTGGGTGTCGGCATCATTCCCCGAAACCCGATGGGCAGCTGTGGCTGCTTGTTAGACCAGATGACTACATGCGCACTGCATACCTAAGTTTGTTTGCCCACTACATTATCAAGCTAAGGTTTCCGCGCGGCTGCTGTCCGGCCAACTCCCCCGGACCGGGTAGTAACGAATGCAGCCGGGACGGCTGCATTCGTTACTTCTCGGTCAGAGGGAGATCGCCGAGAAGAAGTGGCCTCCGGGGGTACTTCTACCACACACAGGACAAAGGGCTCGATGATGGACCAAAGTTCAGCCACCCTTTTCCCTCTCTAATCAGGGCTGATTCGTCTTAGAGTCCACATCACACCTCTATTCTCAGATGACACTCAAACACATACATATTTAAAACATGCGCCCGTCAACTGAGGTATTGCGTGTTACTTTTCAAGATGCTAATTGCTTAGATTCAGGGCAATGATGTCGTTGTGTTTCACTTCAATTTGGCTCAAACAATAATGTGTTTTTAACAGACCACCAAGTCACAAAGAATCAAGCAGAATACATAAATAATATAATATTATCCTGTATGTAGAAAATCAGTGACATATGTTGTCATCCATTAATAGAATCAACGTATTAGTTTTTGTCAAAGTGTACCATACCCCTAGGCCAGGCCAACCACACTAGAATTGTGTGTCAGGTCTCGCTCATAGGGAAGGTAGATTTAATCTCTTCAGACCAGACGCTCATTAACCTTTTCAGGTGAGCATCGTGGTTATAATACTGAGTGAAATGCGACTTCTAATGGGTGGACATTTTAATCAGTTGATTTATAACTGAATCGGATTTATTTATTCTTTGTAATGTTGTTACCCGATTTCCATCAAGAAGATAAAATCACTTGTGGTCATATTTTACTTGTTTTCATACCAGCAAACACGATGTACTGACCCAATGTCGGATCGATGTTGGACCACCATCTGCGACGCTGGCCCAACATCAAAATGATATTTGCGCAGGGCTGGTCGCCTGCCAGTGTACTGCTAGCAAGGAACAAATAACAAGTAACAATTATTATTTATTGCTGATGGTACCTGCGAGAGGAACATGACAGAATAGCCGGGAAAGCGCTGACGCCACACAATAGCCAATGGCTGACAGACAAACGAGGTTATAATTGACCAGTGGAGAGATCCGGGCTAAATGGGACACTGTATCCAGACAATGTGTCCGGCTGGCACGTCAGGGACTGTATAAGGTCAACAGATCCAGATCTCGCGCGGATGAAATGTGGAGGTCCAGGAGAGAAGGGCTCGTTACTTAGCCAAGAAAAACACAACTATACGCACTCTTAGCAAGCACTAGACGTTGGACCAGTGCTGGTTTAATGTTGGCCCAGCTACTGCGACGCTGGGCCAGCATTAAACCAGTACTGGGTTAACGTCACGCTTTTGTTGTGTTTTCATCGAGCATCGCAGGTCAGTATACACCTAGCAAGGGTAGATGGACCAGCCTTGGCTCAACGTTGGCGCAGCATTAGATATTCTGACTCAACATTGGGCTACTAATTTCGAAATCAAAACAGATTATTGTCATGCATTATCTGATCAATATTCTTTTTTATTCAATGAAATTTCAAATGAAAACACAGTTTTCAGGTTTTGGATTACTATTTTGGTAATGCTCATAATAATGTTGTGAATTGTCCGAATGCTTCGAAATAGTATTATTTACATCAACAGACGATAAAATGTCATCATAAGTGATATTTGTAGCTGCTTTGGCTTAGATTACAACCGGACCGGATAAATTATTTTATAACATCGAAGGTGTGAATCGCCATAATCACATTGGATGAAACAGATACATGACTCTACAATGTTATTCTTCAGACAGTAAACACCGTATATGACTTACTAAAATCCAAAAACCTATTATATTTTCATGGTCATATTTTAATACTTACAAGATGAGAATAATTGGAAATAGCTGCTAATATTTAAAATTAAATTGCAATTTATAACTAAAAAAAAACAACACTTTTTCAAAAACAATATTATTGGAAAATTGTTGTTAGAACTGAAGCTACGTTGCTGTTGAAAATATTTCTTATATGAAAATGTTTTAGGCTTGTTTTCAAAAGGATTTATCTGTCCTAGAGATGTAACCGTGAAAACATTCCGGCACGCCACACACCAGTCCGCATTCACCTCACAGTGGTTTGAAGTTAATTACTTCTGTCGCATACCTTAAATCCTCTGTTCTCCAAATATTTCAAACTTGACAGTTCCGCAGATTTTATTGTTCTACACTAATTTGAAATGATTTCCCTTGGGATCAGGCAGATAGATTTACTTCATAATGCATCAGCAGCAATGTATAACACATTGAATGTGCGTTGGTTTAATGTTGGGCCAGCGCCTTCACGCTGGCCTAACATTAAACCACCACACATCCAATGTGTTATACATTGAAACATTAAACCAATGCCAGATCAACAATTCAGTTTTTTCAGCAACCACTGTTTTTTCTTAGCTGCATGAGGATATATAACAGTAACCATCTGTTGCACCAGGAATATCTCTGGGTGTTCCTTGATGTTCCTTTATTCATCAACTTTGCCCAGTTCGACATTCCATGTAAACTAGAGGAAGGAATTTGGCCCCGGCGGCGATCATTTACCCTCCCAGGCGCTGTTATTTTATGCCGTTCCAGTACGAATTCCTCATCGAAAAACAGAAGTGGTGTCTCGCTCTCACATTGTGCCGTACGTTGCCAGGACTAGACCTTCAACAATTTTCACAGATTGTTGTACGGCGTTGTGAAGACACCCTCGGAGAGACAATGCATTCTGATTGCGCTTTTAAGTCCGAATCTGGAGCTTAAATTGTCCCGCAGCTGAAAAGCTTGTTCCACAACTGGGGACCAGGAAGTGGTAAAGAGTGATTTCCCGAGGTGCGGTGCGTTTTTTTGAAAAACAAAGCAGTTGGCACGGCTCTCCAAACCACGCTGAATTTACAAGACGTTTGGTTTTTTATCAGTGCGAAGTAGATTTTTGTGGTCGGTTTTGTAATTTCAAAACATCCTCAGTTAAAATATCTGTGTGCATTATTATTCAGCAAACACAAGACATTTGTACAGCAATTGTACAGCGCGGCACAACGTCGAAGACGTTGGCCCAACAGTGTACAAATGTTATACAAATTCTTTACATTTACTGGGTATTTGCACTGAATTAATCAGTGAATCTCAGGGGATTCCAATCTGCACTGTTGGAGCAAAATAAGTTCCCCAATGTGAAGGGAGTCTTTATGGCTCAAAAGGTGCCATTTAGAGTCTGCAACGTTCTAGAAGAGTGGAATCATGTTACAAATTTTAAAAAATGGCACTACTTCTGCCATAAACACTTGCAGACGTGGTGCCATGACGTGGTGCCACTGCTTATTTGGTACACAGAAAAAAGCTGATTAACATAAATTTTGCATCAATTCAGTCTGCTGCATCAGTGACGTCAATAATATTAATAGACGCCGGAGGCATGAATTAGATTATGATCTGATGGACATTGGAAATCAACTGGTGGTGACGTAGTCAATTCAATAGTGAGAGGTAAAATATAATATTTGATGAAAGACAAGTCACGAGTGGGTTTACGTAAAAAATATTGTTTTACTTTCATCCTGGGTCATAAAGAGACACTGTTTATACTGAATACAAAACGAAAGAAAAAATATATATATGCATACAAGGGGTATTTCTATATAAGCAGACACATATAGAAATACCCCTTGTATGCATATATATTTTCTGTATCAGTGGGTCATTCGTATTCACGTAGAGATCGTATTGCGAAGATGCCATCAGTATGTCATCAGTATTAGTATCTCCAACTTGTGGATACAAATGACATACGGATGACATACCGTCACATGGCAGCGTTCACTTTACCAGATGGAGAAATGAAAATTATTTCTGTCACAAGGAATTACGCTACAGCTTTGTCAGATCACAAAATCGTTCCCAGAAAAAAACCAATAACGACAGTGGGGCCTAAATTGTAAGCGCTATTTTGTCGCCATTGATTTGATTGTTGAATTATTTCTCACTCGTGGTTGTCAGCCTGTCATGCATTATTAATAGCAGCACTCTCTCACCACGCTCGTAATACATGGCTATTTGAGTCAACTTGATTGAATCAGCTGTGAGATCGACCGTCGACGACGCCATTTTAAATGGAAGTAAAAACGTCGTCCTCTCGCCTAAGTGAGTGGAGAGCATAACGAAATGAAATGAAATGAATCGGGCTTTAGGCCACCTTTGTGCACATATAGGCTAAACTGGGCCAGGAGAACCTCCTGAGGATGGTGAGATGAGTGAGATGACACTGTCCTCCAGACACAGGATTCGAAATTCGCGCCCTGGCGGTCTGAGGCCGAGCACGCTACCTCTCGGTCACGGAGGCTCCCCACAATACAGCCTTTACACGTGGATGGGGAAGAAGCATTTTTGTTTCTTTCAAACCGCCGAGACCGGGAACCGAATCCCGAACTATGGCGTGAAAGGCAGCGGTGCTAACCACTACCCTAGAGCCCCCGCCCTAGAGCATGACGAGAGTGATGCGTTCTGGACATTCTGAAAATTATTATGGAGACAGAAGGAACCATAGACGAGAGGGTTGGAGAGAGTTTCCGGTGTGGTATTATGTGATATTATAAGACACCGCAAATGTGTAGCTGTTGAACGCGTGTGAAAAGTGAGTGAATATTGCTTTACGCCGTTTTCTGCGCAATCATGGGTGCGTGAAGAACAATGTCACACTTTATGTCGAATGATTAAAATTAAAATTATGTTTCCCGATCCCCCGAATTCTGACCAGTGGGTAACCGATATCTATGTGTCGCCAGGATAGCTTATTGGTAGCGTAGTTGACTCAGAGCCTCTGAGCCCGGGGGTACCGGGTTTAAGTCCCGCTGCGGCCGATAAATTTTTTTGATGCACACATATGCAGTGACCCAAAATGTTCAAATTCATGGGATATTGACAGCGGAAACGTACAATCGATTCGCGCTGCATCCAAAAAAATACAGAAATCAAGATGACAATATCATATGGCAAAGTTGATATCTAGACGGTCATTAAAACCTTATTTTATATCTTCGAAACATGTTCGAGAGACGTACGGGAACGTTATTGGATCAGCTGTATGTTCAACAGGTCCAAGCTTCGGTGGGTAGGCCTACTAGGACCATCTCCGTGACACCGGGCCGTGACAATGCCAGCACAATATGGATCTCCAAACGGCTAATTGAGTCCGTAGCTTCGCAGCATAGCTACAGCAAGCTACAAAATTGATATTTGTGTTTCAATTCTTCATTCATTCGAAGCTGGAATTGCTAACGCAATTTCCAGCTTCAAATGATGAAAAATGTAACAATGAAAGTCCCTGGCTGACTCGGTTTCCACGTTTTGAATGGGTGGATCGTAGTCGCACAATCCAATCGGGTGGCTACATGGCGCAAACCCTGAATAAAATATGACAGACGACTGGAGCGTAGTAATAGAGGCCTGAAATATTAACGAGCTCTGGGAGATAGTGAACTTGTCTGTGGAAATGAGAGAAATGGAGATAATTGAGCAGGGTATATCAGCTAAATACGTCAGGAACAATAGCCCCCCTTGGACGTGGTCGGGTGGTGAGGCCGTCAATTGGTCGAAAGTAAACTTCCAGGGAAAAAATTGAAAGTTATTGATTAGCAATTTTCTCTTCCAGGCTGTAACTTGCTAGACATCGTTATCATTGATGTATAAATATTTTGCTAATCAATTACAAGTTTGATTAGCAAATAGGCAGAATTGCATAGCATTTGCTATGCGATACTGAACACTTTTTTTCCTGACTTCTACATAAAACGCATGTGCTCTTAGCCGATCAGATCACTGTTATTGGAAATTCAATGCATGTTTATATATCTAGATTTGAAAATGTGACCTCTCAAATTAAACAGATATGATAATTTCCATCCAGTTGAAGTTGAGTGCATGTCGTGGCATAGCGAGACACAACTTCAAGTGGGTGACAAATAAATCAGATAACTTGGTACATAAAGGGTTAACTCAACTATACGTACTTTGAGTATTCAACCTATACAGCGCGGGGATCGACTTTAGACGTCAGAATCAGTAGACGTTGAAAGTCGATCTCCGCTCCGTAAGAGTTAAAAAGATTTATAATGGTCGTAGACCCATAACATAGGTATTCAAATGAATCAGAAAGAGCTAACTAAGACATTCATGGTGATTTCAAATCAAAAAAACACCTTTGGTCTCCAGGGTTAATATAAAATAAATCAGATTTTACAGCGCGGGGATCGACTTTAGTCGTCAGAATCTGGCGTCTGAAGTCGATCCCCGGTATTGTAATAGTAAAAAAATTGCCGTAATTGTCGTACACCTATAACATAGGTATTCAAATGAATCGGAAAGAGCTAACTAGGACATTTATGATGATTTCAAATTGAAAAAGCCCTTTGGTGTTCATGGTTTATATAAAACAAATCATCGCTTCAAGTGTTAAAGTAAGCAGTTACTGTTGTTTGCTTTGGCATTGTATTCAGGTGTCATTGACCTTCTCGTTCATGGCCATGATGGCAGTCCAAGAAGAAACAATATTATTGGCGTTGGCTTTTAGACCATGTGCCTGGGATTTGTTAACCAATGGAACAAAATCTCAAAATACTTCGAACCAGTGTTGGTTGAACGTTTGGCCAGCGTCATTGATGGTGGGCAAGCATTAAACCAATATTGGATGAATGTCTCGTGTTTGCTGTGCATGCCAGAGCCGACCTTGAGATAGAGTATCATATCTCAGGCTAAATTAAATAACAATTTATTCTGCTTTTCATCTGATCACATTAATTTTATTATTGTCTAATTAATGAGAAAACTGTTAGATATTATGACAGAAATGCTAAATTAAACAATCAACACATAAACATAATAAGAAAGTGGATAATTATTTAAAAAACAGCTAGCACATCGTCAACGAAAAAATCGGTGTTTTAAACTAGAACATCACATTTTCATTTGAAGATTGATTTGAAATGAAAACATGATGTACAATGCAACAAATATTAATCTACATAATTTATTTTATTTGCACTTTTCACGTGAACGCACAATGGTGGGGCACAAACCGTCCTGACAACCACAGAAGTGGAAACCACATCAGCATCGCTGCCAATAAGTGCTCAAATATTTATAGAGCGCACCAGGAGCTGGAGGCCGAGATGACGGAGTGTGTGCTGACGCAGGTGACGAAACACCTGGACCCTCATGTTCAAATAATCCCTTATATCGCCCAGTTTTGGCGTTCAAGAAAATATGTTTCTAGGCTCAGATTTTCCACGGCACTGGCGCATGATGGCCAGATTTCGATTCATGGGATCCTCACGGTAATAAGACGTAATAACAACGCCCGATGAAGACGTTATTACGCCTTATTATGACTTTTAACGCTATTATTTAGAGCGTTATATAACGCCCCATTAAAGCTTTATTTACAGGACGATAATTTGGTTTACCTCCAAATTCACAAAATAATACATTTCCTGCTCGTGTGCAACGTTAAATAACGGTTAAATTTTACACAATAAACAAAATAAATTGCTCAGCATTGCCTCAATATTGGAACAACGTCGTGGACGTTGGTCCAATATTGGGGCAATGCTGGCCCAGCACAACGTGTTTTTTCTTGGTAAATCGCCAAATTGGCAATTTATAAGCAGAAGTAATCTTGTCTGTCGGAAAGAAGAACAAGTGACTGCGTATGAATATATTGCCACTTGTAATCACATTCCTCCGCTGTTACTTGCTTCATAATAAATATTGAGAGACATGCTCACCCCAGCAAAAAAGAGGCGTTGGCCCAATGTTTGGTTGATGTTGGGCCAACGTCGTAGACGGTGGCCCAACAGCAACCCAACATTGGGTCGACGTATCTTGTTTGCTGGGACGGCTTTATTAACGATATACCCAATTGTGGCCAAACTTTGTGCCAACATGGCATTCGTCTGTCAACGAACCAATTACTCTTTATTACTCATATAATATTTGTACTTGTTTCACATGTTTTTGTTTTACTGCAATATGAGAAATATTCGTCATGTTTTATAATGACATGCAATGTGTTGCAAGTCTGCATTACTATGAACACCCCGGATTTTGAATGTTTTTCACAAAAAAAAATTAAAATAACAAAACTCGATTTCACAACGCGTACACATCAATTGAAAACCAATGCTTACGCCATTCAGCCACCGATGAGCAAAATCCTTTATCTAATCGATGTCATAACCCATGTTATATTAGGTCCAACTGTGGACAACACTGACATAGCATTGAGCCAACGCCTGACCAGTTTATCATGGTGTGTTGTCAAATTCAGATCACGAAATGAGAATTAATGTCACAGATGGTTTGATCGAGTGAGGATGTCCACATCACACCATCCACAGCTCGACATGCTGGAAACTGCCACAAATTATACCAGAAACAACATTCTCACCCTGGGCTGGTTTAATGTTGGTCCACCGTCTGCGACGGTGGCCCAACATTAAACCAGCCCAGGCTCAACGTCTCGTATTTACAAGAAACACACTAGATGAATCATGCACATCACGTTGAATCAGACACACCACATTGAATCAATGTTGGTTTAACCTAGGTCCACCGTCTACGACGCTGGACCAGCGTTAAACCAACATCAATTCAACGTGTTGTGTCTGATGGGGAATAGTAAGAATATAAACATGATAAAATACGCCATGGTTTATTTAAATACGCCATGGTTTCTCTAAATACGCCATGGTTTCTCTAAATACGCCATGGTGATTTCTCTTAAAAACGCCATGGTTTCTCTCACGCGTTCCATTTAAATGTTTTACTCAACATGGGTACACAAATACGAAAACGCGAGACAGTGTGTGATATTGACTGGGGGGGGGGATCCAGAAATGGGAAATAACGAGAAGAGTCGTGTCTTATGAGGAAGACCATTGTGAAGCATGTGATGGTTTAATCATGACAGATTACAGTGTCTTTTTACAAAGATGAACGAGAGATGAAACAGGAAATACAAGCCAAGCACTCCATGTTGGCTTAATGTTGGGCAAACGTCACAGACGGTGGAACAACATTAAAAACTGTCATATGCTTTTAAAAAATTTAGAAAGTACAATAGTTGCACTGGTAATTTTGTATCATCAAACAATAATGTTTTGTTATGTTGAGAGTGTGATCTCGTTGAATCTCTTGTAAAACACCAAGCATCGCTACTCATCATCTTGTACCATAATCGTCCCCTTGGATATGAAAGGGTGTATCTGCCACTTTGTAAAGTGGCAGATACACCTTTTTATATCCAAGGGGATGTAATATCGGAGTAGCTTAACCCTTAAAGCGCTGAACTATTTTGACATAAACCATGCAGACCAAAAGGTTTTTCAGTTTGAAATAATCATAAATGTATTGGTTGGCTCTTTCTGCTTCATTTGAATATCTACATTCAATCCCGGATCTATTTTGCACCTTGGAATCTGTGCACATTTAATCTGTGACAAACAGTTACATAAATGAGGTGTAAATTATCCCCTTGGAATCCATATTGGATATCACTCCACTTTTGTCTTACATAAGTGAGTGGGATCATTTGGTGATGCATTCACTAGGTGACTCTATAATAAATTGATTGTACAAACCGTGGAAATGTTTACATAGAATTTTTTTTGCAATTGTCGTTTACTGCTCAAGATCCTATTCACACCTGAATGTTTATTTTTATTTTCATTCAAATCAAGGTGAATGAAATGTCTTGATAAAACATATCAATTCGACTGTGCGTTATACCTCAACCAGCTTAGTTATAGTCTTTATAATCTGTTTTATTTGCCGACCAAATCACTGATATTGGGTACACTACACACCCAATGTTGTTTAATGCTACTCCACCATATATGCGACGTTTGTCCAGAATTACAACACAACCGAGTTATTATCTTTTGATTTCTAGGAATTGATTTATAAAATCTATAGGTTGGCTCAACCACGGATCAACAACGGGTTAGCATCTTGGAAGTTGACCCACCATCGTGTTAATGTAGGTCAACTCGTGGGATATCCCTGCAAGCACAATACATTTAATCAATGTTGTTTTATTGTTGGCCCAGCGTCGCAGACGCTGGAACAACAATAAACCAACATTGATTAAATGTCTTGTGCTGGTAGATCCCGGTGTGGGTGGATGTCATCCAGCAGGCTTTAGGATGATGGATTGCTCCGCGTCAGAGTGTCCATGCAGGCACCAAAGATTCAATTCAATGTACAATATAATGCTTGTCGCACGGTTCAGTCCGTACACAAAAAAATCTATCCCATCATTCAAACCTGACTGGCACCTCCAATCAGCGCGACATCTGGTGTCTGGATCAGGACACAAATTCGATTCCAGGTAAGAAGCGATAAGGGTGCTGCTTTTTAAAAGAAAACAGCGTATTAACCCTTTAACCGCCAAATTATTCAATTTGAATTTTCACCCACTTGAAGTTGTGTCTCGCTGACGCGATCCACAACTTCAAGTGAGTGAAAATTATGCAGATGTGACAAAATGGCGGTCAACTCTTTTTAAATCTTGCTGGTTGATGACACATTTTATTTTTACCTTATTTAAAATGTGGTACTTAATGTGCTAATAAAAAATGAAAACCCGAATATATGCGGCACCGGCGGTTAAAGGGTTGAGTGAAATCACGCCCTGGAATCACGCACAAGATGATCAAAATGAATGGCAAGTAGTCGGGTGTGACTTGTGTTGAATCAAGCCGATATATTTGATTTATATAATACTAATCCATAGAGACGCGCTTTTAATAAAAAATACGAAACCCGGGTAACATTTTGCCAGCAAACACGAGACGTTAAACTAACCTTACAACAACATTGGTTCAACGTCTCGTGTTTGTTGGTTATTGATATAAATACAATTTCTAGCTTCTAAGAAATCGATTAAACAGGCCTAGTTGTTCAGATTTGGGAATCTTTTTCTAAATACTCACTAAAATGATTGACCACTACACCAGAACCTACAGATACTCTGACGAGACAGTGCGTAGTGCTAACCATCACAGGCACCCAATAAACGCGAGACGTTGGTCCGATGTTGGGCTGACGTTGGCCCATCGTGTACGACGCTGGCCCAACATCAGCCCAACATTAGGCCAGCGTCTCGTGTTTGCTGGGTAACAACTGAATGCGTCACACATACACACCACTATATTTGTATGGTGTGTGAAAGTTCTTGAAGTCATAGAGAAACTTGGAAAAGGTAAATGATTTATCGTCATAGACAGCACGTGAAAAATTCTAGCCACTAAATTTACATTATTTACGGTGTATACATGTAGGTAACAGTGGGGTTGCCTTTTCGCTGATCCCAGAAGGAGCAGACAAACGCAGTCTGTCCACAAGCCTTAATCTGCCGCTAAGCCACACCTCACCACTCTCTATAATCTCTCTGTCACCGCCTCGTTTGTCCACTGTGACCTAACGTTAACTCATTCAGGGCGAGATTCAGCCATTTGCATCAAAATCAAACACAGAAGGGTTATACCAGGAACTTTATATTATAATTATAAAGTTATTGGTTATACTTTATCCCATGCATAAATTCATTGTTTGATTCATGAATGAATAAATGAATAAATGAATGAATGAATGAATGAATGAATGAATGAATGAATGAATCAATCAATCAATCAATCAATCAATCAATCAATCAATCAATCAATCAATCAATCAATCAATCAATCAATCAATCAATCGATCGATCAATCAATCAATCAATCAATCAATCAATCAATCAATCAATCAATCAATCAATCAATCAATCAATCAATCAATCAATCAATCAATCAATCAATCAATCAATCAATCTCTCGTTCGTTCGTTCGTTCGTTCGCTCATTCAATCATTTATTCATTCATTCATTTATGTAGGCCTATTTCGCTCGAACATTTTTTTTTTCTGACCCTATCGGACTGAATTAGGAGATTTCCATCACTTTTTAAACTAAAAGGCCTATTAGAGGATGGCACTCAACGTTTTGTAATAATAGCATTTCAGGATGAGGCTATTGTGCATCATTTACATCCCTTCGAAGTATCTCAGCCAGCGTCAGAGAATGACATCCTACCATGGGGCTGGTAAAGGTCACCGTGTGCATTATTTTCTCAACCAGGTCCTAGTTTAGGATGGGATTCCATCATTTGCATTATTTTCTTAGAAACTCTTTCAGGCAGAGGTGCTGCGATCATTCATCACGTTATTGCTGCATTAAACATCGATCGCTCATAACGACGTTATTGTAAAACTAGTAGTTTTCTGTATGTGGGTACGGGTATTTTCCCAATGCACGGCCTCCCACGTAACGGGCCTACTGCTCGGGCTGACTATAAAAGTTTATAGTCTGATATCAAGTCTAAAGACGTATCAGCTGACATTACATTAAACCCTCTGGTTACCGGGCACTTCGTTCGTGTGCCATTTCAACTCCCCGGAGAGCATAGAGTCTTGCAGCCATTTCGGCGTATTGAACTTAACTCACACATTGTCTTCTCTGTCCTACCAGATACTAATTTACACCTGAGTCAAGTGTAGCATGTGAGGGAAAAGTGCTTTGCCCAAGGACACAACATCGCAACAATGTCCCAATACCTCTCTAAGGGGCTCTCGCAATGAAACGATGATGATGTTATTATGTGTTGTGATTCTGAAGAGTATATACGTGGATTCTCAAATCTAGCTGGATCAGTACATAACAGTCATCACTGCTAATTACTTGGCAAAGTATAACTTCGGTGCGAATCAGTACACACATTCACATACATATACACATAGGCCCTACACATACTTCCCTGCTTGATAAAATTATCTAATAATAAATGTACGGTGAGGCAAAAAGATTCAATTCACATAATATATTCATCTGGCTGCATCAGATCGGTCGAGATTGCCATCGCGATCAATCCGAAGCCTACGATATATCGTAACTTAAATTGTATATACGAGAAGACGGGCCCTGGAGCTTGGTGTTGTATGCGCCACACATTTGAGTGATGAAAATTCAACACAGCTTGTGATTTACTCGTGATTCAGTGAACAGAAAATATTGAGTACGGTATAAATGGTATATGAGCAGTTCAATTGGCGGGAGCTCGCATAACCCTAAAGAGCTGAAATATTTTGTATATAATCCAAGAAAATAAAGTTCTTTCAATTTAAAATCATCACAACTGTCCTAGTTAGCATTTTCCGCCTAATTTGAATACCTATGTTATGGGTCTACGGCCATTATAACTATTTAACCCTTTAAGTGCGGGGACCGACTTTAGACGTTAGAATCTGACGTCTACAGACGTCAGATTCTCACGTATCAAGTCGGTCCCAGCGCCGAAAGGGTTAAATTTTTGAATACGCAAACCGGAACATAAAACTCCATCATATTAGATGTACTGACAGTAATGGTAACGATTAACACGCCATAAAGGAGATCGATTATTGATGAGTTCATAAAAGGCTGGAAGCAGATATCACTTCAAAGGCTTTTTAAAATATGAAGACGTATGAAGAGAAAAATCCAATTTAAAATCAGTTATCTTAAGAAAAATATAACCTAAAGTTTTCATGTAAACTATCGATTCGTATCGAAATAAATTTAATATTTGTTCTACCCAAGGTGAAATTATCTTGTCGACAAAAGAAAAAAATACATATGATTCATTATTTAAAAAAATATTTTTGGTAAAACTATTTTGTGTTAACTGATTTTATTGAAAAATGATTTCAATCGTAGTTAAAAAAAATGGACGGGAACCAGAAACCAATTTCCGATTTATCTACCTGGAATAAGCTGAAACTCCGTACATATCAGCATCTATAATGTTTATTTAAAGAGTCATTTAATATTGTATTTTTGCAATATGTTGTTATTTATTTTAGTGTGGCATACGTTTACAGTGCATGACCGCGCGGTGTTATAAAGGCGTCCGTGGGCATAGTTTCTATGTCAGAAATACAATATATGCGCATCTTTGGATGAAAGGCCAAAGAACTCATCTGAATAATCCTTACATTTTGAAGCTGATTCTATAGATCATTGACCCGTTGAGACAGTACGTCAGCCATATTGGACGTTTTACAGCCGTTTTGTAATATCGACCCAAATTACTAAGTAGTATTTGTATTCAATGGTTTAACCCAGTAAACACGATACGTTGACCCAATGCTGTTTTAATGTTGGGCCAGCGTCGCAGACGCTGGCCCAACATTTAATCAGCATTGTGCCCACCATACGTTCTTAATTGCAGGAACGCTTTACTGATGTTTTCTGTTTTTAATTGGCTTAATTGTTGTCTGTCAGAATGTTGGGACTTCGTCGCAGATGGTGGCCAAGAATTGAGCCAACATTGTGACAATGTATTGTGTTTACAAGATAATTATTATTCGCATCTCATTTCAGCAGCTTTGGCGATCTTGGCGAAAACTTGGCGATGGTCATCATTTCTTGTCATAATTTATTCTTGGCAGTTATAAATGACGATTGATCGAAACTATGTTAAAATATCGAGGAAGTTAATTTATTAAAATTTTCACCCACTTGAATATTGTGTCTCGCTTCCGCGACAAACAACTTCAAGTGGCTAAAAATTAATCAATATATCTGTTTAATTTGAGACCAAAAATTGGCAAATCCTGATGTTTAAACACTCATTTCATTCCCAATAACAGTGATTTGATCGACTAATAAAACAGTTTTAAAACGACAATAGTCGCGGTCAACATGACAAGGGTAAAACGAATTAAGCAAAATTTAACAAAACTCTAAATGTGAGTTGGCTTACAGAAACTAAAGTGTGAATGAATGAGCGGCTCTTCCTGGCGGTCTGCCGCAAGGCGAGAGAAACGATGGTGTCGTAAAGTTAAAGGATGTCGTAAAAGCAGACACCACACTAGCTTTACCATGTCAATAAACGTCAGGGCAACAGATGCCTGCGCGCTGGTTACTTCATTAACATCTCCCAAGTATGCCCTGAAGAGCCCCACCACTATTATCAGCCTCCTTCATAATCCGAGAGAGCTGGGTCCAACCAAGGGTTGTAGAATCCTTGGTCCAACCAAGGATTCTATAATTTTATTTTTTTGTCCAACCAATCATTCTATGTATTCCTTGGTCCAACTAAGGATTCTATATATTCCTTGGTCCAAACAAGAAATCTATATTGTTCCAGCCAAGGATTCTATGTATTCCTTGGTCCAACCAAGGAATCTATATACTGTATACATTGGTCCAACAAATGAATATATAGGGACCTATAGATTCCTTGGTCCAACTGACGGCGTCCGTGAAAACAGGATGATGTTGAACCGATGTTAGTAAAATGCTGGGCCAACGTATGCTACACTAGCCCACTATCATATAAAGGGATGTGGGGGAGGGGGACATGAGGGAACAATGAAGTCATGTACATGTGTTTTCTTCTCATTCCGTCCCATACCTTATTTCCATCTGGGAAGTATCCAAGACAACACACAGCACATGTATACGTTGGTCCAGCATTGTCTCACTGCCAGAAACACAAGACGTTCAATTTGAAGTCATCATCAGTGTCTTAGTTGGCTCTTTACGAATGCCTATGTTGTGAATTCACGGTCATTACAAATGTTTTAATTTTTCAGTGTGGGGACCGACCTCATACGTCAGAATCGTCAAATTCGGTTCCCGCGCGGAAAGGGTTAAGCTTCAGAAAAACTAAAGGCTGGCTGGCCTTTGGTGAAGATGACCTACAGTTAATGCATATTACTCTAATTTTCACGTATCAGCACGTAAAAGGCAGGTCATTATGGGTCTTCAGCTCTGCGATGTATCTTGCTTTGCTGGCATGGTTTATACACCAGCTGGAATGCATTGCCTGCCAGCAGAAAGCGATGGCCTAGAATTACCTCAATGCCGCACACGTTGGCCCAACATTGAGTAAATTATAGGACATCATTTCAATTTTTCCAGAGTTGCTCTTCGCTCATCCATCATAAGTTGAATAGCGCCGCGCGGAGTGAAAAGAATAAATTTGGGATTCAGAGCTGAAAAGGTAGACTACCCAGCAGCAGAATGCATTGGGGCATTTCTGGGTGGATGGTGGGCGACCGTCTCAGCCGTTGGCCACCGTAAATACAGCATTATGCCATAGTTTCCCGCCTTAGTAGTTGTGACCTCGCGGAAATTCGCGCACCACAGAAAGCACTATCACACAGCCATGTAGCTCCAGCTTGGTGAAGAATTGCATTTTGAGGGACTAATTCAGGAGAAACGCCAATTTGTAGCCAGCTGAACACAGAATAGGAAATGAGTTATAATAATTGATGTGTGCTAATAAATAGACTCTTAATAATCCCTGAAATAGGCTGTTGAGAGTTTGAGGCATTATGTGATGGATGACAGCGAAGTAGGGGGGGGGGGGGTGGGGGGTAGTAAAGACGAAAACGTTAATCGATGGATTAAACGCTGATGCAGCATCTTTCCTGCTAATATTTTCTTCACATTGAGAGGTGTGAAGAAGATCAAGCAAGAAGTTATACGAGGGAAAAAGTACCTGTCTGACGAAATAAAAACCTGCGTTGAATACTTCACACCTACTTTAGTCAATAGAAAAATAAAACAGTTACACGTCAAAGTAATACACACAAACTCTTTCAGTGCGGGGATCGACCTTAGACGTCAGAATCTGACGGCGTCAGATTCTGACGTCTAATGTCGTTCCCCGCACTGAGGGGGTTAACCACCGGCCACAATATTATTATATTCGTTATACATCAAATACTAACTTTACATGTTGGAGATTAAACATGACATCAATCAGCAAGATTTCAAAATCGTTGGCCTCACTTTTTCAAAATTAAATAATTTCCACTCACTCGACGTTATGGATCGTGTCAGCGAGACATAACTTCAAGCGGGCGAAAATTTAAATTAATAACTGAAATTGAATACCTTCGTAATATTTTAAAGACATCCATATATTAAGTACATATAATTATATATTAAGTGCATAGTAGATAAACAAAATATTTGTGCGTGTGTACAAGATTGCAGAAGAACCGTCTTGAATGTGTAGGCCTACGCAGCAAATAAGATTGTTTCAATGTGCAAAAACAATTGCACAAAAATCCAATAACAAAGGGTGTTTAGGTTGAATCTGAGTGAGGTTTGTCTGACTATATCTGTCGTTCGCGACGATAGAAATTTCTAAAGCAAAAACACTGAAGCAAAATTCCCCCATCCAGAGTGACACAGTGGTGTTTTGTGTGAGTGATTGTACTGTACGGCTGACATTTCACTTTTTCCCAGCCGGAAGTAATCAGTGTTGCCTCGGCCAATTAGAACTGCTCACACATCCGGGCGCCCTGCTGTGGCGGCCATTTGTAAAGAACGAGGGGACTGCGTGAGAGATTGAGAATTATTAGTCGGCTTCGTTCGCTTCTCGCCCTCCCCGAACAGAAGGAACCGCTGCAACAAACACAACACGTTCAGCCATCGTTGTTATAATGCTGGGGACTGCGTATTTTTATTTATTGACATGTTGTCTTTGCAGTGCCAAGTGTGTCTTATGTGGGACCATAATCCAGCATTATAACAACGATGGCTGAACGCGTTGTGTTTGTTGAGACAACCACAGTACATTTGTGTAACTTTGTGACAACGTCTTTCGATGTCAGCCCACAATTGAGGCAACGCTCGGCTCTTCCTTATAAAAGAGCAAGCAATGCAAACACGAGACGTTGAATCAGCGGTGATCCAACATTAAACGGGCATTGGTTCAATATCTTTTGTTTCTTGTGTAGGTAATCACGCCATACGTGTTGATGGTAAACATAAATGACAGCATGTCATGCAGTGGGAGCTTAATTTTAAAAATAATTCCATACCAGGGGACAATTTCGGGTTCTCAATGTAAAATGTTCATCCTCATTTGATTTCCAATGATATTTATTAACATGTTGTCTTTGCAGTACCAAGTGTGTCTTATGTGAGACCATAATCCCAAGATTGATCTTATCTTTTTAAATCTTTAGCTAACATAACCGCGAGATGTAATAAACGGCGTTATGCTTCAATGTCTATTCTGGTGGTTACCATGTTGTGTTGATGATTAAAGACTAGAGTCACATCTGCAATAGAAAGCCTTTGTTTTATGGTGTATACTGCATCAAGTGGAGGGAGAGACAGAGGGAGAGGTGAAGGAAGAATAGGGAATTAGGGTGTCGGTAGCATCCTCTCCCTCGGAATGGCACCGCTGGGAAACACCCATCAAGCCTGAAATATAGCAATGACAAGATTAAAGCCATTTGTGACGTCACGTCCGTTGCCAAAACGAGGCATTGCACTGGCACTGGTGGTGGGCCAGCGTGAAGGCAATGAAGCCGTAGCTGGAGAAAAATAACCTAGCAGATACAAGATGTTGAATCAATGTTGTTTAAACGTTGGTCCACCGTCGTAGACGGTGGGCCAACGTTAAAACAACATTGATTCAGCGTCTTGTGTCTGCTGGAAGGGTTTAAGGGGTGCTTTTTTATCCGGAGAGGAGTGCTTCTTTTTAATAAAGTGACGCATTGTCAACCCACAGCCACATCTAGACACACAGCGACACCCACCCTCCTCTGGGGAGGTACAGCCAGTCGTTTCGCACAAATATCTCTCTTTGTGTGGAAACCCTTGAGGGAAACGGGAAAAGGGATACAAATTGGGCACGGAAAATGTTTCATGACCGTCTCTCCCTCCCTTATACACGTGTGGGGAATTATAATGCCTCTCACTGGCTCACACAATTACAATTATAGATTATCTACATCGTGTTATCACCCTGACTAGTAATTATACCGATTGTCCTAACCGTATCGGTCTCATATCAATTCACAAGATGTAGTTGTGTTATTTTCGTGAAAAAGGTGTCATTATATAACCATGATAACTCAAAGCCTGGGGATCTCCATGATCAAAGCATATTATTCTTCCTCAAAGCATCTCCATCGAGCTTACAATATTTTCAAACAGTTCCTCACACTTCTATTGTTAGCCTATGTTTACTGAACCATCAGCACAGCTTATTACAGGCAATGATTTCATGGATTTAGAAAGTTCCGACCCCCATATTTTATACCTTCTACAAAAATATTAGTGATGCATCAATCCAATTTATTGTGAAAATATCATTTAGCCTTCTAGCGCAGGCTGAGCCTGCTCTAAAAGGTTAATTATGTGTGGTCCTTACACGACAAAATCGAAAATGGTCATATCTCTTCATGTGGCCTCTCCGATACGTTGTTGCACTAGTATCATTCATCAGATGCGTTTTGTACATCAGAAGCCCATGTTCGTACACAGTCACATATTGTTTTGTTCTTAACAATCGTGCCAGAATTCTTAACTGGGTCACCGCGCCACAAGTGTTACGTTGTGATTGAGAAGTCAGGCAGTTGCCTCTCAATGGGGGAGGCCTCAGCTCAGTTATTTGAATTGCCTCGCTGATGGATCTACCCCAGAAGAGACGCTGGTGTCGACACGAACAACTCAACAGATCAAAACTCACCTATAAGATCAGCCCCTACCCTCTGAGGTCTCTGGTCTGAGCTGTACACAGCGCGTGTTTTGTACATACGTCAAGAGGTCAACCCAGATTCAGCTGCTAGCTTAGCGGTTTTTGTACGACACACGGTTTTCGTATTTCGAGTTGTGAACATATTGATCATAGTGCAGCACAGTGGATTGTGCAGGTTTATTCTAGTTAAAACGAAGCCACCATGGGAATCCTCCCAGAAGCCTCCACAGTCTAAATGACGCTATGGCAGAGTAGGCTACCTTCCAAAGGTCATGATGTGATAATAAGGCATTAAATCGTACTTAGATTTAAAGGTTTATGTATGACATACTTATACGAGCCCCTGTCATAACGACGGGTTCATTAAGGGTTATTCCACACATAAATGTGTTTTATCCATGGAGAGAAACATCTATCACGGAACGTTTTCATGAAAATTCTAGAGCTCTCAGCATCTCTTTGAAGAAACTGAAGACCATTAATTATTAGAAATGTGCAAACCCAAAAGGCAGCAAATGCCTCAGAGCACAGGGACGTTTGTCTTTGCAAAGCAGGAATAGTCACAGGGCAAAGCCAAAAGGAAGAAACTGCTTCAATCAAGATGCTTTTGCTACTTTTCGGTTCAGCGAATATGTGAACTCACAGTGCAGAGCAAGAAGGCAGTAACTGCTTACTTTTCAAGTAAGCAGTTACTGCCTTCTGGCTCTGCACAGCAGCCTCAGATCTGATTCTCTCACCTTTTTCTCTGGGTTCTCCACCACCCTGCGCCGCCCTCAGCTTCTTCAGGTGGTTCTTGCCGCTGTAGTGCTGCTGAGCCTGCGCCTCTGAGTTCAGCGTTATTGCGCAGATGTCACATTTGACGCCCTTGCTGGACTTGCCTCCCATTTTCACTCTCTTGTTGAACTGTCAACAGAAGAGACGACAAACCGTTAGTTACATAAAAACATTATTAGATCAGTATAATTTGATATGAATATGTGATGTATTAGGCAAAAAATAGTTGATGATATTGGAGTGATCAACCATTATCTAAGACAAACTGCGAATTGCTGATGGACAAATTTTTGCGTTCAGATCTATTCCAAAATGGAAATTACTAATGTATCGTATTCTACTCACTGGCGGATCGGCAGTCGTAAATATCACGTGAAGAGATCAGCTAATTCTCTCCCGTTCTTTAATTGTTATTTAAATTGGAATAATAATCCCATAGAATCCCAGCAAAAACGATTGAGCCAATATTGGTTTAATGTTGGCCAATCGTCTGCGACGCTGAGACAACATTAAACCACATTGGTTCAATGTACATTGTTTGATGGGATGGCTAATAAGACCAGTCATTGAGGTCATTGAGATGACATTAAAGACCGTCCTTCGCTCTCGGATTTGACTTAGAATCCTGAGTCACGATTGCGATCCTTGTCACAATTAAGCCACTGACAGGAGCACTCAACAAATGAGGACTACAAGCAGAATTATTAATGAACATGTCCACGTGGATTCCTTTAATGACACAGTGGAACCCTTCAATGACAGACAAATCTGTGCTTGGAGGTCTGTATATACACGTGGCACCAATGAGCGGATTGGGTTCTTTCAACTCCTTGGTAGCACCATAGAGTTAAGAAAGAGTAGCAAAGCAATCTGTAGTATGGTCAAAAAGTCAAATATTAGTATTTTATAGGAACCAATTTTTAATCATCATATATGTCTTAGTTAACCCTTTCTGCTTCATTTGAATACCTATGCTATGGGTCTACAGCCATTATCAATAGTTAACTCTTTCAGAGCGGGGATCGACTTCAGACGTCAGAATCATCAGAATATGATTTTGACGTCTGAAGTAGATCACCGTGCTGAAAGGTTTAAATGCGCTTAGACTCTTTGACATATACTTGGGTGTTAGCATATGCAAGGCATATACAAATTCCTTACATACGCTATATCTATGTAAACTGAGATGTCAGCTTCTATAGACATAATTATGTCATTATTTTAGGCAACGTTGTTCATATTATATACAACTTTGTCTAGAATGTGACTTAAAACAAAAACACGAAACTTTTTAACTTAGAGGGAAGCAAGGCTCATTAAAATTCATTTTTCTATCCAAAATATTTTCTCCAAAATATTGGAAGCGTATCCAGGATAAACCACAGCCACCCATTTACACACCCACCCACCCTCCTTCAACACTAGGTATCTATAGATCAACACACGTTTTTGCTGAACAATGTATGAACACGGGTATTTTCCATTAATTTCTAAAAGTAGACTAGTTGATATTTTAAACGGATAGTCTATTATATAATATTGGGCAATACACAGCAATTAATCATTTAGATATTAAGGTGGTTCCCTCGAAGGTAAAGCGTCCCATCCGACACTTATTAGAGTGGCAGAAAAGGACACTTTATCCCTCAGGGGACGTGATACAGATCAATCATTTAGTGTTATTGTGGTATGCCACCAGCTATCAGGCACATCTGTCGGTTGAAATAATAATGTTATCTCTCTTGTATTGTAACGTGCATCAGCACGTCGTAAATCATAATAAATAACTAACCGGCCTCGCTCCCTGTCCAGTGTCACAGGTCAAAAGGTCCAATCGATCTAATCGCTCACACCTCGTTGAACAAGGTTGGTCACACGTTGGCCCAACATCAGCGACATTGTGCCAACGTGTAAC
This sequence comes from Flabesymbios commensalis, assembly GCA_964017125.1. Lineage (NCBI taxonomy): Eukaryota > Metazoa > Annelida > Polychaeta > Terebellida > Flabelligeridae > Flabesymbios > Flabesymbios commensalis. The sequence continues at coordinate 22,793,939 of OZ024915.1, read as the reverse complement.
CAACCTTGTGTCAACGTCTCGAGGACAGATTAGAGCGGACAATTAAAGCTAAGTTGAATCACGTTTATATCTCATCACAACGAGATTTGGGCGATAATTCAATTGGCAATTGGCAACTGGGAATGTCCACTTATCACTCCCTTGATATTAAAGCAATTCTAGATAAATTTGTCTTACAATACAGTGGGTTGTGAAACTATTTCTAGGTATTTTTTCTTACAATACAGTGCTTTCAATTTAGGTATTTCAAATTCAAAATAAGCAGAATGTGATGTCTCTAATCTTATACTGCTCATAATCACTGATAATAGTATGATGTAGATAACTTACTGTGTTAGTTTGTTTGATGTTGAGATGTTTTTTTTTTTTAAAGTATCATTGGACTAAGTTATTTCAACAATTAAATATACAAATTGAATGGCTGTTGATCCACCAGGCAAGGTTTGAATTTAAGGAGTAAACTAGGTTGTGGGCTAGTGCCTTTCTGAGTTTCAGTAATAACTGTTACATAAAAAATACGTTTTTTCAAATTGATTTGATAAGGATATTTCTCGCCTTGAACGTGAGTTTTTCATAATTCAGCTGCCTGCCGCTTAGACTTTCATAAATCACGAAGAATAGAACCATGATTCTATTTTCCTTGCATAGACCGGCAATACAAGAAGACATGTTAAAATCATGGGATAAGGATATACAAAGGAATATGTTTTGCAGAATTGTTTTAAGTAATGAGATCGTCCACGTCTAGGGGACCAGACCTCCAAAACGGCTTGTGGATAACCGGGCACTGGGCGTGCGCACTTGTCACGTTAGTGACATCATCACGCATGCGCACTTGACTGTCATGGCCGTGACTGAGTGGCAAGGCAAACACAACCTCAGTCACACCGTCTTGTCGCACTCATTATCGCCCACTTGTCCAGCATTTCGATGCCTTGTGACCTCCCAGTGAAATTAGACGTTGACCTGATGTTGATCTGATGTTGGGCCAGCGTCGTAGACGCTTGACCAACATTATATCAGCGTCGGTTCTGCATCGTGTTTACCGACCTCTCCACACCAATATACAAACTAAAAGTGAAATACTGAACAATCTTGGATCAAAATTGGGCCAGCTTCGCAGAATTTGGCCAGATTTTGTGCCGAATGTGGGCTGGAGTCTCTCCCATTTGAGCGACTGTCAACATTGACAATACACCCCGAGATGCCTTTACAGGACTACGTTATGTCTGAAACAGTAGCTCTTAAACGGGGCAACTACGAAAAAACTCACTGGGGATACAGCAGTAGGAGATAATATTGATTGTAATCCATAAAAAACTTTAAATGAAATGACGTCGGACAGATGACCAACCAATTCACAGCAACACAAGATAAACAGAGCACAGAAAATCTAAGGCTCACAGCAACAAAAAAGTATATTGAGACATTGGGTTCGAGCAGCGCGATGTAGCCCACGGCCACTAAAAGATGGTGACCTTCGCTAAGTATGGCAGCGAGTCCGATGATGAAAAATAACCTCTGTCATGCCATGTAACGGAGAGAATTCACAGAGTATTTGTGTGTCTCCCTGTGGTGTATGTAAAGGGTCCAACGACAAGCGCATGCCACCTCGGGAGCCCATCTCATCGGAATCCTGTTAACAATTTCACACGAAACACATCTATTATAGAGTCGCACCACAAAAAGGGCGGGTCAAAAATAGTTACCTTATATTGGGTAGCCTGCATTATTATGGTAATACCAGGTATCGTACATAAACGGTGCGCAGTATACGATTATGGCACAGTGTACACCTCTTGCTTTGTGGAGCAGTATAAAGGTGAAGAGTATAATAGTAATACGTGTGTATGTCTAAATCAGGATAGGTGCGGGTAATGTGGCCCGCGTGGGTCATAGAAGGGCTAGTAATCCGCGATTTGAACATGCCCGAGTCTACTAAATCTGTCACCCGGGGCTTGCCGGGATTTCGCGGCTCTTAGCTACGCGTTACCACACCCTTGACAATTGCAGCACCGTCACCAATCTGGTTTAGAAACTGCACGTTAAAATCATGTCCACCACCAGTTGTTTGCACAGCGTTGGCACATAGTTGAGCCAACGTCGTAGACGTTGGCTCAACAATGTGCCAACGCTGTGTTTATTAAAGTAGTTGATTTATTTAGTGCCCTTATTTTCAAAATTCGTGATGACTGGAGTCGTGAGAATGAAGAATAAACGAATGAGTGCCACGTCATCAAATTCACGTGCTTTGGCAGACAAAGGGTTAGCAGAGATAAAGCATATGAACAAGAACAATAAAGATAATTTTAAGCCCCGCGGCACGGCTTATCAGTCGTAAACCAGCGCATCACGCTTTTATCGCACACGCGGGGAAGATGACCTCAGAACAATGCACCGAGGCAATATTTCCGGGAAATAGTATTACGTAAGATCTCTGTTTTGGGAGACGGTGAGGGAGGGGCACTATGTCCTTATCTCTCCGCGAAAAAGTAAAGTTTTCTCTTGCGAGATATCGCGCTGCACGTCTGCTGAGCGCTTTGAGTTAATGATAGAGTGGTCTGTAAAAGCTACACCTACGGAGAAAGTGCATGCTAGATGTGGTATCTTACACTCAAAAAGACACTTTGTTTGAACTTTATTATGTTTACAATGAGGGAGCACACCAGATTCGCTGTTTCGGGAGTAAACTGCGCCTGTGAGGTCCAAATGGTTAACCCTCTGAGCTCTGTTGTCCCAACGATGACTCATGGGGCATATTTGAATTAATCCTTCTGCTGCTACTTGGAGTTAGAAGGTGCTAAACTGCACCTTCTAACTCCAATATACGATATATACGTTTTCAAGTTACTACCAATCCCTTCCCCCAAATAAAAATGCAATAGTTTGCGATGGATGTTACGCATTTTGTCAAATAATTAGATTTGCTAAATCCATTTTCTTTTCAACAATAAACATATTTTTTGTCATTTGAAGCAGGAAATTACGTTAGCAATTACGGCTTAGAATGAATGAAAAATAGTATTGATTGCTTGCTTGCTTGCTTGCTTGCTTGATTGATTGATCGATTGATTGATTGATTGATTGATTAATTGATTGATTGATCGATTGATTGATTGATTGATTGATTAATTGATTAATTGATTGTTTGTTTGATTGATTGATTGATTGATTGATTGATTGATTGATTAATTGATTGATTGATTGATTGATTGATTGATTGATTGATTGATTGATTGATTGATTGATTGATTGATTGATTGATTGATTGATTGATTGATTGATTGATTGATTGATTGATTGATTGATTGATTGATTGATTGATTGATTGATTGATTGATTGATTGATTGATTGATTGGGGTATTTTATAAAACCAAGTTATTATCATTCACCTTGAGGGAGAATTCATATCTGAAAGTCAATTAAATTAAAAAATGAATGATTGTTTATATTTTAATATGACTCTTCCATAAACAGAATTTGCAACCACCTTATTTCGAGATATATAAAATTTCCGAAGCTCGTGGTGTTGGATCTTAAAAGCAAATCCCTGGAGCACTGTGATTAGCTTCGCTGAAATCACCCTAGAAATGTTGGTGGCGTGAATGCTTAATATCCGGTTAGGGTTTGTTTATGCGCAGTGAGCACCGATCTACACGCAATTTAGCGCAGTCTGCAGGAATAAAAAGGATGTTTGACCTTGATCGGATGTAAACACAAGGCCAGGGTTCGAGCCCATTAAGTACACGTATTTGGGCTAATAAAACAGATCAACGATAATCGCGCCACGAATAAGAAGTTCGTAGTTTAGTAGGCCTATTAAGTCTGAGAACAAGTGTTCTTGAAGTTTTTATTTTTCACTGTATGAATATTATAATGGGGAAATATTCCAACTCTAAGTGTAATCTTTCTCTGCTAAATAAACTTTTAGTTAAAAACGCACATGTTCCACACCCCTTTTGGTTGAGTTCTGCTAATGCATGCCTCTATCCTACCATGGATGGGCACTGTTGTGATATTGTCGTCCACAATAGGTCCATACAGACAGTGTTTCAAGCTGTTCCAATATCAGGATTATGTATGTGCAATACTTTTACAGAGTGCCTAACGCAACGAAATAAAACACACTAGAACTATAGAGCTTATTCCCACGGTAAAATCAAATCTCCAGACCGGTTTTTTCTGATTAAGCTATGGTTAAGCATCTAAGACACTGATCAAACATTATCTTTACAATGTTTAGTCTGGTTCTCGTCAGACCAAGCATTCACCAATGCTGGCCTAGAGTCCCGCCTTACTACCCCGTTTCGTTGTCGTTGTATGTTCCGGTACAATACAGTAAATGTGTCGATCTGAGAATTAGCATTTTTCGCGAATTCCCAGGGAGCAGAGCAGTGCTAAAAAAGAATTATAAGTTACAATAATTGTACTCATGGATAATTTTTTGCCTAGGTCTGTAATACAGAGCTCGCCGGGCCTCAGCTTCGCGAATTTCGCCTGCGAAATTCGCGAAGCGGAGGCCCGGCGAAGATTCCGCCAGCGGCGGTAAATCGGAGCATGCTCTCTCTGGCCTGGGTTGCGGTGGGTGTGTGGGGGTGGGGGGTACTTCAGTCTGGAAGGGTACTCTATGGTCAGTTGATCCAGTCGCTCCTGAAGTGGTACTTACACGATCAGTAAAAGCCTGTTGTCTCACCACGTATGCATACAATACCAATATTACCGACGCTAATACCCCACACCAAAGAAAACCGGCGACACACTACAGGCACCGCGACCTGAAAATGGCGTTAATTTTATTCTATTTTGACTCAATAAGACTCATTAAAAGAGCCATGGTTCACTATTAAAATACATTGTTCTGTTTTCAAATATATTCTACATCTAGGCCTGCTTCAAAATATGTTATTCACTCTATTCATTATTGATCAGTATGATAGACGTATGGTCATAATATCATGAGGAGGTGATTGTGTAGGCCTGCTCCACTGCTTGTATGACATAAAAAGACGTTATAAGCCATGCAAGTCTATAAGTATCCAGAATCAAATTTATCCCAAAAATTGTGGGTCTGTGATTTATATTACCATATTATCAAAAAGGATACAAAATCATAAGAATGTGGTACAAACTTGGCATAATATTATTTGAAGTGTACTAGTAACGTCTTTGATAATAAATAATAAGTAAGTTAAGCTGGATCAAGGGGCACCTTTTGTAGTGTTGTTGTTGTCACTCATTAGAATAGCACGTTGTTAGGAGAAGATATTATGTTCTTTGTATTATCAGATGATGTATTGAATATAGAAGTAATTATTAATTTTTACTATAAGATAAGTATAATTATTTTTGCATTCTTTCTTCATTTTGAACTCGCAAATTCTGACAATGATATCATAATATCCAATAAAAAATATTCTAGGAGCTAGAGGGTTATCTGGACGTACATTTTTATTCTAGGCGACACAAATCCAGTAATGTTAGGGTTGGTGTCACAAAGTAGATAGGACATGTAAATACACGATAAATAAGATGGCGGACGTGCCCGTCATTAACCACCGCTAAGTGTGTCGTTTAGCGGGGAATAAGGACCAGCGGCCCGTTTTGCCCCACCCTACCTCGTCTTTAGTACCAGTTTATTTACTGTGTTGAACTCTGTATAATGTACTCCACTTGGATATTAAAGGTTCGTAATGCAACTGTGGAAAGTGACACGTCACACCCTTTCAATCCAAACTGTATATATACTTTAATAATATATAACATTTTCTCTAGTATCCTTGCTTTGAGTTAAAATATGCTAGACTGCCACTTTGTAAAGTGGTAGTTTAGCACATTCTAACTCCCAGGTGACGAATTATCTAAATGACGTGAATAGAAATGAGTGCATTAAGTAAAGGCGATATTTGTGTTCTGTGTATAATAAACTAGGGCGATGTACATTTGAAATAACCCTTGTTCTTCTAGACCACATATATATACTTATATTTACGTTTTCTAACATGTATTAAAACAAATATATACGGTAAAATAGACAGTTATAAATATGTAATCCTATTCGTGGCAATGTAAAAGCAAACAGCAATGTAGACGACAAATAAGCTTTTGTATACCAAGAAAAAGGCGACAATGAATAAAAAGTAAATGATGAATCAAGCCTGTCTGCGTTTGATGCCCGTACTCATAGACTGATTTATATGTCGATCAAAAAACGACAAAAACTTTTTGTGAAAAAAACATGTTCCGCCATCTTCCTGTGGAGATGCGATGACGCGAAAGGGATATTAAGCGTAATGCTGTGTAAGTAAGATTAACTCTTGTGCTGTAGAATTGTTTGGTTCTATTTTTCATTCATTTGAAGCTGGAATTGCTAACGCAATTTCCAGCTTCAAATGATGAAAAACAAGTTTATTTTGAATATTATGGAGACATAGTTGAGACTGAGTTATGTGATGAGCCGATCATCTATCACGGACAATTTTATCATTTTCATGCAGTGTCATCTTATTTGTTTTGAAATATGCTTCGTAAAAGAGCAATTAACACTTAACAAAGCTGAATTATTTTTAAACCATGGAGACTAAAGGGTATTTTCAATTTGAAATCAGCATAATTGTCTTAGTTTGCTCTTTCCGGTTCATTTGAATACCTACGATATGGGTCTACGACCATTAATTTTTTTTTTAATCTTTCAGTGCGGGGACCGTCTTTATACGTCAGAATCTGACGTCTACAGACGTCAGATTCTGACGTATGAAGACGGTCCCCGCACGGAAAGGGTTAAGTATATCACTCTGCCACTAGAATCTAAGTACACAAGTAAATTTAACACCCAGAGACTGTATCCGATGTATGCTGCTTGTAAACTGGATGCAGAATGTCGAAATGGATTTGAACCCAGCCACCTTGGTTTGGGACATTGTGTGTAGCATGCAGCCAACAGGGTTATGTGAACTGGTAATAGCAGTCTTGAAAAGCAGTAAAATTATCCGTGCCTTCGAGTGCCATTTACCAGTCATCCATCCTGTCTGGCGGCTGGTCGACCCGAGCCAACCGAAACTTTCCGAGTTCGAGCCCTGGGCGGCTCTGCGCGTGTTGGACAGATTCGTCTGCCAATCCATACAGTACAGCTGCCGTGAGACACGCGGATGATGAATCGTCAGTCATTATTAGACCGCTGCTGGTGTGTGTGTGTGGGGGGGGGGGGGATTATATCCACATGTCTCTTCTTCAGCTGCTCCAGAAGATTCCTGCACTGGCAATGGCTTAGCAATGGCTGAACATTCAGCCATTGCTAAGCTGCTGGCTCCTGTTATATGAAGTGCTTCCTGGTATTTGATCCTAATAGTGATGATCATAGTATTACACTGATCATCTTCCAACAACACCACGAATGTGAAAAACGTTGAAGAAAACAAAAGCAGTTGGATAAAACTACCCCATCGTTGGTCTTAATAAAATTAATAACCCTGATACCTCAACAAACACACAATATTGACTCAATGCTGGTTTAATATCGCAGACGGTGGACCGACATTAAACCAGCATTGATTAAAAGTTTAGTGTTTACAAGGACAGTTGCTGGCATTGGGTGATAGATGACTAGAATTCTGACATTGCTGTTGCACTCCGGCAGTTGCCCTTGCAGATGGTTGTTATGACGTTCCAGTACAGAGAAGACACAGTCGCCATGTTCAGTCAGCACGCCACGCCGCCCCTCGTGGGAAATATCGGCGCCTTCGTAGCTCCGATTGTCGCTGAAAATGGATTCTACCATTGAGAATTGAAGAGCTCAGTGACATGCCAATAACATAAGGATATTACTTAATACTGATCGCTTATACGTCTCTGCAAATGCAATAAAGAAAATAGATACAGCTGATTGTTTTCGCACTGCAGAATCTAAAGTTATATTTATTTGTAGTGAAAATGTTTCATTCTTTTCATCGATACTAATACGTTGTTTAACAATTTTTATAGAATAATATTATTATTGATGGTGTTGCGCAACTTTGGTCTCCATGGCTTACACAAACATATTTCAGCGTTGTAAAGGTCTTCATTTTATGAAGGTAATAGCGTTGCTGACAAATGAGAGGATGCAATTCTATGTCTTGAATATAGTCACAATAAGGGTCACAAACAGCAAGATCTTCCACGACAGCAAAGCTCACTGGCCTCGATGCTTGGACAACGTCAAAGATATTGGCCCAGTATTGAGCCATCGTGGGCTGACAAGTCTCGGATCATAACGCTGATGTTGCTATAAATATTTCACAGACCTTCAATATTACAGAGTGGCCAGTGTTGTTTCAGCTGCTGTCACAGGACTATCTGTGAGCGCGGATGATGCACGACGGCAGTAAACCACCTCATAACAGACTGAGAACTATTTAATAACCGTTATCGCCGTAGAAGCGGGATGCGGCAAGCAATCTATTTTTAGTGATGCTTTTAATTTGTATTCATATTTTGAATGCTCTGCGATTTTCTGTACCACATTGTTGTTACGGCGTCGTGATGTTGTTTTTGTATAATTAATTTGCAATGCTATTTTGCCAAAGGAATCAATTTTCCAATTTGACGTTTGTTTATTCTAATACGAGATCATGAAGCAGGGCTTGAACAGTTCGAGGTCGATATATAAAGGGTCCCTGATACACTAGTAAAACAAGATAAATAATCGAAACCGCAAATGGATTTAATTTAATGTTTTTCCTTTAAATTTTCACTCGCTTGAAGCTGTGTCTCGCTGACGCGACCCACAACTTCAAGCGAGAGAACATTAGTCATATTTGGCAAAATGGAGGTAAATCTCTTTTTAAACCGGACTGATTAAACACAGGTTTCACCTTAAAAACACTATTTGCTATTAATTAAAGAGCTAATCAAATTATCTTTAGAGCGATGAAGCATTTCTATTCAGAGACCAAAGGGTTTCTTCAATTTGAAATCATCATAAATGTCTTAGTTATAGCTCTTTCCGCTTTATTTCAATACCTATGTTATGGGTCTATGGCCGTCATAAATATGTTTACTCTTTCAATAGTGTCTACAGACGTCAGATTCTGACGTCTAAAGTCGATCCCCGCGCTGTAAGGATCATGGAGGATCATAGTGGTGAATAGAACTAAAAGGGTTGAATATCTAGGCGCCACCTGGTGCTATAATGGTCAGGTCTTCAGGTCACTGTCCCCGCTGAGCTGCACCAATTAGGTCATGGCTGGCTTCACCGTGCTCCGCCAATCAGCAATCGTGTTACAGTCAGTTGTGCGTGCCGGCCTCCATCTCATCCTCTAATGATAATGTCCGGCCGCAAAAGGGGAATCCTCGTGATGTGTTCAGTCCTAACAATGACCTTAATGTTAAGTCGATGTGCTCTTATTTCCACGACCACCGTGTAGAACGAGGTCCGATGACCGTCTAAAGACTATCTGAAGCAGACAAGCTCCTTGCGTTTGGTCAGGCATCAGCTGAGAATTGATTAACCCTTTAACCGCCAAATTATTCATTTTGAATTTTCACCCACTTGAAGTTGTGTCTCGCTGACGCGATCCGCAACTTCAAGCGAGTGAAAATTATTCAGATTTGCCAAAATAGAGGACAACTCTTTTCAAATCTTGCTGGTTGATGTCTCATTTTATCTTTAACATATTTAAAATGTGGTGCTTAATGTGCTAATAAAACATGACAACTCGAATATATGCGACACCGGCGGTTAAAGGGTTAAACAGACAGACTAAGCTCTTCAGCAACAGCCAGCTGTTCAGCTGGCTGATGCTGACGAAATTTTCTGACATTTTATGCAAACGTTTTTACACTCATAAAGATAAAATAAATCGAACTAGCTATAGGTTCAATGTCCTCGGTTATAATACGAGATGACCATTGAAATAATAGGATAATGTACCATCACTTGTAGATTAATGGAATCGTCCCAAAGTGCGCCTTAAATAAACAGTTATGCAGTTCTCCTGTCATATTCAACATGAACTTTCATCCTTTTCCATGATTTTTCCCAGACATAGATGATGATTTTTTTCATTTTTTACAGATCTCGTTCAATCCCGCGTTATCCCGATGAAGTGTCGTTCATCGCACACATTCGCACAAGTCATAGTCACGTGTTGCTTAACTCTTCACCTAGTACATGCAGAATTGAAACGTTTTCATTGATTGCGAGGTGTGACTTTCCACCGCAATCCCCGCCTCATAGAGGATGAAAACTGCCCAGCTTTATAAGATACCCTGGTGTAATATGTCAAATCAAGGAATCTATATGTAGACCTGCCATAAATTCCTTGGTCAAATCAAGGTCAAATTGAAACTCAAGCGTCCTAATTCCAATGTTTAGTGGTATTTTATAATGCATTTATTGTATTAAAAATATGTCAGATTAAGTTATGTAGGCGTCAGCAGCAGATAAAAGATTAATTCAAAATATGCCCACCATCCAACCATCCAAACGCGAGACATTGGATCAATGTTGTTTAATGCTGAGCCACCGTCTATGACGGTGGCCCAGCATTAAACAACATTGGCTCAAAGTCTCTTGTTTGCTGGGATTGACTTGACTTGACTTGATATCGAAGAATAGGCCTACGTACAGCAGATGAAAGAACGCTCTGTTATTCTGCCATTAATCAATGAACACTTGATGACATCTCGATACATTATGAATCTTAACACGTTCGTGCTCATATTTTGTCTCATCACAAACTCTCGAGGTCAAGGTCACCGGCGAGCAATACATCACAAGTGAGGAATGGATCCGGACAATATCCGTGGACATCCCGTGTATCTGCCCGAATCCTGGACGTCCCTAATCGCCTTAACTTTCTGCCACCCAAACGCGTCCTAATCACCACCTGTACCGACAATAAACGCGTTTATATGCAGCGTGTTGTGTGTTAGAAATGAATTCTCATAAAATGGGCATATCGATTCACCACCGTGGTAATTTAATCAACCGCATATTTTCGGCAGGCAAATACAAATTTTGTATTTCCCAGAGAAGAGCAAATTCATGAGATGTTTTCAGCGTGTAGCTCTCTTTATCACATTGTGGGGACTTGATGCCCATTGACACGGCTGGAAATAGAAGACGACCCTCCGGCGAGCAGGAGATTAGCTGGGTCTCCCGGTGAATTTGGATCAGTTTGCGGCCATCATCAGCCTCTGAGTTGGTGGATACAACACGGATGTAGTGAAGGTGGCTTTAACTTTCGATCTCTGACCGTATTCTCAAATCGACTGACCCAGATCTCAGGCACCGATTTGTGATCTGAAAAAGCCGTCTTCTCTGCAAGTCCAGTGTCAAGAATACTGCAAATTTACTGCGTAAATGATTAAAACATGGCGATGCAGTTTGAAGAGAGTAATGTTGGTGCAACGAAAGACTGTGGCCCACCATTGTACCAACACAAGACCAATGTTTAAAGCCCGATGATGTATCAAATTCGTACAACCGTCGCTGTCGTACATGGATCGTATATGCCTGTCTGCCTGGTATGTCATCGAGTGCGAATATTAACTCACACGGTCACTGTGACCGGAAGGTGTCCTTTTCCCCCGGGAGAATTAACCTCCGGGGTGGGGGGGTTAAAGGACAACCGATAAAACTTTTGGCGGAAGCCTCTGCTGACGGATAAAGAGGAAATGTGATAGACGTAGCCATTTCACACCCGATGGTTTATCGATGACATGTACCATATTGGAAACCATCGCCCAATATTGTCCTTCGGTCTTTCATAACAAGCCGAGAGCAGTAGTATTCACACTTTATATTTAAACTAGGTCTACCTGTCACAGGAATTAATCATAAATGGCTATTAATTATAATGTAATGAAACAAGGATTGTATATTTTTTAAACCTTAACCCCCTAGGCTCGACTGTAGTCGTTTTTATTCCGTTTTATTATACGATTAAATCAATGTTATATATCTTATCTTGAACGAAATGTGTTTAAACATCAAGATTATCAAATGTTTGGTCTTAAAATTAACAAATATGAGTAATTTTCACCAACTTGAAGTTGTGGGTCGCGGTAGCGAGACACAACTTCAAGTGAGTGAAAAATTAGATTAGAAAACATGGGGAGTAGAGGGTTAATACAATATAATATTCTCTCACAACAATAACTTATTACCTTTTATTTTGATTTATTCTCCCCAGCGATGACAAATCGCAGTGGCCGTTTATTGAAAGAGAAAGCTGCCATTCCCGTCTGCGCGGTGACATTATTTATGAATGAAAAAAACCTAGCTGGGTTCTAGAGGAAATACATCGAATTAAAACGTTTTTTTTTAAGAGAGGCCTAGACATGTTTCAAACACCTGATAAAGATATGGGTGGTGGTGTAATTAAAACTTTTATTGCGGGGACCGTGTTTATAAGTCACATTCTGACTTACTTACTTACTTATATAAAGACTGTCCCCGCACTGAAAGAAATTAAAGAATTTCTAATGGCCCTAGACCCATAACACAGGTATTCAAATGAATTGGAAGGAGCTAACTAGGACAATTATGGGGATTTTAAATTGAAAAAATCACTTTTGTCTTCATGGTTTATACAAAAAAATATCAGTATTGTAAGAGTTAACCTTTTAACCGCCAAATTATTTAATCTGAATTTTCACCCACTTGAAGTTGTGTCTCGCTAACGCGAGTCACAACTTCAAGTGGGTGAAAATTATTCAGATTCGACAAAATGGAGGTAAACTGTTTTCAGATCCTGCCGATTGATGTCACATTTTATCTTTAACATGTTTAAAAGGTGGTACTTAATGTGCTAATAAAAAATGCAAACCCGGATATATGCCACCCCGGCGGTTAAAGGGTTTACCAAAAACAGTGTCTATATACTGCATAATCTACAGAGTCGCAGACAATCATTTCCTTCTGAAGATTAATAACGTTGCAGCGGTTAATCATTGCGGCAGAAACAATTGTTATGATGGTGGCCATAAAAAGATGCTACTCTGGCAAATTACCAGTACGGCAAACATAATAAAGGTAAAAAAAACAACGCAAATATTGCTTTTCTCGAGGATAAATAACCTTATTATAACCGCTCCTACGGTGGATCATAATACTGCGAGATGACTGTCAATTATGGTATTACTGCTTCGAAGTTCATCATTGTTGAATCAACCTTTTTTGTTATAATTACGTAATCAGATAATACAATGCCAGATTCGGATATATAACTAGGAGGTATCTAATGATATAATGTATAAATGGGATTTCAATGTACATCAGTACACTTAACCCTTTAACCGCCGGTGCCGTCCATACTCGTTTGTTTACATTTTTTTATAGCATATTACATATCAGCTTTTAAACATGCTTTTTATTAAAAGTGACTTTAATAAGCAATATTTGAAAACAATTGACCTCTATTTTGTCAAATCTGAATAATTTTCACTCACTTGAAGTTGTGGATCGCGTCAGCGAGACACAACTTCAAGTGGGTGAAAATTCAGATTGAATAATATGGCGGTTAAAGGGTTAAATTATTTTCTAATAAATAAAATATATTTGACAATCCCCTGTACAAAATCTCCTTCTAAGTATATAATGTATGTATTGGTAAAGAATTGGCCACGTCATCAAGTTTAGTGTGTATTTTACTCATGATTATGATTACATTTGCTGTGATTATTTTTATTGTTTTGTGCCACATCTACAGATCCTAATAATATGACTATGAAAATGAGTTGAGATGACCGGAGAGGGGGTCGGGCGAACAACTGTAAAACATAACTCAATGTATATAATTGAGATATAACGATAACAAAATTGGTTTAAACAAACGCTCATTATTTTAGTTTCACTTCTTGCTATTTCCTTCCAGCATTTTATCCGCGCCTTTGCGTAATTGTGATTTTTGCTCCCACTATACTGAGACGTACTATGGTGCGTGTAATTTAATGGATGATGGTGAAATCTGGTTGGCATGCGTTCAGGTTCTCTCGTGAATTATTAAGTCCGTGCAAACACGAGTAGTGCTGTTCCTCAATAGGGTAAGTACTGCAAATTTCCATAGCAAATTAACGTTATTTCAATTCAGTAGCACATAAAGGGGAATAATTAATTGGATGAATAATGTGGGTTTTTTTTTATCTAAGCTCATTTTATTTTATTGTAATAAATAACATAACTGTAACGTATCGAGACAGTGCATATTTTCGAAATTTGCAAAAATAGAAACCTCACAAAGAATTATAATACACTTTATCAATCCACGCAGAAGAATCATTTGAATAACTGATCCAATTCCTCATGACGAACATGACACGATTCGCGGGCTAAAAAATCCCAGTCGGAAAATTTGGACGTTTTAGCATGGAATCGACATTACTCATTTCTAACGACTGACAGCAGTAATAACGCTATTATTGCGACGATCACTGCAAAGATGGAATAGAAACGAGAGAGGGCTGAACGACATTGATACAATGCTGGTACTACGCGTGCGATGCTCGGTCTACACTATGCCAGCGTTCGGGAGATGCTTGATGGAGTATTGGATACCGATCCCGAAAGTGGGGTGGATCTAATATGCGGCCCGGTATCGTAATCCCCCGAGTTCGTGAATGTAGTTTCGATGTCACATTGACGTGGAAATGCATAATCTGTAAATGTTCTTTATTGCTCGACGTGTAAACGTCGACTAAAATCTGTTATATTATTTCGTCAGTGCTTATCAACGTAAGATTTCATTTTTAATATAAGCGTTTTACTAGGTTTGCTGGCCATGCAGTATTTACATAATCATGTGATATAAAACGCAATGGGGAATCGAATTCAAACCACACAAAAACTCCACTTTTACCCATTAACCCTTTAAGCCCTCACGATGCATTAAAGCATCATTTTACATCACTGAAAACAGACGCAATTTCCTACAATAAAGGGTTTTAGAACGAAACTTTTCATGAAACTGGTTCACCAATACATGACAATTTTCTTTAATTTTTTACCCACTTCAAATCATCTGCATCAACTACAAGTCGAGAATTGCGTCAGAATTCGCGGCTTGTAGTGGATGAAGATGACAATGGTAAACTCAGGCTTGAAAGGGTTAAAGCGCTAAAATAAATCCGGGAAATTTTCACCCACTTGAAGTTGTGGATCGCTGTAAAATTCAAGTGGATGACGATTACGCAGATTTGTGTAATTTGTGACCAAACATTTGCCAATCTTAATGTGTAAAGACCCATTTCATTTCTGATAACAGTGATTTAAACTGCCAATAAAACTGATTAAAATCGACTATGGTCCTGTCGTGTCGTCAACTTGAGATGTCGCAATCCTGTCTTTAGGCTAATTAGAATTATTTTATTAAATAGCCAAGTACAATATATCAAATGAAACCGTATAATGCCCTAATATCGTGATGCATTTTACTCTTGGTTAATCAAGGGATTTGCCATGCGATATGCCTACATTCCGACTGGGATGGGTTTAAAGGTTGACCCTTTAGCCGCCAAATTATTCAATTTGAATTTTCACCCACTTGAAGTTGTGTCTCGCTGACGCGATCCACAACTTCAAGTGAGTGAAAATTATTCAGATTTGACAAAATAAATGTAAAACAATTTCAAATCTTGCTGATTGATGTCACGTTTTATCTTCAACATGTTTAAAATATTGTACTTAATGTGCCAATAAAAAATGAAAACCCGAATAAATTCGGCAACGGCGGTTAAAGGGTTAAAGGTATTTGGGTCGTTATTAGTGTGTAAGGAGATTAATATATTATATATTTAAGGGGGATGTAGGCTAAAATAGGCAGAATGTATTATCAGATAAAAAAATGATTTTTTTTGTGGCTGCGACACTGCAATTTATATTTATTAATGGCAGTAGACATACTAATTTTCATTTCTATGGTTCTGTTGTAAAATAAATACTGGAAAGTTGGTTGATGTTTATTGTATTTTGTCACGAAGGGCCATAATCACTTAAAACTTGTTTACAGCAATGAATTTATTATTATAATTTTTTTTTCATATTACTTTCGATGGTTTAGTTATAGTGCGCATAAACATTTCCGAGTATCCTCACTCCACACCTCCCTGTCGACCAAGCCGATGTACTGACTAATTTCAGCGAGCTAATATAACTTATATTTATCATGTTTGCCTTTATGAATGCAATTTGCACAAGTAATCTGATAATCAACTCTCACCAATGACTTATCACATCCTAAGCACGCAATTTCCTCTTTTCTTGCCAAACGTCTTCCAATTAGACCCACTGCACTACGTGTTCAGTTCCGCTAGTCCTGTGTATTACATATGAACACCTTTGATGTACGACTTCATGATCACCTTCGTGGCGGTGATGTAGCCCACTTACTTATAAATCGTGAGAATTACGGTTCGAATCATCTCATTCTACATCTTAATTAACAGCAGCCACATCATTCCAGATTATATCATTTCCTTTGGCGCATGCGCCGTGACAACAGGAAGTTTATGGGCGCCATTGTGTTTGTCTTGCCTCTTGCTTATTGGGGACAAGGCAAGTGGTGGCGTAATAATCATGTTTATACACATGCAGCGTTTACGACTTGTGTGCGAACAATCTATTGAATGCGGCCTCCATGATTGGATTGACAATAAACTCTCGTCGCGGCGATATATTCTCGTTCTGGCGAGATGAAGATGTCTGGCTTGTCAAGCCTTATGTGACAATCACATGGCACGTACCCCGGTGCTGGTGCAATGCCGTGCCATCGTCTGCGACGCTGGCACGGCATTGTACCGGCACCGGGCCAGCTCCTGCAGTGAGACATATCACTCACCCACCCCAGAACCTTTTTCATCAGCGAGAGATTTATTGTGCAAAACGTAACAAATGCGGATGCCAGTCGGTGTGAAGGGGGATTTTCATTCGGAAAAAATTACGGACTGTGTTGTTGGTGTCGTTTGTCAACGGAGGGTTCCACTGCATTGCTCAACAGTTGTCGGACTCGTAAACAAATGTAGAAAACATAATCCGATAAAAATTTGCCAGGAGACGGACAAAAAATCCGTCCAACTAATGCAATATGATATGCGCCGCGTAACAGTTGCCAATCTGATTACAGCATTCTCATGTATAATAGACCATCATTTTGTATAATGTCATTCATTTCCAGGATGGTACATTCCAGCAATTAAGTACATACATTATACAGAATTAGTATTAATGTTCCGTTAATTTTCATGTCTATTTATTTTATATTCGTGCATTTTCTTTGATTTAAATGATTGATTATTATAAGCGTACGTCAAAAATGTGACACATCATATATTTACTAGAAGTCAAATATTAAAGGGACATATGCGTTCTCTGACAACCATTACATGACAGGTGATGAATAAGTCCCTTTAAGTTGAAAAAAATCATGTATCCTTAGTATTAATCAAATATTCCAAAGAAGATAGATCGTGCATGATTCTAGCGAGGGAAGCGCTTCAAGGCAACGTCCACACGTGGATATAAATCCAGAGATAAATTAAATTTCCCCAGAAAAAAGTCCAAAGTGCATGATAATGACTGTAAATCACTATATGAGATTATGTATAAAATAATCACATGCTGTTTGATTAATAGACTTAGCCATGAGCTAATATTGCGTGGAGTTTGAGTGATGTATTGTTTATCATCTGACCTTCGTTCTTTTGAAGATAAAAGGGTGTATCTGCTACTTAACAAAGTGCTAGATAAACCCTTTCAGGTCCAAGTGATCAAACTCTCAGGGAGCGACCTAGTATTTTTTTACATATTTTATGGAAGAAAAATAATGGCTCAGATGATTTATTGTAAATTTTGCTATTCTCATAGATTCATGGTTGGGCCCACATCAAACCCTCAAAGACTTAGCCACAGGGGTTGAACTAAAACCCTGATCAGTCACTCACGCTCCAGAATTGACAATTTACCTTTGCGTCCCCAGTCCTCTTGTCCCCTCTGGCGGCCACATTTGTCAGCGTCGTACGATTTCGTAGCCCAGTAGTTTCAGCCCCTATCGGGGTCGGTGACGTCATCTATTTATCAGTGAGACTCCATAGGGAGCAGCCTGACATCCACACCACCACTGTGGTCAACAGCCAGAGGACCTTATCAAGGGGAGCATGACTTTATCTTGTAAATAATTAAACATGTCTGCGAGGGAACATAACATGATTAGTGAGTCCGGATCTGTCCCAGAAGGTCCTCGTGCAAAGGCAAACAGCAGTAACTTCTTACTTGTAAAGTAAGCAGTTAATGATGTTTGCCTTTGCACGGCGTACAGGGCTAGTAATGGCTGAGTATTGGCGCCTACCGTCCATTCCGTCCATCTTTTATGCCTGCATTATTCTATGGGTGATTGCTTACACATTACTGCTTACTGCGGCCCTGTTTCTGACAACTCAAAGGACATAGACTTTGATTATGGTCGTACACATGAACAAACACAAGTATGGCGCTTGGTCACGTAAGCTGGTAAAATCCATAAGGAAAGCACCAGTAATGTAAAAACTAATATTTGACTGTGAATAAAACATAATCTGTCAAATATCGAGTGAATGTGAGGAACTACGCTAGCAGTAGACGATATAGATTTTCCACAAAAACGTTCACAAAATACTGATAAAAAAGTAGGTTTCTAAGCATATAGGCCTACTTGCAGCATTGGTGCACTAGATGGAATATTTTAAATTAAAGTCGGTGGATCCAAATAGGTATGTGCATTTTTGAATCAACTACAAACCAGCGCCTATTAGATTATAAGTTAGTGGTCGCGAATAAAACTTCACTTTATGAAAACAGGCAGACGGTAAAAAATAGGGGAATAACGCACTACTTGTGCTACTTGGTTCAAATTACATCACGAGGTCAGTCTTTTTATAACTATCGCCTGCAATGATGCCCTTTAACATGTGTATAGTCTCGAATTAATTTGGATTTAAATGTCATTTTGAATGGCTCCCTCACGGCTGGAGGTTAACAGATTATATGGGCTCTGCACAGGGCCACGTGAATATTGGTCGCAGTTTGGGATAAATTGATTTCCAATGCCAGGCACTGCAGGATGAGAAAAAAACAGCTATATATTGTTACCATGCCAGTTTGTGTTCACCTCTGTGTGTATTCACCAGCAAAATGGACGGCGGATTATGATTCATTTGGTTTAACCCTTTAACCGCCAGTGTCGCATATATTCGGGTTTTCATTTTTTATTAGCACATTAAGTACCACCTTTTAAACATGTTAGAGATAAAATGTGACACCAATCAGCAATATTTGAAAACAGTTGACCTCCATTTTGTCAAATCTGAATAATTTTCACTCACTCGAAGTTGTGGATCGCGTCAGCGATCGCGTCAGCGAGACACAACTTCAAGCGGGTGAAAATTCACATTGAATAATTTGGCGGTTAAAGGGTTAACCCTCAACCCACTAAGCGCGTTTTCAACCCTTAAAATATTTTTGTATAAATCATGGAAGCCAAAGGATTTTTCAATTTAAAATCATCATAAATGTCTTAGTTAGCTCTTTCTGCTTCATTTGAATACCTATATGTTATGCATGTACGGCCAGTATAAATATTTTACCCTTTGAGTTCGGGGATCGCGCTGAAAGGGTTAATGGCGGTGGAGTTATTTTTACGATATTGCTCTCAGGACTAGGCTTAATTGTTATTTTCTGAAACCTTACTTTACGTTTTTAGACTTATGTTGAATTGAAATGTTGTAATTGTTGGATTGGAAGCTCGGTTCAACCAAAAACTTGGTTCAACCAAGGTACATTTTTGTCAAAACGCTGATTTTTTAGAGTCCGACTTAACAACAATTTGGTCGATCTTAAACTAGCTGACTTGTCCGCTCCAATCACCAGAGCCGAGGTCAGTTTTGATTTTATTTTTGGTGAAGTCGGCCCGTGCACCAGAAGGACAACCGCATGGCCCGCCATCACTGCATTAAATTACTTCTGGGAGGACAGGCCGTTATGGCAAGCTGTGGGGTTTATAACGCTCTATGGGTGATAGCATCTTGACATGGGAGCAAACTTTATGTGACGAGCCAGAGCCCACTGGTCACCCGACACAAAACGCTGCCAGAACGCCGGGCTATTTCCTAATGCATTGGCCCGTCATTAATCCAGAGTTGGATCACCGTCGTGGGGGGAGACGGGATATGATTCCTTGGGTTGCCGCCTCTTAACACCATCCCATACACTTCCTGAATCCATCCCGGATATAATTTTTGCTCCATCCTATCTCGGGAAAAAGCCAATCTCCCTCCGTCTTTTAGCAGATCATTGATACCCCTGCCCCCGCATCGGGGTCACTTTGACCTCAATGCGGGACACGATACACACGAGACGTTGACCCAATGCTGGCGTAATGTTGGGCCAGCGTCGTTGACGCTGGCCCAGCATTAACCCAACATTGGGTCGCCGTCCCTCGTTTTCTGGAGACTTGTGTGGTGTAAGGATCTGGGAGGGGGTATGGCGTTATGGATCATGGACTCTATTATCTATCCACCTATTCCACAGCCAGATACCAACACGGGGGTTAATCGACACATATTATACGCCATGATTACATTACGTAACATTAAAGGCATCACGCCGCACAATCGTCTAAAACAATATTTGTTGTGGCTCGTAAGAAGTATGTTTTAGCAATCCATGGCACAATTGATATCATTTCAAGCATTAGGATTTGTCCACGAATGTACACAGTAAGATATTTCTTAATTACGTTATATATAGCATGGGCTTAATAGATTGAGACGCATCTTAAAACTTTCAATTTAGGACAGTGTGATTTAATAATATTTTTTTGAAAGTTTAGTTTTCTATGCAACCCTACGTTTGTATCACTGACATTCACTATGTTTAGCAGCTATTCAATAGTAATTCACACAGCAATCCATTTCATGTTCATATCAGTATACAAGGTTGTACAATTTCATCATCAGTAAAGCTTGCTTTAAAATCAGCAAAGTACGAGACAAGACTGGATTGTAATAGATGAACTACATAGCATACAGATAAGAACCGGGCAATTCAATACCCCTTGGTAGGATGATAATGATGACGTGTCACATGAACTTTGGTGTTGGGATAAAATCTAGCAGCATACTAAATTTCAAAGTAAATGTTGAAAATGAAGTAACCATTTAAAACGTTAGTGCTCTCCCTGGTCAAATATATAAGTGTGCCAAGCCTATTTAATAGCACTACAATAAGAAAACATAGTGTGGTTCACAATCAACCCTTTCAAGCCTGAATTTACTATTGTCATCTTCACCCACTACATGGGTGCTGCCGCAATTCTCGACTTGTAGTGAATGAAGATGATTTGATGTGGGTGAAAAATGACGAAAATTGCCATGTATTGGTAAAACAGTTTCATGGAAAATTTATTCTAAAACCCCTAGTTGTAGGAAAATCAAGTCTGTTTTCAGGGATGTAAAATGATGCTTCAATGCATCGTGAGGGCTTAAAGGGTTAAGGAGGTAAGGACAGTGGAAACACTGAATACTAATACAGTATAGATATTCAGATTATGTTTAATTTATAGGAAGAAAAAAGACTACATCGAAAACGCATGATGGTGTTTTTTACGCCAGACCAAAAAAGCACATTCGCAAAACAAATGCTGCGATAGTGTCTAAATTTAATTGAACAATCCATCACGATGAAGCTTTGGTTTTTTAAAAAATCGGACTCATCCGCATCTGTCAGATTTTGTGATAGACTGCACGTTTGCCGTGCAAAGCCAAAAGACAGTATCTGCTTATTTTACAAGTACGCAGACACTGCCCTTTGGCTTTGTAGAGCAGAAGTGCGGGCCTGTAAAAAGCATTGTGGATTAAATAGGTTAATCCGTCTTCGCTAGGTGATGTCTCTACACAGATACGACAGACACCCCCTAGTGACCGGCAGGAAAACTAATCTGTTAAATGTGCAGATCTGTTATCTTGTCGCATGTTTGATGCATCGAAAGGAAAACAGCAGCCAAAGCAGCCATAAGACATGAAGCTAAAAATGAATGAATGTTAGCTCAATCTGTGAGAAACGTTAGCCCGACATTGATAGTCGGCCGACATTGATAGCCCGCGATTAGGCCCATGTCAGAAGTTAAACCAACTGACAAGGAACTAGAAAACAAGTTCTAACGTTGGTGTTTTTTGGTTCTCTCTGCATTCTTTGGTAAAACTAATTCATCATGTATGCAGGTAGGCCTACGTGGACAAGAGAAATGTAGTCAATCACTAGAGATATAAAATATAATTATGTTTTTTTCGCAAAGTTATATCCATTCCGCATTGTAACAGCTTCGTGGCTAATGGAAACGGTACTAATAGAATTTTTTTTTTTAAACATCATAAATGTACATGTAGAGCATAGCTATTTTTCATCCATTTTATCTGTTTATGACAGCATGGTTATTTTAGCATAATCACGTACTCTACACAATCACAACTCATTTACGTGAAAATGGCACGTGTAATATAACTATAAAATTATACACAGATTATGTGATTAGCATATTCGTCCGTCCATTCGTGTAAGCGCTAGATGGGTAGACAGCATCTAATGTACAGATAAAAATGAATTACAAATAATTATGCTGTAGCCCTACCAGACCATGTGGAATATAAAATGAATATTTTATTCGCCAGTACTTTTTACATTATTAAATTTCTCTTAAAATGTAATCGTTGCAGCAGACTATCTCCATGGTTGCAGTGAGAGCCAGATCCGGACAATGCATGAGACGTTGGCCCTGCGCTGGCTCAATGTTGGCTGAGCGTTATAACTATTGGCTTGCGTGAAACTTACTCATATTTGCTGAATTCTACACAAAACATTTGCAAATCTTGCTATGGTAACCCTTACAGCGCAGGGATCGACTTTAGTCGTCAGAGTCTGACGTCTGTAGACGTCAGATTCTGCCGACTAAAATCGATCCCCGCACTGTAAGAGTAAACATATTTATAATGGCCGTAGACCCATAACATAGGTATTCAAATGAATCAGAAAGAGCTGACTAAGACATTTATGATGATTTCAAATTGAAAAAGACCCTTTGATCCCCATTTTATTAAAAAAAATTGTCAGCGCTTTAAGGTTCAAACACCCATTTCATACCCAGTAACTGTGATTTACCTGCTAATAACGGATTAAAACGACTGTAGGCCAGACACTAACTCATACTGAGTTGTATATCTTAACGTGAACGACAAGTGTTAATTTCGATATATATTCAGTTTTCATCAAACTATGAGTTATGTTATGGGTTGTTACACTTTTGAGCTCGGTTCTCAAAACGAGTTAGGCCCCATCGGCGTATTTAGATATTTTAGTGGCGGAGCACAAAAAAACTGGTGAAATGTTGGGAAATATGCCTAGCAAACACAATCCATTGACTGAATGTTAAATCAAACATTGGGTGAGCGTCTTGTGTTTGCTACATCTTTATTTCCCTATTCTTCATTTTGCTGACTGATACTCTCCTCGCAATCTTTTAAATGGACATCATTCACTGTCCACTAAGCTTGTTGAATTATTTCCTGTGTGGGCGGGACTATTTCTGGATGATGCTGATGCAACGCTGCATCAACGTCAAATACTGACGTCTTTGACGTTGATGTAACGTTGAATAAGTGTCATCAGTTAAGTCCGCAGTTAGGAAATATCCCAACTGGATGACTAACTACTGAGCAGCATGACTCAGTTTGAGACAGTATATTTTTGCAGCCTTGCTGATTCACACCTGTCTAGCTCCATATCTGCCGTTTAGCTTTATAACAGACTGAGACAGTTTTCCTTTTTATAGCAGTTTTTCTTTTTTTTATAGCAGATACAGTTTTCCTTAAAGCAAACACAGTTTTCTTTATAGCAAATACAGTTTTCTTCATAGCAGATACAGTTTTTTCATACCAGATACATAACAGGTTTAAAGTCTAAAATCGCACTAAAGGAGTAAAATATTTATAATGGCCGTAGACCCATAAAATAGGTATTCAAATGAAGCAGAAACAGCTAACTAAGATATCTATGATGATTTCAAATTAAAAGAAACCCTTTGGTCTATTGGTTTATATGAAAAAAAATCAGCGCTTTAAGGGTTAAAGGGGAGAGACACAACATTGCATGCCTGTAGTGAGACTGATAAGATAATATGGTATATGTAAGTCACGCTTGGGAATAATGACAAGTTGACAGCATGGATATGAACGGGTGTATCTGCTACTTTGTAAAGTGGCTGATACACCCTTTCATATCCAAGGGAAGATGTATAGACAAACCCTGTAAGCACTACAGGTTGATCCATTCACTCCCGTACGGGCAGCGTGGTTCGCTCACTAAAGCAGTACGGCGTGCAAGTGCGTGTGTACCGATGAATCAGTGAGTTGAATTATTGCTGGTTTAATGTTGGGCCAACACACAATGGGACAATCGCTCACATCGTGTTGGTCCCCCTACGACCTGTACCTTAAAATAATCACTATGGAAAATCGATGTGATGGTGGCATGAATGATGAAGTAGGTTTGAAAAGACTAAAAACTGCACCCAATTGAGCTTGTCAGGGACAGGCTTTAAAGGCTGTCTCGTTTTGATCAGAATAGTTAATATCATGACGCATCACACAGGGGTTTTACGTCAAACAAGAGCGGACATTTTTCAATTGAAAACCTACAATACCGATGACATTCAGGGTGAATGATTGATGGTTAATGGTTAGGTATTGATTTTGAGAATGTCGCTTCTGACAGTTTACTTGGCGATGTCCCGATCTTCCTGTCAGTGTCAAGACTGCCCATGCACAAGATACATTCAACCAACGCTGGGTTAATGTTGGAACAGCGTCGCAGACGGTGGCCCAACATTACCCCAGCGTTGGTTAAATATATCTTGTACCTACTACATGAGGCTGTGTTGTTTGAAAGTTGGGCCGACGTCGTAGACGGTGGCCCAACATTAAATCAGCAATGGATCAGCGTTTCATGCTTGTTATCCGCCATCTCGATTATGACCATAAACGTATCTAATCCGGTGAACTGGCAATTCATCATACGTCATATTACTGTCACAGTATCCGAATTGTACCTGGACAAATTAAATTGGAAAAACTGCAATCATATAATATCTATATTAATAAATCACACAGCGAGTGTTAACCCTTTCGGTGCGGGGACCGTCTTTATACGTCAAAATTTCAATATTTCTAACAACCGTAGACCCATAACATAGGTATTCAAATGAAGATATTTATGATGATTTCAAATTGACAAAAACCCTTTAGTCTCTATGGTTTAGACACAAATATTTCAGCGTTAAGGGGATCCATACATATTCTGCGCTAAAGAGAGGTAATAGAATAATAATAATTATTTGGCGCACGCTGACAAAGTGCAATATTTAAATTAATCAAAAGAAAAATAACAATATTAATAACCATGTCTAAACAATGTCATTTACTTGAAGTATGGTTTATTTGTCATTATGAGAAAATAATGGTAATATGATCTCTGTCACTTAAATAGAAAAGTCACATTATTCTTTAACTTTAATCGACGGTATATTCGATTTTTAATTTGTAATTTTCACATTAAATACCAGCTTTTGAACGTTTTAAAGATAAAACGCGACATCAATCAGCAAGATTTCAAAATCGTTGACCTCCATTTTGACAAATTTGAATAATTTTTAACCACTTAAAGTTGTGGATCGCGTCAGCGAGTCACAACTTCAAGTGGGCGAAAATTCCAAGTAAGTAACTTGGCGGTTAAAGGGCTATACGTCTTTAATGTATCATTCTTAAATATATAGCCATCCACTAGACCACTTAATTTGACCCGCATAAACCTATTACCATGATTAAAATACAAAACTGTAATCGGAGTAAACAGAAAACGGACATGACCTCAGGATTTGTACACGTGTAATGTGACGCCGGTCCTGATTGGCTACATAGTGTACCTAGCATGGGAATTGTCAACTTCAATCATATTGGACGAGACTGTCGTGAGGGGAGGGTGGAAGTCTTCCTGTCCAGAAACAGTTGTGTTGCCAGGGCGACCGTGTTACTGAGATTATTCCTGCTCTGGACATGGGACAAATGTGTTATTTGAGACTGTTGTGATATAGATTTTCACAGTCAGTAGGTTCGAAATATGAAGTGCTCGCCACGAAATTACGCATATTCTTCTGTTAACCCTTGAAGCACTGACATATTTTATATAAGCCATGAGACGAAAACTATCATACATTTCTTAGTAATCTCTTTCTACTTCATTTGTATACCCGTGTTATGGTTCTACGACCATTAGACATATATTACTCTTTCAGCTTCAACATGTTCAATGAAAGAAAACACAATTCAGCGGTGCAAGGGTTGGTCAGTTTAAAATGCCCACACTCATAGTACTTATCGAGGATTTTCTATAACTTAGCATAACATAAAATTCTGCATTCGGTTATACACTCCTTCATTAAATTTAATAGTCCGGTATCAGTTTAAACTGAAAAAAAACCGTAAAATATTATAAATTTAATTTTTCGTAACGCCATCCGATGTTGCAGAATCTCGGGAGCAATTCACTAAATCACTTCACAGAAGAGAAAATAAATGTTTCCATATTGAAGAGCCTTCAGCATGATCAGATTTATTTTCCAGGTCCAGGAGACGCCCAGTAAATTACATCTAGGATGTAATAGACGAGGCCTAATTGCTTTCACAAAATATGTATCTTCGTGTGAGAAATAACATCTTCTGGTCTCTGCCTGATACAGACGAGTCGACGTGCTCAATCACAAGAACATTGTCCCAGCACTGGATGAAGCCATGGCCATGGCTGAACCCCAAACAAGAGTCGTTATGCCAATGTTGTATCAATGATGGGCCAGCGTTGGCCCATCATTGATGCAACATTTGCATAACGTTTTCCTGTTGTCGGAGATGTTCCTCGTCTATTAGCTGGGATATTAAGCTGACCATGGACGCCGGACAAGCCCGCTGATGAGGCAGCCTAGTCAATGCCGACAAATTGCTTGTAGCTATTAACGCTGGTCATCTGTCATGTTGATATACTATTTGTGTAAGGAAGAAACAGTCTCAGCACGAGACGATGATCCAATGTTGGCTTAATGCTGGGCCGACGTCGCAGACAATTGATCAACTTCTTACCAACATAGAATTAACGTTGCTTTAACGCTGGCCTGACGTTGCGGACAGTGGTCAACATTATAACAGACATAAGGTAGTTTGCTTGCTGGGAAAAGCTGATATCACACTAATTTGAAACAAGGCTCCATGTTGTTGCAAATGAAATGAAATGAATGGGGTTTTAGTCCACTTTTGTGCACATATAGGCTAAACTAGGCCAGTAGAACCTCCTGAGGATGGTGAGATGAATGAAATGACACTGCCCTCCAGACACAGGATTCGAAATTCGAGACCTGGTGGTCTGAGGCCGAGCACGCCCCACAATATTGAATCTTTACGAGTGAGCGAGAAAGAAACATTTTGTTTCTTTGAAACTTGAAGGCCAGAGTGGGGTTCAAACCCGCGATCTCCGACTTTCCAAGCAGGCAGTTTTAACCACTGCACCAGGGCCTCCGCCCTCCGTGTTGTTGCAGCTTTGTCAAAACATATCAGATATTGGCCCATCATTGTAGCATAGTTCTGCATATTTTTACTAAGAGGGGCTTTTATCCCACAGAAAATACTGATGTATTTGTGATATCTTTTTGTGACGACACATAATTTTAAAATAAGTAATGCTACAGTAGGCCCTATAATGTTTAATAATGAGTTTAAATTAGTTAAAATTCAAACCAAATTAATTAAAAAAATTTGATGAAAATATCGTCAACCGCATCACTAGATTTACAAGCTTATTATCGGTTGTCAGGTATTATACATGTTAAAGAGCACGACAGTTCGACCTAAAGTGGAATAATGCTGTTGTCCCAGTGGTAGAGTGATCGATTGTAATGCGAACAATTTTTAAAACAGTACTTCTCCATAAAATTTAAACCATAATTCACCCGGTTACTTTATTCTACTTGTCTTCAAACTGATCACGAACTGCTGAGTTATGAAACGATTGATGGAATGGATCATTAGATCTACTCAATCAACTACAGCGTGTTGTAATTTCCAATGGGAAAAATACACCAACGTGACAGGAACAAAAATGTCCGGTCATGTTTGTAATTGCAATGACAGGATCATGATTTCTTCTGGGTGGAAAACTTTACACAAAACAGAGCAGCCAGTGTTCCTCACTGATAGGAACTTTTCTTAGATTCAACCAACACGTCTCTAGTCAATACTGGGCCGAGGGCAATAAAAAAACAACATAAGATGAATCGCAACTTTCCACGTCAACACCGTTATAAAATAAAATGGCTACTTTTTACTGGATCCTGATAAAGACTATTTTCATGAAAATTAACAAGGTAACAGAGAATTGAAATGAATTAATTTAAATGTTTAAGCCCTATAACAATTGTGCATTTCTGAAGTGTATGTAGTGCTGTAATTATAGTATTGTTCAGTTTGTATGCGCATGTATCCAGAGGATACAATGAGACTAGTTTAATATATTATATATATGATTGAAATTATTGGTTATAGATAGGATATTATATTTAAAATGATTTATATTATATTGATCCTTAAATCAATCAAGTTATATTTTCAGTCACCCTCGTTATACCTTCGTCAGTAAAACATAATCTACAATTAATGTATGTGACAATGTTTGTCTGAATCTTAAGACATGATTTGTTTTTCCGTGATATTAATTTTAACTTTTGACACAGGATTTCCCATGTTTACCGCCGCGTATAGAACTTTCTTGCTACAAGTGTACGCAGCTTTATTGTACAGACCGACTTGTTTATCTTTCAATGACCCCCGAGGTGCTTTAACATGTCTAAGATCACCACTGCTCAGACGATCCTACTTTGTGCTGGAAGTCTAAATTCAAACTGCTCGCTTCATGAGAGTCTTACAGACAGGCTGAAGTTAAACACTGCAAAAGCCAGGGAGTAAAAAAACTAGCGGTGTAGACTTGTACCTTATCCTTATAAAGGCAGCGGTGCTAACCACTACCCTAGGGCGGGGGCCCTAGGGTAGTGGTTAGCACCGCTGCCTTTCACGCCAGAGTCCGGGGTTCGGTTCCCGGTCTCGGCGGTTTGAAAGAAACAAAATGTTTCTTCCCCATCCACGTGTGAAAGTCAGTATTGTGGGGAGCCTCCGTGACCGAGAGGTAACGTGCTCGGCCTCAGACCGCCAGGGCTCGAATTTCGAATCCTGTGTCTGGAGGACAGTGTCATCTCAATCATCTCACCATCCTCAGGAGGTTCTCCTGGCCCAGTTTAGCCTATATGTGCACAAAGGTGGCCTAAAGCCCGATTCATTTTTGTACCTTATCTGTAACAAGGTGTATCGACTTTACAGCAGATAAGCATACCATCAGGATATTTTACGCTTTCCCCAAACTATAGAGTCGCCAGATTATTATCTGACCTAGTTTGGCTGCAAACACGAGACGACGATCCAATGCTTGGTGAATGTCATTCGCTGGATCAACATTCACCCAGCATTCTCTCAATGTCTTGTGTTTTCTGGTTTGCCTGGAGTAGCACTATGGACTCCTTCCAATATTATCTAAGATGCTGAAGTCGTTAATATAAGCTTCAGTGAGCACGGGACTGACCCGGTGCAGGTTTATTGTTGGGTCAACGTCTGCGACGCTGGGCCAATATTATACCAGCATAGGGTCAATGTCTCAGGTTCGCTGGGCATACTGTGATGGTTAGAATCATAAAATGCACCTCAACATTCCAGCTATTGGCCAATTCGTATCCACGTGGCGACGAGTTGTTGCCTCACATTTAAGCTAAAATCTGAAATTGAGTCAGAACAGAGATGTGTAAAGGCCAATTCTCGTACAAGTTGCTATGTATCGTAGGGTTCGGATTGGTCGAGATGGCCATCTTGACCAATCCGAAGCCTACGACATATCGCAACTTGAGAATACGGGCTCTGAGAATATAGAAGGAATATAATGTACTTACGCCCGGATTCAATTTCATCGTATTACGTAAATGTATTCCTCTTCTCAACAATGCTGTGAATCTTGCAATGATAGACATATTTTTTTAATTTTAAGAACGATGATTGATTCTTTTTGTCAGGGATAGTGTCAAAATGACAATAAAATGCCAGAATACCCGAATGGATTGTCAGTGGTTCTGGGTTCGTATCTTACCTGAATAAAAGAAAAAAACGGAAAAATAAAAGAAGAAAAAATAAAACGAAGATGAAAAAGAAGAAGAAGAAGTAGAAGGAGAAAAAGAAGAAGAAAAAGAAGAAAAAGAAGAAGAAGAAGAAGAAGAAGAAGAAGAAGAAAAGAAGAGCAAGAAGAACAAGAACAAGAACAAAGAGGAGAAGAAAGAGAAGAGAATGGAGAAGAACAAGAAAAAGAAAAAGAAGGAAAAGGACAACAACAACAACAAGAACAACAACGAGAATAAAAAGAACAAGAACTATAAAAATAAGAAAAACAAGGACAACGTACAACGACAACACGAAGAACAAGAATAACAAGAAGAAAAGAAGAACACGAAGAACAACAACAACAAAAACAACAACAAAAAGAACAAAAAGAACAAGAACAAGAAAGGACACGAAAAAACAAGAAGTTATCAAACTGCATTACAATTCCATGGATTATGAACCACATACACCTTACTAGTTGAGCATCTTGTCTGCCATGCCGAGTGGCATTGAGTGTACTGACCACACACATACGGTCACTGTATATAATCAGTCAGCCAGCCACTTGGAAACCTTGAGAACTTCTCGCAATACCTCGTTTACAGGTCACGTGCGTGGAAGTGGCCACTCGCGCTAAGCATTCTGGGCAGTGGTCCAGCTGCCCCCAGTCAGTAACGGTGTGCAAAGCCAAAAAGCAGTAACTGCTTACTTTTAAAGTGAGCAGTAACTGCCTAATGGCTTTGCAGAGTGGAGTAATGGCGGATTGTTGTCCTGTTTATTGTGGCTTTTCAACCCCATGCGGACCTCACGTTTCCGTCGAGACTTCTCTGGCATATTTATTTCACTCCTAATTTAACCCCTGACCTCAAATCGACGCCCTAAGGGGAAACTCTATTAGCGGGAAAAGACCACGTGACATTACCTTGCATATTTGAATCTAGCAATCAAACAAAAGCTGTTTTGAAAACAAAATAAAAGCTGTAAAGAATATTGTTATTTAACCACTTTCTAAAATTAAAGCTCATATCAAGAACACTACATTTTAGCAGACTACATAACCTCCCTGCTGATACCAACAAGATGTTTGATTTTATTTTTAAAAGCCTATGATATCAATATTACAGAGCACTTTACCGATGTCATGCCATTGCAAAGTAATGCTGCATACGACTATGCAAAGCCAAAATGCAGAAAATGCATTTGGCTTCCCAGCAAACACAAAACATTTGTATAACATTTGTACAACGTCGTCCCAACGTCTTCGACGTTGGTCCAACATTGTACAAATATTATACAAATGTTTTGTGTTTACTGGCTTTGCATGGCTGCATACTGAGCGTAATGTTGGGGCCATAGTGTTTATAGAGCTGTCAATCAGCTGCCACATGTCAGCCTTGTCCAGAAATCCTCTCCGAGGACAAATAAAATAAGAATATTAATAGAATATCCCTGGGACGAAATGGTCATATTCACCACTCATTTAGGTAGTAGCTAAGACCCCTTAATCCCACGTGTAATCCTTTTCCTTGTATTTGTTCATGTATGCAGGGATACGCAAGAAACGTATTGTCTGTTTAAAAAACAATGACCTATCTAACTGAACACAAAAATATTGTTAAAAAACACACTAGATTTTGACCCGACGTTCCTTTAACGTTGGCTTATCATGTAGAACATTGGGTAAACATTGATAGATATCTGGACTGACTGAAGTTTCGTGTTTTCGATGGCTATCATCAGAAATGCATAATACTTAGGCATTTCTGCTATCATTGATTAATCGGTGTACTTTGGCTCACATCTATATGCGATGTCTTCCCTGTAACTGCATATAAAAGAGGGAATCTAGTGCACGCTATATCCAGTCAGTGTGTCAGGTTGGCCGGGGTTGCCTTATTGCTGGGCCAGCATCGAGATGCTGGGCCAACATTGAAACAACGTTTCATGCCTGAGTGGATGATATTCTGCAGGAAGTATATCATGATGTTGTAGCTTCCCAGATTTTACATGTCGGATAAAAATAACCTAGGCCTACTTGGAACAAAATAATCCAGCAACATAAAAAAAAGATATGGCCTGGCCAGCACATCTTCAGGCTTAGTAACTCTTGACACCACATGATGGCACTGCGTCATAATGCATCTATCTTCGTTTTTCTGGATGATTTTGTTTCAAGTATATTTTGCACTGAAACAGGTTATATTTCGGAATCCATCACTCCCATTCATAAACGACGTCCATCCGCTAAAGGAAAGTTGGGCCAATGTCGCAAATATATTTTGTTATGAGCCAATGTCGGAATGACTTCACAGATTCTTCACAGAACACGATCCCTCTATAGTATCCTAGTAGCTGTAGTGTCACTCAAATGAGTGACACTTAAGCCATAGTATATCGGAGCTAATGGACTCTATCTACCCCCCCCCCCACCCGTACGAGTGGCTGAAAGAACCCTTTTACTCTGAATAATTTGAATAATATGCAGCCCCATATACCATGTATACAGAATTTTCTCAAAATATTGAAACAAAACCATATGGCATTATAGTATTCCATATCTCACATGGGTAAATCGCAAAAACGGGGCGTTGATGCTGTGCTGGTTCAATGTTGAGCATTGTTCAACATTGAGCCAGCACAGGATCAACGCCCAGTGTTTGCTGGTTCTGCATGAGAGATCGCAAATATCTATCTTCAGCATCTCAGACAGCGCGAGCTGTGCGGTCAAATGCCGAACAGCAGTCGGAAGACGGGCCAGTGGTGGACCAGTGTCTGACCATCATCTGACCATGGTCTGACCGACAAGGCATCAGGCACGGTGCTGATGTGCCCATCAACAGAAGGAGCGAAGGGGATGACGGTTTTAAGAGCAGCCAGACATGACTTGTTAACCGTTCTCACGCCAGGACCGTATTTATAAATTTCCAATCCAATGAGGTTTCAAACAAAAGCTATTTAAATTTTTGAATTATTTCGAGGTGGATACTCAGTGGAGTGAAAATTTTAATTTTGAAGATGTTAATGTCTTGTAACAAGAGAATAGTTCATTCTTTTAAGCTGAATGAATGAACAATATCTACAGACAATTCAGCAGGAGAAGTGTTAACACGTGTGGCCCCAGAGGAGGTCGATCATTCGTAAATAGCAAGTCCATGGCCTTAGCTACAGTGATGCACTGCAAGTTAACAATGAACAGATTATAATGGGCGATAACGGGTGTTAATCGGCATCGGAAAACACATTTAAAATACAAACGATTGTGTTTCGAAATCAATTTTAAATATTAAATTGCTTTACTCTTTTCAGGGTTTTTGAGGTCAAAGTGTTAATCCGCTCACAGAGAGACATGGATCACCATCTGTTTCCATGGTAACAGTACGATAGCAGAGAGGGACTAATAGTTCATTGAACACTAAATCATGACGAAGTATGCTGTACTTGCAGTCATTACTAATAGACCACAAGCGTTGAAATGCTTGTTCAGCGAAATACATTTATGTGATTGAGTCGAAGGCCAAGGTTTAATTTAAGCTACAAATTTATTGTATGATTTCTTGCAGCCTTAGGGCGAGGGGGGGGGGGTCTATACAATATAGTGTAGTGGTCAGCACTAGCTCTGGAGTATCGGGCTCAGGTGTTTACAATTCTTTAGAGTATCATGGAGTGTGACTAACAAGTACAGTGTTTTGCTAAAATTATTAGCGATATAATACAACCAGTACAGAACAACAGGATGCGGTAAGGCCTCGACGGTAAACACAATCATGGAAGAATCATTGGAATGTGTTGCTAGGAAACCGGTCATATTTCCAGAGAAATTATGGTGAAAACTAATCGTAATAGAGCATTGCTTCGGTTGAACTATCACGACACCAAGCAGCAAAACTGACACGAGGCACTGACCGCCATTATGCCAATTATTTGACCAAATTGGGTGCGTAGTCTACTCATATTTTTTAAAACCTTACCGCGCGGGATTCGACTTTAGACGTCAGAATCTGACGTCTGTAGACGTCAGATTCTGACGTCTAAAGTCGATCCCTGCACTGTAAGAATTAAAATACGGCATATGACGGCGCACTACATAATGTTGTTTCTAATGTTATTCAAATGAGGCGAAATGAACTAACTGAAACATTTATGATGATTTCAAAATGAAAAACCTTTGGTCTCCATGGTATATACAAAAATATTTCAGCGTTGTAAAGGTTAAAACATGTAAAATGAAAGTAGTTTTTACCACCTGGGCGATATTAAAGTAGAATAACTATTGCAAAGGGCAAAGAAAATATTTGCAAGGGACTCGTTAGACTTATGTTATACTTATTGTGTCATGCATCTGAGAACACGCAGAGTAGACTTTCCCTACCGATCTTCCCCACATCAAATCTGGATTCCGATGACCGTAGATGGGTAATTGTATAGAGGGAGTCCAGGGGAGATGACACTATATGCCAAGGGTTTACTCAGACGAAATAACACAAGAATAGGTTTCCAACCACGTTGCTGACTTCGATTCAAGCACGTTATCCAAGGCGATGTTGAATCAGTGTTGGGCCAGCGTCGGAGACGGTGGCACAACGTTGATCTAACATTGGATTTATCTATTGTGTTGGGTACTGCAAGATCACCATATGACATGCATAACAGCACTGCCATTTCTACCATCGGAACTGGCTGATTTCCGGCGGAAGTGGTCGCCAGCACGCCAGCCCTGACGTCACAGATCACGTGACTGTGACGTCACCGATGTGCGGAGTCGTTCTGGGAGCACATTCACTTTTTTCATCAGTAATCGGAAATCCCCCCTGTATGAAACATTTGCATAATCATGATAATAACAGAAACGTTTGCCCTTTGCTGGTTTCGTACTGACCACAGGCTGCAACTGTAAGCCTAACCGTGGAAGAGCCCACACCGTAAAGGTGTACGTCGTTTTGCCCTGGAAAATCAACGTTTCTCAGCATTGCAAATGACATTTTAATGACAAATGAGCTGAGCATGCAATCATGTACCTGAAATGTCACTGATTTTAATCAGCCTATTTTCGACATGAATAATGGAAGCCAAGTCTTAGATATGACCTTCAAAGAAAAGTTGATTGGACGCAATCCGTGGCTGAAACATTGAGCTTGAAGTTATGTTTCATCCATGTTGGGGCTATGTAAACCCATTATCAACTAAAATAAGGTCGACGTCACCTTATTATTTGACGTGCTCTTAGCTTGGCCGTGACATCATTTTGATGAGCAATGTATACTTTGTCACAGTGTTTTCCGCATGGAAACAATACTGGTTTAATGTTGGGCCAGCGTCCTGATCCATTGCAACATGGGTTCAGCGCCTCGTGCTTGATGGGATATGAGAGTGTCTTCAGCATGGTGGTTTAAATAAGTTCATAGCTTTATGCTATACACACACATATCAAAGATGTCGCTGAAATTTTTCGCTTTACAACGCGTCTACGCACAATCTACGACGTAGCTATGAATACAAGACTATATTCCGCGGCTGCAGCTGCTGCTCCCGCCGCGGAATATAATCTTGTATTCAGAACTACAACCAGGAATTTATATAAAGTTCTTGCTACAACATACCCCCTCAGTAAATACACTACCCACCTGCCTCTGTATCTTAGTATATTTTCGTCCATAAACTGCATACCATAGCTGGTCTGTTATGTAAATATATTCCCTGATAGACAAATATCAGAGTGACACACTTCTAGAATGTCAAAAACAAAAGATGCTGGATCAGCGTTGGTTGAATTGTGGAACACCATCTGAGACATACGCCCAACGCTAAACCACCATCTGCTGATGACTGGGAGTATTCCACGTTGTCTCGCACAGGCGGCCATAAAGTATAAATTGCGTAACTCCACTAACAATTTACAGCTCTGTAAATTGTCGAGTTTTACTATGTATTTACAGCTCTGTGTCCTACATATACAGTAAAAGCTTTGTAATGTATCCTGGCAAACACCAAACGTTGACTCACTGTTGGGTGAACATCGCAGACGGTGAACCAATTATAACCCTTTCACCGCTAAGCGTGAATATAGTCGTTTTTAATCTGTTTTATTTGCCGATCAAATCACTGATATTGGGAACGAAATGAACTCTTAGATATCAGGATTGGCAAATGTCTGGTCTCAAATTAAACAAATATGAGTAAAATTCTCATACTTGAATTTGTGTGTCACGGTAGTGAGAGTCAACTACAAGTATGTGAAAATTTGAATTATTTGATTTAGCGCATTTAGTGAACGTTTGCTGTTTTCTAAGATAGTACACATAGTTTGATAATCCACTGTTTTCTGGTAATAGACATGTATACCATCAAGCACAGTTAATTAAACCTGTGTTTTAAACTGAAACTCCTATATACCCCATCAATGTGTGACCATGCAGATACCTTTACTCCTTCGACATGGTGTGACTCTATCTCTGCAGTTGTATGTTCCATCTAGATTTCAATATCGGTATCCAATCACACGGTATAACCTGATACCGTTTGTCAGACAGTTATGTAAATTGATTGATCTACACCCGTTTTATATGATATAAATAATGTGTTATTGTCGCTTCTGACCCATCTACGTACAGTTTTCTTATCAATTCATAAACACAAAAAATAATATGAGTGTTCTAGCAGTGAGCTCTGAACTGCTAAATTTAAATTTTTATTCATTCTAAGTTGTGTCTCGCTGCCGCGAACCACTGAAAATTACGCTGATTAGTGAACGTTGAGTCACAACCTATTTGAATGTCACAGATTTCAGATTATGCGTTCACGATTGCTCATAATTGCTAATGCAAACACATAAATACCAATATAGTCAACATCAGTGCTCTTCACCCGCCAAGTTATCTAATTAGCATTCTCAACCACTTGAAGTTGTGTCTCGCTGAGGTGTCTCACAACTTCAAGTGGGTGAAAATTACTCATATTTCTTTAGTTTGAGACAGGTCATCTTAAAATACACATTGCATACCCAATACAGTGATTTGATCGAATAATAAAACGGATTTAAAACAGTTATTATAATGACTAGCGGTAAAAGAGTTACTGTGTATTGCTCGTAATTGTATTAAATACTACTATTAAGGTGGGCTTCAATGCTCTAAAGATTAACCCTTACAACGCTGAATTATATTTGTATAAACCATGGAAACCAAAAAACCAAAGGGTTTTTATCAATTTTAAATCATCATAAATTTCTTAGTTACCGCTTTCCGCTATATTTAAATACCTATGTTATGGGTCCACGACCATTATATATATTTTTTTAATTCTTTCAGTGCGGGTACCGTCTTTAGACGTCAGATTCTGACGTCTAAAGACGTTCCCCGCGCTGAAAGGGTTAATAAGTATTTTAGTGTTGTAAGTGGATGACAGAGTGGTACCCGTTGTGCTGCCATCAGTGGGCGGATTACCCAGAAAGGTTTTAAATCAGCAGAGGATCCCTGTTTGATGACGTCCAGGGACATAAATCCACCGTGAAACGACGTTCTACCTCATAACTAACCATCTGACTGAACCAGCAATGGGGCAATGTTACACCAACGTCGCAGACGTTGGCATAACATTGCCCCATTGCTGGACCAGCCTTGTGTTCCATGTAGATATATCTGGTTGACCATGCTGACCACTGATCATGTGTGTTAGCCACAACACAACACCGACCTTCTCCATGACCTTTGTCTATTTTACGACACTCTTGCTCTGGACTTTCGCAATGAATTGCCTCTTGTTCAAACAGTCTGCCATGTTAAACTATGTGAACACGCGTGTCCAAGATGGTAGAAAAGAATCAGGGAGTAATTAACGTCATCGGGGTTTAATTAGAATTCCAGCTTTGCCCCCCTGAAGCAATATTTATGAGAGACAGAAATCTAGGGAGGTGTTTTGGGAATCTTCACCACTGCACTAATATCGTAGCTAAGCAGATTAACAGGTAAGATTGTACCAGAAAACAACCCCTCGGGATTGAAAAAAATTGTTAGTTAAGTGTCCTGTGTTAGATTCTACCTTTCACTGTCGTCAGATGCAGGAATGTCCTCTTTGAAGTTAGACGATATTTCTCGTCAATGGTCTGGTGTATCATGTACTAATCATGCTTATGTATCTGCACCTCAAATCCAAAAGACAGCAACCGCTTACTTGAATCGTAAGCGCCAGGTACTGTCTTTTGGCTTTGAACGGCACTACGGCAGCATCTTGAAAACATAAATATGTTTCCATTAAGAGTTGTGAAAAATACATTATGAAAAACATATACTTTGAGGATTATGTCACAGTTAAGAATTGCATATAATATCAATCGTTTTCTTTTATGATATTTATGACGTAAATTTTAGAACTGTCAGTTGGTGAGTTAATGAGAAAATGTACATGTATCAAAGTATATGTTTCTCATAATTTATTTTTCACAATTCTTAATGGGAACATATTTCTGTTTTCAATATGATATTTAAAACAAAAACCATAATAATCATGTAGCTTCAATAATTATTGTTTCTTCTTTCGCCTTCACAGAATACAGATCCATCAACCCACATGTGGTTTGTCAACATAAACAGATGGAGAGCAGGAGACATTCATCAATTCATGACGTCACAAAACGCAGTAAGAAGTCTCTTACCGGCTAATCCAGCAAGTATGAGACGTTGATCCAATGTTATTTCAATGTTGGGCCAGCGTCGCAGACGGTGGACCAGCATTGACATAACATTGGTTCAACGTCTCGTGTTTGCTGGGAAATGATGATAAATATGCCACCCTACAGATATGTGGATAAATGGAGAGGTCTGGAATATGGAATATGCCCAAAAGATGTTTTTGTCTCCATATACACACCCACAATACTAGTACTTAAATGGTACTGTCGACAAATGGTTATTCCAAAACTCGTCTTGATTTAAAAATCTGAGATTAATATAAATCCACACTACTGACCATTTTAATTTGTGAGATATAAACGTTGGCTAAAACATGTCAAAAGGGGTTGAATATTTTCTTTTGAATTATCCAGCTCCCAGGATATCACCCGGTGGTAGAAGTGGGATCATCTGTATGCTCTTATCTATCCTTCTCTATACTATCCCATTCTAACTTTAGTTGTGCCAATTTTCAGGTGGATGCTAACTCCGGTCAGCTGCGGACACTCATCAAAAGGTAGGATGGCTTGTGGTTGTGTTTTGTTTTCAGATAGCGAGGTCAGCTGTACACAGGCTACCATACGGCTCGTAGAGGTGCTGCAATTTCTCCTATTGTAAAACTATCCTCCTGGTAACTGGTAGAGCAGCTGCCAGTGGCATCAAGTAGACAGCGTGTTGCAGCGCAAAGGGATAACTGCCAAACGATGGTTAAAAGCAGGCCCAACGTCTTCGACGTTGGGCCTGCATTTACCCATCGTTTAGCTGGTCGTGTCAGTCTCGGGGGCACGAAAACTCACGCACCAGACCTAACTGTCAAACACGGCGGACCCCACTGCCAGGTCACGCAGAAACCAGGTGTGCATCAGATCAATCTACAATCCCAACCACCGAATTAGAACAACAGAGATAGAAAATGGTGTATAAAAGTGTTTACTACGGTTTGATTTTACGTAAATTAAACTGATTATTGTAGGAGCGATATTCCTTCGTTCTCGTTTCTTGATTTATACCAGAAAGTAACTAAAGTAAGATAATTAGATAAAAAAAAGCATCTTTGAAAAATATTTCGGATTCGAGTAAGTCTCTTTGATTACATTAGTGTGAGAAAAATGTCCCTTCTGTAGAATTTTTTTTTCAGATCAGCCCAATACATAGCTACATAGTCTGTCCATGTGATCTGTGTAGGTCTACCCGAAAATAACGTCGGCTCAATGCTTTACCAATAGTGAGCCAGCTTTATAAAATTACCTCAAGATCAGATCATCTTCAGACTGGTGAATTTACAGAATGAATCTGATGAGTGTTCAACTAGCAAGCAAATCCGATCATTGTCCTAAGCTTGGTAGGAAAATATTGACCTCACTTTGTACCGGACGAGGACCATCGGGTGGTAATCACGCACAATGACGTCCTAATGAGGGACTGGATCGTGAAGAGTGGTCATCTATGATGACTGACCATCGGTCAAGGAAACCTCTTCCAGGCAAACACGAGGCTTTCTCACAATTTAACCATGTTCCAATATTGTACCAGCGTTTTCAACGCTGGTCCAATATTTGAAAATCGTCGGGCTAGTATGGTACGTTTGTGAGAGAAACAGGATCTGACAATGGATAATGGCAGCGATTCCATCGACTGACTTCAGATATTATATATAGGAGCTTTCCATATCACATTTTCTCACACTCTGTGCTGTGGTTCTCACTATGAGACGTATATCGGTATTAGCCCATATTGCACTCTAGCTGTAGATTGAGCACAGTGTACGGTAGTCTAGTATTATTTGTGCCTTGATCGTGTGAGAAAATACAAACGTTGTTCATTTTTCGTGCGATATGTGAAAATACAGCACATTTAATTAATAAGGTGTTCGCCTAAAGGCTCACATCTTATTCATTGAACGAGTGCTGTATTTACCCATAACGCAGCCATATGTTAACCTGATCCTGAATAACAACAGCAATGAAAGAAACCTTAGGATTTTTTAGTAAGCAATCACACTAAGTGAGAGTGGGTCTTGCAGTCTTTTGGCAGGATTGGGGCAATCACTATAAGTTTACTATGAATGATAATGTCAGGAATGAACCAGTGGACATACCGTATATTGTTATTTCTCACAATAAACATTTGGCGAACATAACAGACAAGATTACCATTTTTCACAGGCTGAGCTCAGCAGATGTTGCAAGAATTATCCACAAGATCTTTTGTATTATTGTGCAATAATAAACAGAAAGCACAGCAATTCTAGATAGATACAGCCCTGGTTAACAGTTTAACCGCCCAATTATTTAATTAGAATTTTCACTCAGTTAAAGTTGTGTCTCGCTGACGCGATTCACAAGTATTAGCCTTATTATGAAGATCCAGTTTAAACGGGCACATACATCATAGACTCGAGTGTAAAACAAGAGTCCATCATATGTTGTATGTTTGGTTGCAGCAACAGACGCGATAGTAGAACGTTTTCTGTTTCAACAGCCAGTTCAGCCACCACAGCGGGATGCCAAATGCTGGGGGTAGGGCGGGTACACCCATGCGATCCCACAGCTATCTCAAACATCAACCATTGAATCAATGTCTACTGTTAGGTTACTGAGATGCCGAATTTATATATATTATATAGGTCACATCTGTAGACAATTCTGG
Source organism: Flabesymbios commensalis (assembly GCA_964017125.1). NCBI lineage: Eukaryota > Metazoa > Annelida > Polychaeta > Terebellida > Flabelligeridae > Flabesymbios > Flabesymbios commensalis. The sequence goes on along the minus strand of OZ024915.1, from coordinate 22,752,335 downwards.
CGTGCAAAGCCAAAAAAACAGTGTTCACTTTTCAAATAAGCAGTTACTACCCTTTGGTTTCGTACGGCAGCAGTATCCTCAAGAGAGTACATGGTTTTAAAGAAGGTTTGCTTTTACAAAATGTTGCTTATATAACTATTATTATGTAAATGCAAGTAACTGTTTGCTTGAGTTTTTTAAAATGTTTGATACAAAATGTTGATTCAATTAAGGAGATAGATGAATGGGCACACTGCTCGATCAAACTATATTGGAACACGTATTCCCCAAAAGACAGGATGCCGTATAAAAACAATACTTGCTTTTCTTAGTGTAAACACGCTTTTTTGTCAAAGCGACATCACATAATTTTAAAAGTAGAAAAATACAGTCCCCTAAACAAGAAGGTGGGGGGTTTCTCCGGACAAACATCACACCTTCAGCCAGATGTTGTTTAATGTGGGGCCAGCTTCAGTCGGTCCAACATTTAAGCAGCACTGGGTGAATATTTCTTGGTTTCAGGACAGGCACACACGGCCATTACGTAACGTTCCGCTGTTGTTTATATGCAAAACTCTACACCAAGAATTCAGAGGTTAGAAAGCAGATTGATGTTACTATATAATAGCTAGATGACGTCGGAGTTAGTCTATACTGTTGCTATATTTACTCAATGCACTATTAGCCTTGATGCGGTATCTTTTTTTCTAAACCTCATACATTATTTTGCAGAATTGCATTGCGTAACTTAACAAAAGAATAAAACCGCCTGTTAAATATTTGTGCAGATTTAAATGTAGTCAAAAACATCATTTTAATATGAATTCAGTGAATGTTGTAGACGTGTGGTGTGGTTATTGAATGGAATAATTCAATTTTGGGAATGTCTATTTTCTTAAAATAAGATGTATTTATCATCATTCGAGTAAATGAAACATAGTAACACACAATTCCACAGGACATAATTGTGGTCCTGACAGTCTAAAGCTAGACACTGCTAACTGTGGATTAACATGATTAATGTGGTTTACAATAAGTACTTATCATGCTTATACTATCTATATGATCATGATGATGGCTGCTCGAACTGTGCATCAAATATGATACTCTGAATTTTTAGTTTTACTTTCTGTTTCTCACGAAAGCTGCTGATATGTTTAAGCTCAGTCGCAATATATTTGGCAAAAATCAGGTCCTCATCTTCAACCTGTTCCTTTTGCTTATCTTTTACCGCCGAGGAAGATCCCTCACAAAACTTAGTCAAGGTCCTAATGGCCGTATGAAGCAGCTCGCTCTCAAGTATTCGTGTTCTTTTTCTCTCACGCAGACAGCTTGATGCCTTCCTCTTCTTTTCGGAGGTTGGTGTATGTGGTAACGTAGGGTATGGGGTTTGAATCTCAGGTATTATATCCAGTTCATTGCCGATGGTGTATTGGCTTGTATCATCGTCAGACTCCGAGGGCTTGTCAGATTCCTCCCATGGTTCAACACTGCCTTCCTGCGAATATCATCCATTGTTTAACCATTTTCAGATACATTTCAAACGCGGTCAACGGTAACCATGGTAACTAAATATATTTCCACTGAAATTATTCAAACAGATTGTGATGGAAGCTCAGTTAATACTGAGATTATTATTGGTGATTTTTTTTCATAAATGGAAATATTTCTGTCATTTGAAGCCGGAATTGCTAAAGCAATTCCAGCTTCAAATGACAAGTATATACTAAACTGAAAATATAATCAGCAGTGCAAAAATTGAATGATTTATGTATTAGAGGTCGATATCATGCAAATTGATCTATTCAGTTATTTTTCTATTTAATACATGACTTTGAAATATAAAATTAATCATTACTAAGAAATAAACATGTTAAAAGAACACAATCTGCCACATTGGGAAGTTCTAGATATGCCTACATGTACATAATTATGATCCCTTTATTCAAGGAGCCGACCAACTCACCAGCTTGACTGGTGCTTGGAATGCGTCTGTCACAGCTGGTTGATATATGTCTGTGGTGGGCCTGGTGTCCTCAGAAGGTGGATCAGCACCCTCCCAGCGCCGGGGTGTCACGGGGGGCCTGGACTCCTCAGAAGGCGGATCAGCAGCACTCTCCCAGCGCCGGGACGTCTCACAAGTCGCCTTACGTCCTATCACATACGGTTCCAGAAAATCCAGCATTTTGAAGTAGATCCACCTGGACACGTAGACCTCCCCGCCTTCACTTTGAGCCTTTCGCTCCTTCCTGATCTCTTTGGTGTAGTACGATCTCAGATTACGTATCTTGCTGTCCACTTCTGTTGCTGAAATGTACAAAAAAATGTTTCATATTGGTACGTGTGTTATAATCACCCCGAAGAAGTCGTTTAACCCATTAATCGCCGGTGCCGCATATATTCGGGTTTTTATTTTTTATTAGCATATTAAGTACCAGCTTTTAAACATGTTAAAGATAAAATGTGACATCAACCAGCAATATTTGATAACAGTTGACATCCATTTTGTCAAATCTGAATAATTTTCACTCACTTGGAGTTGTGGATCGCGTCAGCGAGACACAACTTCAAGTGGGTGAAAATTCAGATTGAATAATTTGGCGATTAAAGGGTTAATTATTTAGGGATTGTATCAAATTAAAGACAGTACCACCGCCAGCAAACACAAAGCATTTGTATAACATCTATGCAGCGTCGGCCCAACGTCTTCACATTGTACAAATGTTATACAGATGTTTTGCGTTTTCGGGGATTACCTTTCTGGTGCGCAAATGGATCGATAATTTGATATTTTTAGAGCCTACACCACAATAGTAGGCCTAATATCCCACAGCTGAGCAGATAACTGTTAAAAATATCAGTAGGTACGTGTGTGAACACAAGTAGACAATACCACTTTAACATGTTTAACACTGTATAACCTATAGCACCGGTGTTGATCTGAGAGCGAGTGGTTATCCACTAATATTAGATCTTTTAAACAAATATAAATCCTTTTTTTTGCTGCAGGTAGGCCTATCCTATACAGGAGACAATTTGCTTTTAATAGATTTCCAACAATGCCAATGTAACAGCTAAACTTTAGCATGCTTAATAAACGAATTTGAAAGTTTCAAATAGTAATCTCACATTGCAATAAATTGGCCTACTCAAAAAAAGATAAATTGACCATTTATTGAATTTTATGCTGATCAAACCAATTTATTTAGGTGAATGTTTTTTATGCCTTATTCACAAGTGACAGTTCCAGAAAAAGCAATGTTGGATTTTTGTTGATTCATCGTATACAACGCTGGCTCAACATTAACCCAACCAACATTGGTTCGATGTATCGCGTTTAAAAGAGACTTTGACCCAATGTTGGTTTAATGTTGGCCCACCGTCTGCGACGCTGGTCCAACAATAAACCAACATTGTGTCCACGTCTTTTGTTTAAGCCTGGGTTGTTATTTCTTGCTTTCTGACTTACCAGAAACTCCTGGCAACTGGGCTGCTATTTCTTTGATATGTTCCCGTCGTCTACGTTTGTCGTGGTACTGGCTGTGAGTCGTCATCCACAGGCTGGGCTCACGGGCGTACAATTCCACCATTTTAATGATCCGTGGATCAGTCTCCTTCTCCATGCTGTTCCTCAGGAATCCATGCACATTACTGGACTCTGTGGTACTACTCGTTTCCGCCGTGTTGATATTTATTTGGTATGCAGACCACAAGGACAACTGTCTGTCACCTCTAGGATTCTGCTTTTGTTCTCAAACAGCCGCAAATCTTCATCTCGATTTTAAAATCCGATGCGTTTTGTCACAGGAAAGCACACTGTGCGCGCGCCGGGTCGTTTACACCGCGTCTGTCCAAACGGACTCGAGCGCCATACCAGCGCATAGTGTGTATCATGCCGTGGCCTGATTCTGTGTGTCAGACCATACGATCATGACGCATGTGTGTACACATGTGTCATGACAGCCTGGCGCTTGTAAACCGTATCGCAAAGAGCGTATTTTATTAAACGTGTTATCTGTGCTTCAACGACGATAGCAACCCAGCAAACGTCTACGACGTTGGCGCAATATTAAACCGACATTGTTTCAACGCGTGTGTTTGTTTGGGTTAAGAATCGTCACGAGAGCGTATGTGCTTCAATGCTAAAATAAAAACAATATATTTTGTTGATTTTATGTCGGGAGAACGTAGCAGAATAGTCGCAATAGCCCAGATTACATTATGAGATCAGCTTTGATTCTAGGTTTATGTCTGGTGCAATTAGCATACAACATTAAAGCAAACACGTCGACTCAGCGTTGAATTAATGTTGGGCCGACAACAGTGATGACAGCTTGAAGAAAGGGAAATTTACCATAGATGTTTACCAGGATACAGTCCAGAGCCCGTGTTCTTGTACAAGTTGCGATATATCGTAGGCCTAGGATTGGTCGAGATGGCCATCTCGACCAATCCTAAGCCTACGATATATCGTAACTTGTACATAAATTTCACATCACGCCATCACCTGATATAAGCCTAATATCCGCTTGTTACAATGCCGATTTGATTTTAAATTGTGCTCAGAATACACATTCCCATTACCTAATATGTGACAAAAATGCTGTAAAGGGGGGGGGGTAAAATATTGCTCACATTATTTTTACTGATATCATGTGTGTACCCTATCCCCTGGCAAGGGACAGTCACTCTTTGAAGACATAATTCATATAGGCCTAATATGCTTTGAAACAAACTAGGATGTGTTTGTTGGGGGGCGGTTTCACCAACGTTTCGAAAAATATAATCTGATTCTATTGCCCTTGGTTTCACCAACTGGCTCCAAACCCATTCAAGTCAGTCCTAAGCAGTGTTAAGCCCACTGATTGGTTGACATTTGATCACGTGTTGATATTTAAGACAGAATTTGACCTTTAAGTCGGATGGTGAATACGGGCCCTAATGGTTTTTATTGTGAATGGCTAAAACACCAGCTTATATTTTATGGTTTCTAGTTTTTGCAGCGCCCCGGGTTGAGCAAGGACGTTTAATAACCTCCACGGGTTGAGTAAGACTATATACCACGTGATCAAGGGGGGGGGGGTGATAACACACCCCTGCCGGTGGGCCGGTCTAACACAATAAACGTCACTGCTATACAGCTTATCACAGTTATCAGAAAGAAAGAGAAAAAAGGAACAGCTAATGAAGTTTGACATTGCAATGTCAAACTTCATAGCTATTCTTTTTTCTCTTTCTTTTTGTTGTGAGAAATTTAAAAAAATCAGTAATAGTCGCTAGTGCTGGCGACAGAAAGAACAAAAACATCCTAGATGTAGTTTATATACGCCAGTCTACAGTGTTTACAATCAGCACGATACATTGACCCAATGATGATTCAATGTTGGGCCATCGTCTGCGACGCTGGCCCAACATTGAACCAACATGGGGTCAGTGTATCTCGTTTGCTGGGCTAGTTTACGTCTACATTCTAGCAGCATTCAACAAAGTTCCCATTCAGTGTTTGTCCCCGTTTTTCCGTTGTTTGGTGGTAGCTTACAGCATCACATATCATGTTTATTTACGCCAACATTAAACCCGCACTCCATCTGAAGAGGGACGTATCTTGATTCTATTAACAGGTCAGACAGATGAATTACCCAAAAAATACAATTCTGCACGACAAAGACAAACAGCAGTAACGGAGTAACGGAGAATTTTAAAAGTAAGCACCCGTAAACAGTGGTAACTGCAGACTTGACAAGTATCCAGTTACAGCAGCTTGGTTTTCCATAGCAGAATTCAGCTATGGCCCTGAAACGTATTAAATGTAAATTGGGCCAACGTGCATTTTGTTCACCCAAATTAGTGTTCTTAACTCGCTGTTAAATGTATTGAGCAGTATGTTTTCACAGCCAATGCATCAAATTGATTTTGTCAATTTATTCTACAGTAGTAGTACATAGTTTTAATTTAATTAATCATTGCTACGCTGAGCGATGCTAATCAAGCGTTTTTCAACTGTTTTCTACAACAAAAGTTACCAAATAATTATGCAGCGGTAATTCCCAAGTGAAGTCCCCAATAATTCGTCAGTTTGGATATGAAATAGTGTATCTGCCACTTTGTGAAGTGGCGGATACACTATTTCATATCCAAATGGATAAACTATTACTTTGTTATTTAACCCTTTATTCATTCTGAATTTTCACTCACTTGAAGTTGTGTATCGCTGACGCGATCCACAACTTCAAGTGAGTGAAAATTATTCAGATTTGACAAAATGGAGGTCAACTCTTTTCAAATCTTGGTGGTTGATTTCACATTTTATCTTTAACATATTTAAAAGGTGGTACCTAATGTGCTAATAAAAAATGAAAACTCGAATATATGCGGCACCGGCGGTCAAAGGGTTAACAGGTCTAGTTTTTAAACGTTGGCGGTTTGTTTTTCCCTGTGAAGCTGGCGACCGTTTCGATTCAAAATCCTTTACTTTACATGATATGTTGATTATCATAACTCCCATGTAGGCCTATAGTCGTCACGCGACTCTCAGATAAACCCCCATTTGCAATAAACGATACGCGCGTGATGAAGAATCGTTAAAATACCAAATGACTGCGGTGAATCCCACTGAAAAAAATTAAGTTTAATGTTATCTTAACATTTACGGCGCTAGCATAACTACAGTATAGATTTCCAAATGTTTGGTCTCAAATTAAACAAATATGAGTAATAATCTCACCCACTTTAAGTTGACACCACTTCAAGTGGGTGATTTTTTAAATTGAGCTATGACTTGAAATGACGCTGCGGTTTGACTAATATATTTATAAAAATTCGGGTGTAACTCAATGTTAAACATATAGCTCTGCAGTTGCAATAGAAGCTTGCATTACATTTTCAAAATCATTATCTTAAAGGCACAAACTTGACGGTTGTGAGGGTTGTGAGGGCTTCTCCTAACTAAGTAACCGATAAAATATCAAATAGCTTCAGAGAAAACACGATATACTGTTTACAACATGTTGCTAAATCAATCAAATGTTTTACACAGGAAAATGTCTATGTGTTATGTTAAACGGGCCACATGCAATGTCTCCCAGACACACATAAATAATGACCTGATAATGTGTGACGTCACGCATATTTTACACAGCGGGTGGGTGATTATCTTCTAATCGGACAGTTCATGTGTAAGACATAAATCCAGGCTTGTCCATTAAATAGAACACATTACCATTAATTACGAGTTTCAGAAGACGTGAAGACGATTCATAAGCGGGACAATAAAATAGTATTATATAACCAACAGCATCAGTTTAACCCTTTAATCGCCAAATCATTCAATTTAAATTTGCACACACTTGAAGTCGTGTCTCGCTGACGCGATCCACGATTTTAAGTGAGTGAAAATTATTCAGATTTCACAAAATGGAGGTAAACTGTTTTCAAATATTGCTGATTGATGTCACATTTATCTTTAACATGTTTAAAAGGTGGTACTTAATGTGCTAATAAAAAATGAATCTCCGAATGTATTCGGCACCTGTGGTTAAAAGGTAAAGTCATTCAGTACAATATGTTTGCAGAAGGTTGCAACCATAAGCTATAATTCCCATAAGATTACAGCCCGTTGGAAAACGTAGTACTCCGCTCCATCCCACTTAAGACTGGGATTATCTTATTATCTTATTCCTATTAGATCAGTTAAGACTGGTCCTAGCCTTCTAATAGAAGTGAAATAAAGTGAAGATAACCTCAACCTTAATCCTTAAAATTTTGTTTATGAAAATCTTGGGAGGCCAAAGGGTTTTTTTCAATTTTCAATCATCATAACTGTCTTAGATAGCTCTTTCAGATTAATTTGCATACCTATGTTATGGGTCTACGGCCATTATAAATTTTTAATCTTACAGTGCGGGGATCGACTTTAGACGTCAGAATCTGACGTCTACAGACGTCAGATTTAAAGTCGATTTTTTTAAAGTCGATCCCCGCGCTGGGGTTAAGATGTTTAGAATTTCCAACTACATTTGCCAGTATTAACGCGATATAGAGACGACGTCGTTTCCGTATAAGATAGAAAGGAAAAATGCTACAGAAGCCGGACAAGTGACACTGGCACAGAAAATCCGATGACAGCTCATATTATCATCCTGTCATGGACAGTGAAGACGTGACCGCATTCTTGCGTCTTCCCCTGTCTCTGTGACAGGATGGCCCACACAGGCGTTTGGCGTGATATATAATTATACATGAGGCATGGCCTGCAAAAGACGGCGACAAGCCTGCATCGAAAAGGCAACAAGGAGACTACGATGGCAATATCTCGACAAATTAGGTTAGTTCGACATGGGCCGAACTCGCGACGTTGTGCCTGCGTCGTGGTGACGCTTTACTCTAGACATTCACCCAATGCTGTTTCAATGTTGGTCCACCGTCTTCGACGCTGGCCCAACATTGAAACAGCATTGGGTGAATACCTCGTGTTTGCTCGGAATCTGACCATAAGTAGGCATCTCTGGAAAAAGAAGAAAAAGAGGAAGTGTGAGTGATGGAGAAGAGAGCTGGCGAGAAAGGAAGCCGCACTTGTCAGCGTCGTAGATCATCTTTCTGCACACACGAAAACATGTCCGGTGTCTCCTAACGTAGAACTGCCGTCTCAATACGAATGCCGTAAATACGGAAGTATTAAATGCTTTATATTTTATGTGTTACACCTTGTACATATTTTTTGAAATATTATGGTTATATTAGATTTATTATTTTTTTGCACCTCTAATGTGATACTTGCACGCACGCGATTAACCCTTATTAACGCGATTAACCCTTAAAGCGCTTTTTATAAACCATGGCGACAAATGTTTTTTTCCAATTCATCATAAATGTTTTAGTTAGCCCTTTCTGCTTCATGCGAATACCTATGCCATGGGTCTACTTGCATTATGCATGTCCCACTATTTCAGCGCGGGGATCGAATTTCGACGTCAGAATCTGACGTCTACAGACTCTGACGTCTAAAGTCGATCCCCGCGCTGTAAGGGTTGGTGTATGTCTGTTATACATGGTGACCCAGACATCATTTTAATATAGCAAACAAATCTTGGTTATTCACAATAAATACATAGCTGGCCGTACTCCTTAACAGCCTAATGCACTGCCCCGGTGTCAGTGAAACCTGAAACGTCCCAGGAAAGTTTCGGTCAAAATTGGAATCAGAAGTGTTGGCAGGAAAAAGGTTAAACATAACAGAATTACAGATTCGCATCGTATCATCACAATGCGATAAAATAGTCGTAAATGCCACTTTAGAATGCGCACTTTTATTCCGATATAACGATATATGATATATGTGTCGGGAATCAATATCTACGTCTGATACTCGACAGCTGGAAAACAATATGTTGAGTCCTTTGTTGATATCAAAAAGCAAATATTTGGCGCCGAAAACAGTCCGATAAAATGTGATAAGCTGTGACTCGAACCAGTGGTTTCCGGGCGGCTGGCCTTTAAGCTGGCTGAGTTTCCCCAGCAAACACGAGACGTTGAACCATTGTTGGTTCAATGTTGGGCCAGCGTCGCAGACGCTGGCCCAACATTGAAACAACAATGGTTGCAATTTTTTATTTCTTGTGACTTCTATACCGCCAGCTAATGATTACACTGGCGATTATATGCCTGTTGATAACAGGAGCTGATTAGGACGAAGGTGCCAGTCAATGTGTTTTCGTGTTAGGCACCATTCAAAACATGTGAGCATGATTAAAAACACCAATACACCGCTATTTATATAAGCAAATTTAGGATAAATGGAATTGTTATCAACTGGTGGGAATTATAACTTCCGGACAACTACCATATCGCTGTTTATAATTATGTTCCTTTGAAAGGTAAAAATTGATTGGGGTGAAGACTAAATTAAATGTATGACTTCAAAAACTGTCTATCCTTGGTTTAATGTATGATTTCTATGTCTAAATAATATTATCAACAACAATGTCTCAACAAAATTGTGAAACAGGAAATGGTAGCGTTTTATCGTGAAGTTTAGTATACCTGCAATTTGATCAACTTGAGTTGACAAATCTGAGAAGTTACAGAACGGACATAATATAAACATTAGAAAACTCATTTCTCATTCACGTCAGTAGCGTTAGACACGTGATTCCTCCGAGACTAGACGCAGACACGCTGTAAGATTTTGCTTGTTTTCTTGTTTTTCTGGAGACCACTGCTGCGATCGGTCCGTTTATTTATCCGCGATTTATCATGCCGTCGTTTATCCAGCTCTTTCACCCGTGCCATTTGTCCGCGTCGATTCAACCCCCTAAGCGCACAAGTCCATCCAATCCACGAAGATGCATATGTGCATAATATTTCAACATTTAGCTTAGAGGCATGAGTCAAGTGTCAAATTATCACTAAGACAAGGCCTCATCAGATCAGATCATTAGATCAGTTTCAGAGAAGTACTTGCCATTCAATTCCAACCACGAAACACCAGCTTACATCTTAATAAGCGGCAAAATTAATTTTCTGGATAATCCAGATATTTAAAATTAAGGAGAGAATAATCAACAAAATTATTCATTTTTATGTATAATGGTTAATTAACATTATTTATAACATTGTTAATTCTGGTAATACTTTTCAGAGCTTTCTTGAGAAATTAAATGGGTCTAAACTGTATCCCTATCCAGTTGCGAATCTGTACCAGGGGATAAAATTCCAGATAATGTTGTAGCTCAATCTGGATTATCATTAATCGTCCCCTTGGATATGAAAGGGTGTATCTGCCACTTTGTGAAGTGGCAGATACACCCTTTCGTATCTAAGGGAAGGGTTTGTCTCCACCACTCACTCACGTCACTGACAACAGCTCTATTTATCCTGTAAAAACTGCCCTCTGCCAATATTTGTACTCAATAATCGTTCACCTTTGACTTGGCCTCCTTTATCACAGCTGGTGGTGGCATGCGCTGTCGTAGTACTGGCTCAATGCTGGTTGCCCATATTGAGCCAGCACTACGACAGGTCTGTGCTTCTATAAATCTGCGCGTGGAATGGAGTTTTCCGTCTCTTTTGAGGCAGCGAATGATTGAATGAATTAATGATTGAACTGGGCTTTAGGCCACATTTGTGCACAATCAGGCTAAACTGGACCTCCTGAGCCTCGAGACACTTTAGACGAAATTTGAGCAATGACTGTCTTAGGTCGAGCACGCTACCCCTTGGTCACTAAATTAAGTCAGCTAATCGCCACCATCAACCTGATCGCCAAGTCACTCGAGGAGAACAAATTGATAATACCTGAAATTAGTACTTGTCTTTTGAAGTTCATGCTTCAGTAACTGACATTGTTGCTTACATAAAGTCCTCCAGATAATTAGGAGAAACCATAGAATATAATACTTTATAAATTCCTTGGTGAAACCAAGAATGCACGAGGACAACTCTTTTTGTATTCTTGGGCATAATCACTTTTTTCATGTCATGTTTTCCATCACAATAATTGTAAATTTTAAATATTAATCCCTTACAACGCTGAATTATTTTTGTATAAACCATGGAGACCAAAGAGTTTTTTTCAATTTGAAATCATCATAAATGTCTTAGTTAGCTCTTTCTGATTCATTTGAATACCTATGTTACGGTTCTATACATTAGAAATATGTTATTTTTTTCAGTGTGGGGACCGTCTTTATACGTCAGAATCTGACGTCTACAGACGTCAAATTCTGACGTACAAAGAAAATTCCCGCCCTCTAAAAGTTTAGTGTATCACGAACAGTTTTTTCATCAAGACAACTACACTTCACTTAATTGATTAAATTACAGCGTTAGAGCTTCCTTGTCCAGCACGAGCATGAATTAGTGGGAAATTTGTTAAAAAAAGAAGCGGGCTGCCGGGCTATCCAAAATAACTTTCGTTCAATTCATTCCGATCCTTTTTCCAGGAACACTTAAATTATAGTAAACAAATTAAAGATAAACAAAGATGTCATAGTGCTTTTAACTCGTGTCAGCGAAAATCAAATTAGTTACAAACCATTGAAGCATCAACATTCAATGTATACCCCTAGTAAAATAAAGCTAAAAGACAAACACCTATACTGCGGAGACTCATACCATACGAATTGCTATATCAGTAGGTTCACTCGTACTCAATGCCTCTCAGGCCAGCCTGAGAGGCATTGAGTACGCGTGAACCCTGGCCTGAGAGGCGCTGAGTGCGAGTGAACCTCTGGTAATTAGCTACCATCCCTCATTCACGCCCACCTTAGTTCATGCCCTATTTCTTTCATATTTTTAGCACACTGGATCCGCGTTATTACTAGGCGGCTGGCGGGAGTTTTAGGGATTTACGCGCTATAAATGCGGCTCGAGTGTTTACGATCCCCACAGCTCCCGACCCATTTCCGTATTTACAGCGCATGCGTAATGCCGGCCGCATAAGCAATATCTGAACATCCTAACAGCGTGGCTTTAAATGAAACTGGATGTCTTGTACGCGATGACCTTGTATCCAGTTTCAAAACCAACAGATTGTCTCCACCACATTCAGTGAATTAAAGTTATATCCACGTGTGAAAATATGATGAAATTAACGATAATACAAGGAAAACCAACTATGTTTTGTTCTAATCGAAATACACTAATTGTTGCAGAATACACAATGTGGCAGAATAATAACGTTATTATGTATAATTATACAGTTAATCTAAATTGAAAAATTACGAAAAAAAAAGAAAAATAGTACATTGATATATAGCTTTAATAATTCTAAACACTTCATCACGCAGTTGCAGGTTATGGTATAATTGTCTGGCTACATATAAGTGAAAACAGGTGATACATAACAATGTTATATATAATTATCTGAGCAAACACAAGTCGCAGGCCCAACATTAGCAGCATTGGAACAACACTGTGCCAGGGTATGTGTCCCATTCGTCAACAATCTATTGTATCATGATTGTATCCAACCTGCGACAAAATTGATTAAGTCCAGTCGGGTAGACACATTAATCGGCAAGCACAAGACATTGACATAACGTTGGAATAATGTTGGGCCAGCGTCCCGACGCTGGCCCAACGTTAATCCAACGTTGTGTCAACTTCTCGTATTTATAGCAGATCGCCGTGATCACGACAGAGTGGTCAACAGGCATTGGTCAGTCTGTATGGTCAGCCAGGACACATATCTCACTTTGGGACGTCCCTGCTACTTCCGGTTGACCAGCCGCGGCGGCCTTGACAGGGACATCAACCCGTCTAGTGCTGCTGCGCTTCTTTTACGATCTTTCCCAGCTGTGTCAGACGAGATGTCGGCACGATTTCCACAAGCACTAGGAGAACATCGCGATCGACCTACTCTGAGATATTTTTTATTTCAACTTGGCTGGAATGGTAGCCCGGTACTACATTATACAGTTATACAGTATATATAACAGTATAGTACACATACAGTATATATAGGAACACCGTGTCGAATCGGTCTCGTCGAAAATGACAGGTCAAACTTTGCAAATATCGGATAAATTCTTCAATAAAAACTTGTCTATAAAATGCACACGCAGCATTGTTAATATAAAGGACTTTACACCTTTTTGCTAATATCGTCGCCACGGAGCTAAAGGATCCTATCTGACACTCGTTAGAGTGGCAGATAGGATCCTTTAGCTCCGTGAAGCCGATATGTTGGACCAAGGATGTTTGGATCAATCATTGAGGACCAATGTACAATACTGACGGTATCTTAGCCAACATGACTTATGGTGGCTCCAGACGTTGGCCCAACACTGAACTATAGCACTGGGCCAATGTATATCGTGTATTTGAAATTGCTAATTATATTGCATTGATACCAAAATACTAATAACGGAGAAGATATTAGCAATATTACGAGATCGATTAATTGCTTTGTATATGAATTGACCCTCTGTTTATTATATTTTACGAATAAAGCTTTACGTCACATGGCATCATTGTAATGCAAAGTCAAAAGGCTGTAACTCTTCAGTTTTAAGTAATCTGATACCGTGTTTTTGCATTGCAGAGCAGAGGGAACCAAATTATTTGGGTACTATAAGCAAATATTCACTCTATAAGCAAACATTAAAGTGTATAATAATATATGTCCACTTTAAAATGATCGCGTTGGCTTTGTCCCAGCAATTGACCCAATGTTGTTTTAAAGTTGGGAAACATTGAAACAACATTAGCTCAATTTTTCATGTTTTCAAGGTGTTATGCGTAGATCCCACAAAATGACAATATACCGAAAACAATACCGAGCGATGGCTCACAAAGAGTTGATTTAGAGGGTACTCTCTAAAAACAATACCGAGCTGTGGCCAACAAAGAGTTATTTTACCGGGTACTCGCTCTCTGGGGCTGTGCGGGTCCAGCTTTTTCACCGCTCCCCGCAGAGAACAGGGATATTGTTTGCGGCCAGTCATAACTCCTCCTCTTTCCCTCGTTCCCTTTTTCCCGCGCGGCAGATTTATGTGTCGCGCGGGTGTTTTTGCGGATCGGGGGTATGAGGCGGCGAATTCCATATGAACAGCGCCAGCCCACCAAACACGAGGCATCGAGCCATTGATGGTTCAATGTTGGGCCAGCGTCATAGACGCTGAACCAACATTGAACCAACAATGGCAGATCGCTTATACACACGGGGTATTAACCAGATGTTGAACCAATGCTGGGCCGGCGTCGCCAGCATTGGTTTATCTTTGGACTGCTTTCTCCTGTTTGATTGGAAATGCTTCTGGGAATTTCTCGGCTTCCTTTCTTATTGAAACGAGACTAATAAACCGAGTTTTTCCAGTAATCCTCACAGAATATGAAGCCTATATATAGTCTGAGTATATAGAGCAACACGCGGCGCGGTGAATGAGCTATAGCTTCAGATCGCCTGCAGCAATTATTATTCTCTGTTCTACAAGTACAAAGATGAGATGCCGGACCTCGCACAGATTGACCCGTATAACGCTGAAATATGTCTGTTTAAACTATAGAGACCAAAGAGTTTTTCCGAATTTTAAATCATTATAAATGCCTTAGTTAGCTCTTTCCAGTTCATTTGAATACCTGTGTTATGGGTCTACGGCCGTGATAAATATTTCAATTCTTTCAGTGCGGGATCGACTTAAGATGTCAGAATCTGACGTCTATAGACGTCAGATTCTGACGTCTAAAGTCGATTCCCACACCGAATGGGTTTATCTTTGGCACGCTGCATCCACCTCCGCATTTTATGGAATTTCGCATTTTTCCCAACGTGTGTAATATTTTGTAATTTTGTTCTTTAATTTTGTGGTGGGGTGGACTTGGAGGTATAATGCGCAAGGGTTCGAGTCCAGCCTGAACCGGATATGGATTTGGATACAGTAATATAGATTTCCAAACTGTCCAAAGGCCTGGAAGATGCATTGCCCGTGGAAATGTGCTATATATCTGTATATTAAAGTATTCTTTTGAAAAGAGTAGAACATCTTCTTGTGCAGAAAATGACCAATATCAACACTGGTGGTACTACATTCGTGAACGCATGTGGTGGTTTGTGCTGACATATAAAACAAAATATCACCAATGTTGTCCATGGATTGTTTTAATGACACAACGTTCAATTTCACATGACGGATTAGCCAATCACCGCCCGTCGATCAGTTGTTATTTTAAATCAGATTTATAATACCATACCTGGGCCGAAATTTCTTACCAAATGACCATTGAACAAGCGGTGGTGATGAGAGGGGGAAATATGGAGTCCACACATTCTCGAGGCTCGGATTTAACTCGGTATGGAATCCATCCATTCTGGTCGTAGTCACTCGGATTTAACTCGGCCGCGGAGTGTTATTCAGCACCAGAAGGGCGGTAAATCTCTTGATGCCCGCCGTATTACTGCGCGATTCACACAACCAGGACGACAGATTCCTAGCAAACACGAGACATTGACACAATGTTGGTTCAATGTTGGGCTCACGTCGTAGACGGCGGCCCAACATTGGACTAACACTGGGTCAATGTCTAGTGTTTCCTGGGTGGGCAGGATGTCCTTCTTCACACACGATCCTACCATTCTTAGGCCCCTATGGATCGGGGGGGGGGGGTTCTGATACAGATGGACTCTGTGGTTCCACAAACACGACTAAGGCCAATGGTGTCGCGCAAGAATTCTCAGACGTCAACCCAACCCGCTTGCAAAGCCAGACCACCATCAAAACACCGTTAGCCGGGCATCAGGACGTAAATCCACGGTTATTCCCAAGCTCCAGGATTTACTGGCCTTCGCAGCTTGTATTTCCCTCACTGCCCGCTTTTTTACACCTGCAACTCGTTTTCCCCACAGCTATTCCAGAATCCATAATTCGGTCACATTCATCACGGGGCTAAGTATACGGCCGGCCTTGCCATGAACGGCAGGGGAGCGTTTTTGTGGCCTTTTTACTGGGGGAGCAGCACCGAAATGCCACCTCAGTAATGTCAAAAATGCCGTGAGAAGATGACAGACGAAACGGTAAGTGTGTAGGCGCATCTCCCCAGAATAGAGGGATTTAGTACGTGGAAAGGTCCTTGGGTGGAGTCCATTCATATACAGAGTCTATATCTGGAGAGGACACGGACAAATGCAATGGTGTACACACTGCACATATATATAGCTCATAGGAGCAGAGAGTAAACTTTGCACTGCACGATTACATAATCACCTACAGAAAATATATGTTCCTGAGCAGGCACTGAAAGACAAACTTTAAACTGCTGCTAATTGGCCTTTTTTGTGCAAACATGTGTGCGTATCTTCTCAGCAAGTTAACACAGGAAGCGTTAAATTAAATAATTTACATTTTCACCCCCTTGAAGTTGTGTCTCGCTACCGCGAGCCACAACTTCAAGGGGATGAAAATTACTCATATTTGTTTATTTTGAGACCAAAATAGTAAATATTTGCAAATCATGATGCTTCAACGCTCCCAATAACTAATAAATCCTAATAAAAATGGATTACCAAAGGCATTCAAATTAACCAAAAAGAGCTAACTAAGTCATTTGTGAGTATTTCAAATTGAAATAAACTCTTTGGTCTCCATGGTTTGTATAGCAGTATTTTAGCGCTTTCAGGGTTACAATGAGTAATTATTTTCAGTGACTTGGAGATGTAAAATACTCAAACGATCCCGACCTCAAATCAAACCTTAGCGACCTATTTATTTTGATAGGTTATACATTTTTTTCAAATAATGGCATAATATGGGGCATAATTTACTTAAACATGTAATTGCAAGGTATGGCATATGACACACATTAACTCTTCTGTTTTTCCCCAGTAATACCGTAATCACTTACTTCGAGGAGAACATTTTTGCAGTTTCAGCTGTGAGATAATTGGCAGAGAATGAGGCTTAAGCTGTACTAGCGCCAACAGAGTTGGTACAGCGTCGAACATCAATCTTAGAGACGCTAGAGCACTACCAAAGAGTTCCTCCTTGCCAACACCAAGGACCATTAATACCAACCATAATCCTCTGCTCTGATTGCAATGCCACTCCGCACAAACTCATTCTCAACGCATCTCATTGGCTGTTTATGACTGGGCGACCTTGACATCTTGTGATGAAAGCAAAGAACAGCAGGTGGAGGCTAGGCTAACCCTTATCTTGCTGATCACGACTATTGTCGTTTTGTCTGTTTTATTAGTCGACCAATCAAGTCACTGCTATTGGGAATGTATTGTGTGTCTCAATAATCAAGATTTGCTAATATTTGTGCGAAAAAATTAAACAAATATGAGTAATTTTCAGCTACTTGAAGTTGTGGGTCGCGTTAGCGAGACACAACTTCAAGTAGGTGAAAATTTAAATAAATTACCTTAGCAGGATAAGGGTTGAGATCTCACAGAGCCTGGGAGAGGTAGAGGATGCAGCGACAGTTTGTCGTCTGTCTATATATTTATAATCCCCAAATCATCCTCTAATGCAGATTGATGAACATTTGCTACATTTTTCTGGCGTAACGTATAAGATTCCTGCAATTTATGACGTAGTTGAAATATTATTATTTGCACAGGAGAGAGGGATTATCTATTCTCCAGAAGATCTCAGGGGTACTATATCGCCTCTGCATGTGCAACGAGATCTGAACACAGTGCCAAAATGTGGCTCCTAAACTGTCAACATTGCGTATTATAGCATTCAGATTAGACCATAATGCTTCTTTCTTATCCTTTCTTGTCAGATCATCTGCGATGCACATCTTTCCTCGGCAATGCCTCGCCACCGAGGTGGCGAGGCATTGCCCAGGAAAGATGACGATGTGGCGCGACATGATTTGGAAAGAGGTATTGCCAACATCATCGTGTGGCTAGATGTGTACGTGCAAGGAGGTAAAAAGGACTCCCTTGATAAAAGTAATAGAACGTGTCTAAGAACCCCGAACTGTATCCACTGTTAATGTTTTTCTGTTATTTTAGTGTTTCAGTCGTCGGTGTGTCAGTTTGCAAACAAAACTAACAATACGTAAATGTTGCCTAAAAATTGAGTTAGACTAAAGTGGTCTGTAACGATGTACTCATACATTCCATATTACGTCACTTGGACGTTTTAGTTCCATCTTTATTTATACGTGACGCAATACGTCAGCAGGCTTAAAAATACGCGAGTATGCCAGCAGGTCCAAAGCAATAACCATGACACGGACTCTGGGCCAATGCTGTACCAGTATTACGTATTTGTGGCCGTCTTCTGACAGGACTGTCGCTGTAAATCATCTCATTCAACCACGATATGTGATACAGTTTTTCACAAGTGCCTCATCTCCTTATTCATCATGTCTGCATGTAGAAACACCGTCCCAGCTAGAATTGCATCAACACTGAGCCAGTGCTGGGCAACGTCTGCGACGTTGGCCCAGCATTGGCTCAGTGTTGATTTGTCGCATTATGCATGGCGATACACGTGTTGCACAGCTGCATTGGCAGCACGCTGTGCCCGACCAGCGTACAGCCACAGAAGCCGATGGCGACCGGCACGTGCCAAAAGAAGGACAAACAACACCAGCAACCGTTCACGCTCTACAACCTATCACCTCAATCTCTACATTCTATTTTGAAGATGATTCGTTTTATAATGGAATAAGTGGCGCAAGGTATTGGTGGTTATGCGATGATAATTTTTTTTCGAAATTCAACCCATTTTGCGTGGAATAATGAGTTGCCCAAGATAGCACTGTGACCAAATATTCTGACGTTAATAACACAAATGACATTCTAAAAAAGCATATGTACATATGTGATCCACCGAGTGAATTGCGCGTTGAAGGATATGACATCGACGAAAAACATTGTATAATCTTCTTATGCATTAATTTGCTGTCCCTGACATAACACAGCTAGATGATGGTGACTGACTGGTCCATTTATAACTTATTCTTGCACATACCACAGTTTCAGTATACAAGAGTACAATCAACTTTGAATAAGCTTGTATGTGAAGACTCTGTTTACAACATATGCTACTTGAAACTCCGATCGATTACACCTACGTTTAAGGGCATTAGCACTGTAACAGATTGCGGAACAAAGACAACTATACATAATTATCTGTTACTAAGTAGGCTAAATGAAACACATACCAGCCAGTCTAAACAGCTCAATATGTATTAACACATCAAGCTCAAGGTGTAAGGTGAATAGCTGAGCAATTGCGAAATTACCTTGAACTTATGTGTCATCCAACAAAAGCAAACTCATTGCTGGACATACGCCCCTGACATATCGGCTAGACGCAAAGTGAACGCTGTGTCGGCGTAATTGTAGACGTGTAAAATAAATAGCAAATTTTAAAAGCTTAGAATCTCACCCTAAATTTATCAGGGAATATTTGTCTGGTGTAGCGGAGCAGTTTGCTACACAATAATGCTACACAAAAATATGTTTATGTGGCGATTTTGGCATGGAGAATAACACTTCTACTTTACTTGGCACATGCAAGGCTGCTAAGCTGCTACACAATTTTTCTGGAACAATTTATGTAATAAAGCACCCAAGTATTTACTAAAACATAAAGACAAGAATAGAGCAAAGTGGAATAACAGCTCATTTACAGGATATAAAACTCTATAATAAGTGACCAACACTTCAGGTGTTAGTACATGCGTCTTTGAGGACCATGGGACGACAAGTGTTAAATAACGAGCAGCAGGCCCTCTGGGGATTAAACACTGGTGGCTCTTTATGACCAACAACCAGATGCAGACTCACCGCAGAAGTACAGCTATGTCTCAACGGTGGGCCGGCGTTGGAAACGCCGGCCACCGTTGAGACATAGCTGTGCCGCCGTTTCTTGTTGCTCAATCGCCAGAAGTACCAGGAAACGATCGCCGTCTGGCAGGCCCTGTGTACCTCTCCCAGAAACCTAAACACACCCGGGTACAATAAAGAAGCCCCAGACGTACCACACACCCGCGCAAACAAATAGGCCGACAACTGACACTGCCATATTCATACGCAGTTTCCGGTTCCAGGTGCAGGCAGTTGTTGTGTTGCTGGTGTGCTGGGGGTTTGCCATGAGTGCATCACCACCCGTCAACATAAATGTGGAGCATTTAGACAAATTGAACATCCAAACACGTTTTACTGTACAAGTTAGCTTATGATAATCTATTAGATTAAAATGTAAAATCACATGTATTTTAATCTGTGTAATATCTGAACACAGCATTCAATCTCAAATGAATATGATTTTTTAAATGAAAGCGTTCTGTTTTTCTTACTACGTTCTAATTAGTAAGTGATTGTTCAAATACTTTGCTTGTGTCTTTTTTTAACTAAACATCTGGTTTATATCATTTCATGGCGCATAGTGTCTACGAGATCACCATTTCACGATCTACTTATTATTGTCTGCTGCTAATCTTTCTATTACTATAAATGATTGTAGTATTAAAGCGGATATACAGTGACTGTTCATCTTGAGGACAATCAGACTGATAATTAGAAATATTTACGCAGAGAAGCAGTAAACACATAAAGAAGTTGTGCATGTGTGAACACGAGGCCATCCCTTGCCCTATGTATATAGAAACCAACGTGTACAGCACAGATCCCAGTGACTATCCTAATAATTGATGGAAACCTTTGACATCCCATTTACCCTTACAACGCTGACGTATTGTTGTATATAAACCATGGAGATCAAAGGCTTTTTTTTATTTTGAAATCATCATAAATGTCCTTGTTAGCTCTTTCCGCTTCATTTGAATACCTATGTTATGGGTCTACGACCATGCTTTAGATTTTTAATTCTTTCAGTGCGGGGATCGACTTTAGACGTCAGAATCTGACGTCAATAGACGTCAGATTGTGACGTCTAAAGTCGGTCCCCGCGCTGAAAGGGTTAAAGTACTCAGACATGATATTGGTCAAGTCGTGATTTGAAACAGAAACAGTTGAAGCAATCCTTGCCACACTCATACTCAACCACACCTATCTCCACATTAATCATCATAATAGCGGCGCTGCTTCATTTTTTCTCTGCGCCACTTCATTGTTTCTCAGAAAGAGCAGACGGGATGAATTCAGATCCAGGAATTATAGGAGAGGGTTTAACATCCGCTATATCATCTAGGAATTCAATCTGTGCAACCATTGATTCAATTCTGGGTCAACGTCATAGACGTTGGTCCAGAATTGAATCAATGGTTGTATTATATTACATGTCCACTAGGATCCATGCAGAAGCTGTCACGATAAGCGTGTCCATTGACGGATTGCCGTGTCCCGGCTTTCGCGGATTGTAACATTAAAATAGCCCACCTTGGATCACGATCGAATACCACAGTTTACCATGTTTACACGCACAAGTGATATGAACACCAACAGGTTAGACAGTGTATGAGGATAAATCTAAATATCTATTATTGTACATGCAATATATTTTACTGCAACTATTCTTGATTGATAATGATTTAATATCATATATTATATTATCTGACTACATGATTTCTGATGTGAAAACAACTATTAGACAGTAATCAGGTAATACAGACCTGACGGTAATGGCTTTTTGAGAAAGATTGACTAGCCAGCTAGTGAACAGCTATTTTTAAGAATTGCTCATCAAGAAATTACAACTAGTTCCTCAAAACTGTTTTCAGTTATTACGCGCTATTGATAATGCCTTGATGTAAAATGATAAGTTTGTTTTACGACCGGGATGAAAAACGATGGAGATCATAAAGTTCACAGTAATTGTCCATATATATATATGTAATATTATAAACTACCCGTTGCAACCAAATGGTCCTGTACTTCACAGAGTAACCAATACAGTTACTTGGTTCACAGGGATGAACACATGAGTCTGACATTGAGAGGGATACTAATCATTTAGACGTGGGAGTCATTCCCCTGAGGCGAGTAGCCGACTAAGTAGCAGCAGATTTGAGGCAAAAGCTCTTGGCTAAAGTTACCTCACAATATGATGCAAAGTGTCTCACAATATGCTTTTGTAATATTTACGATATCCCCTTCAAAATAATAGTTATTCCATACCTGTAGGTAGTAGGCATATAATGTGTTGAGTCCAATGGTCCAAGTTTAGAATATAATTCAAAATATGTAGGCCTACTTTTGTATTTCGTTGTCTCAATGATGGCCATCTTATTTATCTAGCCTTCCTTTTCTGTAGATTCAGTAAAACATGTACGATCAAACAACACAAATAGCTCAAAGTACCACGTATCAAAACTAAATTCGGTGCTCGTGCCTTTTCTGTTTCCGGTCCTACTTTCTGGAATTTGCTGCTGCACACCTTCGTGTAGCTAAAAATATTTTTTCTTTCAGAAAACTACTTAAAACACATTTCTTCGATCTGGCTTTTCCGCCCTAGCTCCTCTGCGTCCCGACTCCCTAATGACGCCCATGCTTATTTCCCTCGACTCTTCTTTGGAATTTGATAAGGATGGATTACGCCTCTGATCTCGGCCCTCCGAGGAGTTAGGCGCTATAGAAAGTTTCATTTCATTTATTCATTCATTCATATCGGGTTCTATTCTCGAGTAGGGCTTCGCAAATTCATCTGTTCATGACAAGGCATCTAGCCCACTTTAGCCCATGGTGTCAAAATGTGGCCTGAAACATCCGTCATGCTATTTTTTGGCAGTCAACATATTTTGCCTGGTACCATTATTTGCGTCCGAGTTCAAAGGTTTTTTTACCCCATATACTCATAATAAATTAATGCATTATAACGTATGTACAACTTTTCTAGTGTATACACTGGGTGTACCAACGTATGTTCTTTTGTGTACGATGGTTAATATGACGTCAGGTCATCTGACACATTAAACGAAGCATTGGCACAATGTTGGGCCAATGTTTACAGACGTTGGCCCAGTATTGTGCCGATGCTTTGTCTCAGTCAGTACTATTTGATCGCAAATCCAGATACTATACAGAAGCGAACAGGAGTAAAAATCCGTAGAAACAAGCTGGAAAAGTCATTTTTTGTTGAGCCAGGTCTCTGTTTCAAGTGCACATGGGCGCGTTTGTTATTATACTGTCATGTCGTACAAAGCCAAAAGGCAGTATCTGCTTACTTTACAATTAAGCAAATACTGATTTCGGCTTTGCAGAGCAGTGTTGCTCACGGCTGTTTTGTTAATAGCCACTGAGTGGGATTGTTTCCAGCCCAGTGATTCAGGCTATGAGATGGTGCCGACATGGACTCTTCGTATAATAGAGGGGCTACTCGAACGTCTAAATTGACTGGAGTTGTACCAATGAGGGGCAGTTAACATAGGATAACTGTGAATGTCTCATAAACAATACAACTGATTGATTTGTCTGCGACAGGTTACAGACAGGACAGAGGTAAGACCTCTGATGTGAACCTACCAACACCTAAAGTCTGAAATATGTCGAGGTGTTTTTTGTATCGTATCACTGCCGTGGTGTAGTGTGTGAAAGGGCTTAACTTGTGGTTATAGTGATTTAGTAGTAATATAGCCATAGTATTAAGCAATTGAAACTATACATTGGCAGGAATATACACCCCATGCCTGTGAACAGTTTGGTGCACATCAGCCTGGATCGTATGTCGGGCTTCTATGTTCTGTCACATATATATAACATATCTCCTTCATTCAATGTATCGGCTCAAAATTAAATATAGAATAACTGTCAAAATCAAGAGGGTGGCATACAAAACATTGGCGAGTGATCAACCTGTCTACCTGTGAATTATTATCACTGTCTGAAAAAACATAAAACTCGAGCATCTGCTGGCACTAGACGCCTTGTCTGACTAAAAGTTCAAAATCCAAAGTGGCGTCTCGTGTTTTCTCTGTGGCAGCTCCAAAACTCTGGAATATTCTTCAATCAGAAAGTAGAACATAATGACTCCCTTGCAATATTTTGGAAGCGAAATAAAGGCGCATTTCTTTACCTAGAGCTTTTATTTACCCCATACTGTTTCTATTATGACGTCTTTTGACAGCCAATGGACGTGATATTGATTATGTTTTAGCTTTGAGGCGCCTCTGAGCTTGTATAACAAGGATTTGGCCGCTTCTCAGCAAACACGAGGCGTTGAACCAATGTCTGTGTAATGTTGGGCCACCGTCTACGACGCTGGCCCAACATTAAACAAACATTGGTTCAACGCCTTGTGTTTGCTGGGTTGTTCTATATATATTATCTTATCCTGAGTCTGCAAGAACATTATTGTCGTGAAGGTATATATAACAGAAAGCGTAGACCTTTGAAATGCCGCTACTGGAGATCGGTTGAACATGCTGACAGACATTGACAATATCGCTCAATTTAGAGAAATCACAATCTGCCACGAAAAGCTAATAAGCCACATCGTACAATTTACCTCATTTCCCGCTACAATTATACGGCCCAAAATGGCTTTCGTGCTGATCGCAGTTGAAGCTAATGAAAATAATCACCGTCATTTTCATGGTGATTGTGAGAGACTGGTCGTTTTCTCTCTCTCTATTAGCTCGTCTGTCTTTTTATTAAGAAAATGACGTTGAAAATTTTATTAGCCCTTACAACGCTGAAATATTGATGTATAAACCATGAAGACCAAAGGGTTTTTTCAATTTGAAATCATTATAAATGTCTTAGTTCGCTTTTGCCGCTTCATTTGAATACATATGTTATGGGTCTACGGCCACTTTACACACTTTAATTCTTTCAGCGCGGGGACCGTCTTTATACGTCAGAATCTGACGTCTACAGACGGCAAATTCTGACGTATAAAGACGGTCCCCGCGCTGAAAAGGTTAACCCTTTACTAGCTAGTGACGCATATATACGTGTGGTTTGACATATTTTAAATACATTATTTCAATCGAAAACAGCGAATAAAATATGATTAAATTTGCAGGTGATTAGAGGGTTAACCCTTCGAATACCAGTGCTTCATAATTTAACATACGCCTGTGGATGATAAAAAATTAACATGAATAGTTCAAGCCAAAAAGAAATAACTACAAATTCCAGTAAGAAATATTAAAACTGTTTTGACTAATCTGTCATGACTAATCACTTGAGAAAACGGAAGTGACGTAATTCTAGTTGTTCACCTAGTATTTAGGGGCAGTGGCGCCCAAAATTCATGGCAAAAAGTAAGGTAGTCTTAAACAGCTAAAACTACAGCAGCATCTTCGAGGAATTCATGTCTGGAAATGCCAAACAGGCAATACTCATTGAGCGAATGTTGGTCCTATGTTGATAGACGCAGGGCCAGCATTGTGCCAATGTTAATTTGGTAGATGGCCTCTAGATCTACTGCTGCCTCTAATGCACTCCATCCATTACTAACCGGAAGTTTAGTTTAAACATAGACATAAAAATCGCTGAAGCGTGCAACAGTGGCGTAATAAAATCACAGTAAAAGATGTAGATGCGATCAGTGTCAGTAGAAACTTATAATATAGGCCTAGCTCTACCTAGTACCAGAAGGTTTTTTTTTAAATAAATCTATTTTTATTATCTGAAGTGTGCTATATTGAGTCAGGCTAATCACACAAAGTGATTGGATTTTTCACCCTTACAGCGCGGGTACCGTCTTTATATGTCAGATTCTGACGTATAAAGACGGTCTCCCGCACTGAAAGAATTAAAAAAAATCATGGTTGTAGACCCATAACATAGGTATTCAAATGAATCAGAAAGAGCTAATTAAGACATTTATGATGATTTTAAAAAGTTTGGTTTCCATGGTTTGTACACGAGTATTTCGGCGTTTTAAGGATTTATTACGAAACACGTCATGTTTCCACAATATGAGGTGAGTAATTGTTCATTTTTAATGATCACTTTGCGCAATACACAAACATGTCATTGAGATTTAACCCTTCAACCCTTATAGAGATGAATTATTTTTGTATAAATCATGGAGATCAAAGGGTTTTTCGATTTAAAATCATCATAGATGTCTTAGTTAGCTCCTTTTGCTTCATTTTATTATACCTATATAGTATGGGTCTACGGCCATTATAAATATTTCTAATTCTTTTAGTGCGGGGACCGTCTTCAGACGTCAGAATCTGACGTCTGAAGACGGTCCCCGCGCTGCATGGGTTAAGCGCCAATTAGATATAATACTTTTATTTTTAATAGCATTTAAGTTATACATTTTATAGGTGAAATGAGTCTTCAGTCAGTCAGATTTGAGGAAATCCTTGGCTTCCATTGTGGTAAATCTGGATAATTTCCACCCACTTGAAGTTGTGGTTCGCGTCAGCGAAACACAACTTCAAATGGGTGGAAAAACAAAGTATGGGGGGGGGGGATTCAAATATCACATAATTTGCGGTTGGAGTGTTGATAAAATTGAACTCCGTTGTTCTAAGGTTGATATCGGTATCTCTTGTTATTATACCAGCAATTTATAATGATTCCACATACATTTACTTGGATCGCACTTAGATGCAGATCCAGAGCTATAAATTCCCTCAGCCAATCATGACGTCCGACCCATAACCCTAACAACCCGCCCGGGGCGATACCTGCCGGCGATCGCCGAGGAGTGATTCGCGGGGTAGTTCGGCCCCGGTCGCCAGGCGGCGTCGTCCACAGAGGGTCGTCACTGCGCCGCTAATCTCCATTAGAACATTTAATATTAATGCGGACAATGGTCCGGGGACGGTCCGGGGGACGTGTAATTGCATCAGCCAGAAGTGTTCTTTCTTCTGTTCATTGATCCCCCGCCCTGTTGATAAGATGCGTCAAATCAACGTGCGTTCAACGTCGCAGCAGCGTTGAACAAGCGCTATCGCTCTGTGATGACTCTTCCTAGAATTAGCTGGAAGCGGCAAGATGAAGCCTGTGACGTCAGCAGGAGGTTGGCCCAGCATTGGTTTCTCTTTCCCATGATGACACCTCATTTTACAAACGTGTTGTGTCAGACAGAACTTTCCCAGTTTTCGCCTCCCCCTCCCATTCCCCCGCGTCCATTCCCTCTTATTCCCATTTTGTCGGGGAAGAAACCACACTGGTTTTTTTGGTGAATTATAGACCACGTGCATGACTCGACGGGGTATACATTTCTCACAAATTCAGTGGCCCGAGGCTACTAGGCCAGTAGCCTCGGACTACTGTATTTGTGAAAAAAAATACCCCGTTGAGTTCGAGCCTAGGACCATGCAGTGGAGTTTCTTTAGAAACGTGTGCAGAATAATGGTACATGTAAGGGATATACACTATGTAGATGCATTTGTATCACATGTATCTGGGCTTTTGAAATTAAAGGGCGAATTTTCGCCCCTGCTTAGCCTACCATTGTAACATCAATCCACTCCATTGATTCCATCATCAGGATGGTTGTCCTGTAATTGAGTGAAAACGGCCAGGTTTACATGTCATTGTCTCTATAGATTATCTTCTATCACGGGGACAGGAAGCATTTCAAAGTCAATGCCAAACCATCGACTTCATTCTTCCGAGAATAAATAAAATTTAATGGATGAATTAATGAATAAATATGAACTGGGAAGTAATCAAATACTTAATAAGTATAATAAATCGTCAAATTAATCAATTAGTCGCATAAAAAATGTACACAAGAAACAGATTGTTTTCAAGAAGTTGCTGTATTTCACTGTATTATAGATATACAAGTGAAGGTTCTCAATAAACAAATGAACAACAAACTAAAGTAAGCAAAATACAAAACTGAAACGTTCTTAAAAAGAGCATTTTGTGCTCTGCAGAGTTGAATATCACCGTTTTATCCAGCAGCTCAACACCCGGTCACATTTCTGGCAAGTCTCGCGTTTCTGGGATTTGTCACTGATACAGTTTTAAATTGAAGTGACCGCCACTGGCCGGACTGTTGCATAAAATTTTCCACGGAATTGATCTGGATTTGCCGGCCTCTTCCATTTCCCAGGCGCACATCCCCAATGATAAGATCCCTGTGGCCCCGTCTGTCTCTCCTCCACGCCACCAGGTGGGGTTGTGGCAGATGTGCCTTCCCGGGAAACACGAGACGCTGGCCCAATAGTGTTTTAATGTTGGGGCAGCGCCTGCGACGCTGGCCAAACATTTAAACAGCACTGTGGCATAGTCCCGTGTCGGGAGGGAAGGGTGCACACCAAAAAGTAAGATATGGGGGCCACGGGGATCGCCCGACAATCCAAGACATGCACCCCAATATTGTGAAAGTCGTTCTGTCTCGGGCGATTAACTCGGCGGCAGATGCTTTCCCAACCTCATTTATTCTCGTCATCCTGGATTCCAAAAATACAGTCGACATATCACATCATTTGAGCGCCATTTAAGCACCAGGGGCCCATCCCACTAAACATCTTAAAATTATGATCATCTTAACTTTCTCATATTTGCATTAGAAAAGTTAAGATAATCTTAACTTTTCTAATGCAAATATGAAAAAGTTAAGATGATCTTAATTTTAAGATTCCTTGTGGGATGGGCCCCTGGCTCCGATATATCGTTTAGTGTTTTTAAAGGCATTTGAACTGCTATTTTATAACGAAAACATGTTTGTTATATGTGTTTAGTTGCAGCTTTCAAATAACGTGTGTTTTGTTCTAATCGTGGATATATTTATTTTATTAACTTAAGCTCCAATTGTGTGAGTTACCATGGTTACGCTTGTTTTAATAATTAAAAGGATAGTAGGCCTAATGCAACACTCAAAGAGTTAAGCATCCTAGAATTGTCCCCGAGACGAGAAACTCTCATCAGAAGAAAGTCATTTTTGCCGGTGACAAAATTGCGGGCTCGTGTCTGGCGAGATAACAGATAAACGAATTGTCTCGACTTCAATCTGGCTCTGGAACTGGTAACCATAGCGATGCACCGAGAGTCTGTCAATTACGGGAAATACTGGGATCCGCCGGACGTTTATCTGTTGCTACGTAACTATCTTGAGTGATAATCTTGGAATGGCAGATAGCCCGGGGCCAGAACTGTCTCTGCGTTCTGGAACAACTCAATAAACCGCGTTATTATAATTGCCACAAGATGCTTACACCGATGTCGACGTCCAGGGAACATCCTGCCAACGTCGGCGCAACGCTGACCAGCGTGAGACGCTGGTCAGCGTTGCGCCGGCGTTGGGACAACGTGTGTTTTTATTGGCCTTCGTGGGGAATCTTCGTGTATCTGTTGTCACTCTGTACCATGTGTATGTTGTCACTACGTGTCCTGGTTACCTAACGACCGAACGAGATGCTCGACTGCAGAGGAGAATAACCCCGTAACCATGGCAACTTGACCTTCTGAAATTACCTAATTGGCTGAATTTCATATATATTAAATAATACATTGAATATAATAAACTGGCTGAAATTAATATATTAAATAAAAAATTATGTTAAATAATACATTATATATAAATACTTTAAATTGTGACACTGTAGTAGTAATTTTCTATACAAGACTTCAGGGTCGAAAGGCAAGAAGAATTATCTTCTGTATTATAGCGTATCAAGGCAAACCATGGTTTTCACGTCAGCAGACCTTTGCAGGCCATCCATCTGCACGTGATCCGTTGCGTGTCCGTGAAAAATGGTTCCTTGTGCGATTCGAAACGGACACGGACATGCGTCACGCACGGATACGTGCAAATGGATGGCACCAAGTACATTTTTCATGTGACGATTTTAGCGCACACGCACACGGACCACGCACACGGACCACGCTCAAATGGATGGCTGATCTGTGTCTAATTGCACATAGAGAATAGTATGCTATCCAGCCTTGGTGTCGATATGCCTACCCTAGTACATAGACTAGACATCATCATCTCTACTAAATCCTCTTAAAAAATCACATGACACTATATTATATGTGATAACGGGTATAAATCAAACTTAACATCCTGGTCCCGGTATATTGACCCCTTGAGCACCAACGCGGTCCCCAAGATTCCTGGTTATATTGCACTGTTTGCACAATATTAATTTTAACAGCAGATCAGTTCAGTTCTGTCTACGTCGTAGCCAGAACTGAACTGAGAGGATGGTAAAATTAATATTGATGACACAGAAGGCGTCTTGTATACGTTGGATTCGAAATGCGGAGAAGTCAAAACTGGTGTAAGATTAACTGCTATTTTCGGATGCGCTATATTTTTTTTGCTGCGCATATATGTGTCACAAGGGTAGAGGGTTACTGTTTGTGTTTTATCTGCCAGAACAGGATCTGTTCATTTAATAAAGTACAGTTTATCAGACAGCGTGTCCGGATTGAAAAAATACTCAGTATCAGCTGGATGCATGTGCAAGGTCTTCTATCCGGGTAGAAAAAAATACTTAGTGGGTGGATATATGGCTTGTTATACAAAGATGGAGAAAAGTTGAATACATGTATGGGATTTTTATCCATGTAGGCCTAATAGGTGGTCCACGTGTCATAGGTGGCCACGTATATTAAGCCTTATCCTGCTGATCACGACTAGTGTCGTTTTTAAACTGTTTTCTCTATCAAATCACTTTTATGGTTATTGGGAACGAAATGTGTGTTTAAACATCAGGATTTGCAAATGTTTGGTCTCAAATTATACAAATATGAGTATTTTTCAAGCATTTGAGGTTGTGAATCGCGGTAGCGAGACACAACCTCAAGTGCTTGAAAATTAAAATAAATTAACTTAGCAGGATAAGGGTTTAGTGTATGCCACGTCTTACGTTGACAGTACAGTAGGCCCCCTGCATGTAAAATCTGATTCATCAGAACACAAGTCAAATGGCTTAAATGGCTTAAACTTGAAGCTGAGCCAATCAGCGAGTTGAAGTCAGACATAATTTTTGTCAGACAAAAAGGATGAAACAATCATTTATCAGATCGATACATGTGCAAGGTCTAGACAAAATATTCCACAGCTGAATACATGATTGTGTGAAAGGGTTTATACACGGATGAAAAATAGGCTTATTATAAGCTGAACAGGTGTTCGGATGTTTATCCCCGTGGTAAGGATGTGTTATGTAGCCACGTCAGAACAGTAGGCCTACATGTGTATAACCGGATTCATCAGAATTCAAGATAAATTCATCTTCCTGACAGCAAGGCTTGACCTCGAGGTAAAGCCTTGCTGCCAGAAAGATGAATACATTTGAATTCGTCTTAAATTCGATAATTGGCTCACTCAGACTAGTAGCATGAGTAGAGGCTGGGCCAATCAGTGAGCCTCCGTCAGATTTAGATTTCATCTGAGAAAATGAGGAGACAAGTCAAACAACCCCAGAAGACGCGGAAACATTTTGGTCATATTGATGCAGCTTACATACAGGATGAGTCATTGCCCCTAAACAAAAAAACATTTGCATAACATTTGTACAATGTTGGAACAACGTCGAAGACGTTGGGCCGACGTTGTACAAATGGTATACAAATGTTTTGCGTTTGCTGGGTGGAAAATAACTTGATTTGGTATGCTTCTCTTGATGATTCATATGATTCAAGGCTCCCTCTATCACCAAACGTTCCCTTGCAGCCAAAGGGTGGTAAGTGCCACTTATTTGCGTGGTATATAAGACACTTTGTCTGCCAGGGGACGGAGTATCTGTTTAGCAATATAGTGAATTCGGTTTGATCTGTCAACACATTTTTTATATAGCTCTTAAACCGCTAAGCTCGACTATAGTCGTTTTTAACCCGATTTATTTAGCCGTTTAAACCCCCGTTATTGGGAACGAAAAGTGTTTTTAAACATCAAGAATTGCAAATCTTTTGTCTGAAATTAAACAAATATGAGTACTTTCCACCCACTTGAAGTTGCGGGTCGCGGCAGCGACCCACAACTTCAAGTGGGTGTAAATTCAAATTATTAAATTGACCAATTTAGAGGTTAAAGGGTTGGCATAACGGGTCTCTCCCTATACGGGGTCAGCTGGATCGTGTGTTGACCACTTGAACTACAAGCTGCTTATGAATAATACAGTGCCTTGTGCTCTGAGAAAGGCTGGAGTAGAGAACAAATATTGACTTTACTGTCAACTACAGGTTACTATGTGGCCACTCCGTATACACTTGACTCTTTGAGCACCGGAGAGACCATGTGGGTACTCGGTATATATTTGACGCTTTAATCCCCACTGAGATTGGGTAGCTACTTCGTTTATATTTGGCGATTTAAGCTAACAGATCATTGGCCCAGTTTAGCCTATATGTGCATCAAGGTGGTCTAAAACCACATGTATTTATTTCAACAGATCCTGTGGCTGATCCTTATATATATATATACTTGACTTTTAAACAAACACAGCTGGAAATGCATAATCTATTATACTGCATTAACGTACCATGTATGTCATGGTCATGCAGACCATGCTATTGGTGGATCAACTTCATATTTTGCACAATCATTTGCTGTAACCAAGAGGGTGGACAATGGGCATTTTAACTTTAATTAACCTGATTGCTTTCTCATAATTAGGGCACAAAAATCTTCTCCACTACGCTCCACTACTGGCCGCCCAGCAAACCTGATACAGCGGCACGTGACGACTGTCACGTGGACCACACTTGGCGTGTGGCCTAGAGGAGCGAACATAGCTGAGCGACTGGTTATCCACGTAACTACCTACGTCAGACTCAGCTGCCACGAGACATTGACGTTATGTTGGTTCAATGTTGGACCACCGTCTGCGACGGTGGTCCAACATTGAGCCAACATAACGTCAATGTCTCATGAAGCTTCAGCCTTTATATCACACAATATTCTATAAATACTCAAATCAAGAAATCTCAATGAAAAATATCAATCACCCAAATGCAGGTTTGTGAACTTAATTGGGAATCACAATTTATTATCGATACGACGCTATAAATAATAGAAGCCCGCGTGGTTGGATTGATTAAACCTCTGGAGCTTGGATGACTACACTAATTAATATTTTAATAATTTATTAGAAATCAATTCATTTTATAAATGTGTGTTCTGACATTTGACAATATGCACAGCCTCCCCCTGGGGCGACAAGGGTGGATTGATGGAGAATACGGTTCAATAAGATTGATAGCATCATTGGAAGTAGGGGACAATGGCATACGTTGTTTAAATGCTGGGCTAACAAAGAATACGTTGGACCAGCATTGAACCATCACTGGCTGAATGCCTCGCCTGCCCGTATCTTCTAACGATATATAATAATACTTGATCGCCCAGAAAACATGAAGCCTTGGCTTAACCTTCGACCCGCCAAATTAAATAATTACAATTCTCACCCACTTGAATTGTGTCTCTTGCTACCGCGACCCACAAATTCAAATGAGTGAAAAATATTTATATTTGTGTTTTTGAGACCCAAACATTTGCAAATCTTGATGTTTGGACACATCTCAATCATCTCACCATCCTCAGGAGGTTCTCCTGGCCCAGTTTAGCCTATATGTGCACTAAAGCCCGATTCATTTCATTTTTGGTCACACATTTCGTTCCCAATAACTGTGATTTGATCCGATATCACAACAGATTAAAAACGACTATAATCACGTTGCTGGCACAGCATTGTCCCAACATTGGACCAACGCCTCGTTTTTGCTGCAGATATAGATGGCACACTACTACAAAAACACACTGTTATATAAAATTATATCGTTCATAAGAGTTCGATTTGAAAGAGCTTATATACTGTTGGAACATCAGCGAAAACGTGGATATAAATCCATATAAAATTAAGGCCACTCATCTGTATATAACATATGTCACAAATAGGACCTAACTTAATATTATCGAGAAGTGATATTGTCGTTTCCAGGACAAAGAAAATTACAGCAAATACTAATTTTAAACAATCTTGCGAATTAAATAGTATTCACTATTAAATTATATCCCAGAATTCGTAAATTAATCTTACTACTTTAATTCATCAGCACTTCGTTTCTAAAGTGAACATTTTCAGAGGATATTGGTCGAAAAAAACAGGGCAAAAAGCTAATATCCATATCTACTATATCGATCATTTAACCCTTTCAGTGCGGGGACCGTCATTATACGTCAGAATCTGACGTCTGTAGACGTCGGATTCTGACGTATAAAAACGGGCCCCCCACTGAAAGAATTAAAATATTTGTAATGACCGTAGACCCATAACATAGGTATTCAAATAAACCGGGAAGAACTAACTAAGACATTTATGATGATTTCAAATTGAAAAACCCCACTTTAGTCTCCATGTTTTAAACAAAAATATTTCAGGGTTGTAAAGGTTATTTCATTAGACCCGCATACTATTTTTCATTATATCCATATATACCGGAGCGTGACAGACAATCGTTCACATCGCTAGATTCAGAACAAAGAAAATCAATTAACAATGCGATATCAGAACTGGGTGGATATAAGGGTCTTTTTTATAGTATCCCTCGTTCTTCCAAACTCGAGCATTCTCGGGAAATAATATTAGTTATTAACAAATTAACATTAGTTATAATACAGAGGGCTTTTACGTGTTAAAACTATGCGCTGTTTATATAGCATTGTTAATCATTATTTAGAATGGGCACAAGAGTTGAAACGCTAAACGCTCATTTAGCATAACGCAATTATTGAACCATATCTGGAATATAATTTATTGAAAATGCGTCAAAGAATTTATCGAGATACCATCGTTTTTAGATTATATTCTACTTGGATATATTATTTTATCACTTTATTTTATTACGTTCCATTCACTTTATTTTAATACTTCTCATTCACTTACATGTTTAATTGATCTCTCATTTCCCACGTGTAAGTGAATGAAATTGAAGTAATAGCTAGATTTTTAATATTGATAGGGTATTTAGCGCCGACGGGGATCGACAGAACGCCGCATTTCAGACATTTCTCAAGTGCCAAATAATATGATTTGATCTTAGCCCTTTAACCGCCAAATTAATCAATCTGAATTTTCACCCACTTGACGCGATCCACAACTTCAAATGAGTGAAAATTATTCAGATTTGACAAAATGGAGGTAAACTTTTTTCAAATATTGCTGATTGATGTAACATTTTATCTTTAAAATGTCCAAAAGGTGGTACATAATGTGCTAATGAAATATGAAAACCCGAAAATATGCGGCACCTGTGGTTAAAGGGTTAAAGTGGAGAAGTATTGACATTATTCTACGAGAGGCGGATAATCCGACTGACCCGCTCATCTAATAATTGAATTGTTCGTCATTAGTCCAAGGAGAGATAACTGAATTCAACAAACTAACAAAACAACTAGAACTATCAGTCATGTTTTAGTCGGACACGATAACGCCTGGGCGGGCAATTCAGAAGGGAGCAGTTTTCAAATTAGTTCAACATCTAATCATTCTCAAATCCTCAGACGCGATACACGTTTTTCTTGGCAACGGGGGATGAGATTCCAGGATTATCATGTTTCCATGATCTCCAGGACTTGTCTCATTCTGGCGAGGATGGGGGCCCTGGTGCAGTGGCTAAGCATGTTAAAGTTGCCTGCATTCAATTTAAAAAAAACCCAAATGTTTCTCCCCCGCTCACTCCTAAAAATTCAATATTATGGGGAGCCTCTGTGACCGAGATGGAGTGTGCTCGGCCTCAGACCACCAGGGCACGAATTATGTGTCTTGGAATTATGTGTCTGGAGGGCAGTGTCATTATTCTCACCATCCTCAGGAGGTTATCCTGGTCCAGTTTAGCCTATATGTGCACAAATGTGGCCTAAAATCCATTTTATTTCACGTCATTTAACGCTTCGGAATTCAAAATTTCATCCCAGAGCTGCCATGATCATGATGAGAAATAATTACATTCATAAGAGCTTATAAATCGGACATTGATGACACTTTTAGGCTGCATGTTCTGACAATTACGTGTTAAGCTACCAACATAAACACTATTTCCGATGTAGTTTTTTATAAATTAATAGACATAACGTGATAACCTGGTATTAAGTACTAAAAGTTTTCTAGTACATACGTCATCAGGGTCATACACATAGCATGTACGTCTGACATACAGTTCATGTACGTGTGTCAATATCAGGTACCGTGACGTTACTGATAATTACGCACTTCATGGGACCTGTCTTCCGCTATGTCAATTAACGGCCAGATAATACGACCACCGTGGTCACACATCCGTTCTTAATGGCAGCCTCTCAGGAAACGAAATTGGTAGATTTGAAAATGCAGCGGCTGCAGGATTTATGATAGAATGGGGCGAGAATAAGTGAGTGAGGTGCACAACCGTGTTAACGAGTCTAAAAAGTCCCGGTCACACACCACAGCTACGATGGTATAAGATTACCACAGGTATGTCTGTAATTGGGATAGAAGATCGTTATAATTATGATGATTATAACGACTGTCCTTGCCGAGCCAGCCTCAATTACCGCTCACGTAGGCCTACATCTGTGTATAACTGTATCCCACTGGGAACACGGTGTTGTATCAATGGCATATGAACGTCATTCACGTTGATTTGACATTGATACAGCACCGTGAGTCCTGTGGGATATGGTCTGCAGATTATAGAATAGTGGCTTGTCTTTGAACAGTAAAACTCCTGGATTTGTCACTCATGTGTCCAGTAAGTGAATATTTCCTTACGTCGCTTTCTGCCCAATGTTCCAATATCACGACAGAATGACGTCTGAAATCGGTCCTATATTATATTCCCTCCTCTTTAACCCTTGAAGCGCTAAATTTTTAAATGGAAATCATGGAAACCAAAGGGGTTTTTTCAATTTGAAATCATCGTAGATATCTTATTTAGCTTTTTCTGATTCATTTGAATACCTATGTTATGGGTCTACGGCCATGAGAAATATTTTCACTCTTACAGTGCGGAGATCGACTTTAGTCGTCAGAATCTGACGTCTACAGACGTCAGATTCTGACGACTAAAGTCGATACCCGCGCTGTGAGGGTTAAGTGGTATTTTCATATTGCACAGCATCAGAATTGGTGAGAGCCAATTTGTAATAGCATCCAATTTGTACTAAATTATTAGAAATTCGAATGCAACACAGCACTGCATATATCATACCTTTGAACAGATTGGAGCACGACAACAACAATGGACTGACTGACAGTGGAGCTTATGACATATTATTTTTCATGTGGTGGGTGGATGTGATCGTTGATTGGTTAAAAGTACAGGCCCGGTATATTTTTATTTCCGAAAGAATGAGATATAAAATGACAAATATTAAATTATTGTGGGAAATAGAGAATTGACATTCATTGGCATTATACCGGGTTAATGTTGGACTATACCCACCGCGCCGTTGCCCCGACAATAAAACAAAATTATGTCTAATGTTTGCTTAGGATGATTACCGTAATTACAAATCAACATATAGGACACGCTGGGAGTGAATTAGGGTGAGAAAACTAGGTGAAAATCAAATCAAATATAGCAGTGAATGTGATTGTAATAACCTGATTACCACCTTGTTGTACCCTGTCATTTAATCACGAGTGACACATTATTGTCTTATTATACATCGGGCACAAGACGTTAGCCAACTACTGTTTTAATGTTGGGCCACCGTCGCAGACGGTGGACCAACATTAAACCAGAAGTGGATCATCATTTCCTGTATACCAGTCTGATATAGGTTGAACTAAACCATGTCATTTTCATGCTTTGTCGCATCACACCTCTACCATATTATTAGTGTGCTGATATTTCAGACGATTATTTTCAGCTTGACATGTGCAATGCTTTCCTTGTTTCCATAATGAACTCTAATATTTAATATCTCCCCTCACTCCCGTTCTTTCACATTATTGTCCCCTGGTTATTGGTTATTGGACACTTATTAAAGTATAGTTATTTGTTTCTCCTCCCATGACTAAAAGTCATTTATCACAGAGACTACCGTAATTAAGCCCACAGATTTACACACCGCCTCCAACAGTATCCAATGGCCATCATAGTTAGTGTATTTCACTTGTATGCATACACCCAAGAGAATATAAGCGCAATCCATTTTTACGGATTTTGGAAAATATACTCTTTCAATTTCGCAAATCTCAATTTTACCATTACAATTATTTTAATCAATCATTAAAAGAAAGGCTAGATGACATTATAGTGTCGCGAATTCTGATTTTTCACATTATCAACTATCGCAAAGTCTATTGAGCAGCGCACAGTCCAGTGTTCAGAAACGTGACAAGTTTTCAGTGTGTTTAACATGGACTGTATGGTAATTATGTGTACACAGATTATGGTGTAATATATTTTACAATATAATACATTAATCTACACTGCTCATTTAATTATACGTGGTTTAAATTACATTGTCAATTTCACTCGCAGTTCATAAACAGATAAATCTGAACAGGATTTTTCAAAAAAAAGTATTATTTGTGCAGCGTTGTTTCATCATTAGAACAACTTCTGCGACGTTGTTCTAACGCTGGGACAACGCTGTGTGAACCTCTGCTTATAATATGTCGCGTGACGTATTATCATTATTTGATGATGACAGTGACATGGGGAGATTGTCATGTGGTTATCTTATTAAGTCGGGCTGTGAGCCATGGCTGTGAGCAGAGCATGTTGGCAGATGTAGCCAAAAGATGTAGCCGTTGGTGTCGTCAATGTTCTTTAATTTCGTGTTGTATGTATGTGTACCTTTTGTGTTGTTTGTGTACATTTTTTTTAAATTTTAAACAGTGCATTTTAATAAGAAATGTTTCTCAAGATAATCAGATTGACGTGCATTGATTGAGTCCGACTGACGAGTTTTCATCCGCGATACGACAGGTTTTATGAACATAATCAGTGTCATTCCAGTCTTGAGGGGCAAGATAATTTTTTCATGGTATGAAGCTTCTTAAGTGGAGTATTGTGCATTATTACAAACATGGACCAGAAATATGTCTACACATTATGATAGTCCCGTTGAGAGATGGTAATCTGTTGTGTACACATGCCTGTATCACTATGTGCACACGCCAGAGAGGTGTGTGTAGACATGATAATTCCCCTAAGTGTTCGCCTGAATGCATCAATTTGATAAAGGGGGCTCTATTTTGACGACAGAACGATCGGCGCGGTGATTTTCACTGATTCGCCGTTAATGCAGTTGTTCAGGAAATCACTTTCATTTTATCGATGTTCATATGCTTGAATAGCGCGATAGTCCCATTCTCCTGCAAGGTGAAGGCCACTCACGCAGCGCGTACGAGATCGAGGCTCAACACTGTGTTAAGGTCGGCCAAACGTCTTCCGCACCGCTCCAGCATCGACCCAGCATCGATTCATCTTCGTGTCTGCGTTTCATGGTAAACCAATTTAGTTGCTCTTCCACCTAGGAACAGTTGTAGGGACAACAGTGTTGGGACAGCGTCTGCGACGCTGGCCCAACGCTTTGCATGCTACACAATCACATCCCATCGATCTATCACCACTTTAAACAACTAAGCACTCCTAGTCAGTGTAGCATCATTGATCATTTACTTTTGTCCAAAGGAATCGAATATTACTAATCCCTTTATCCACTGAAACCTCTTAATTCGTCTGATTGAACCCTTTAAGAGCTAGGGCAATCACGTTATCGTAGCCTGCAGTTGAACGGTTGTTTAACCCTTTGATCGCCTGTGACGAATAAATCGTTTTAGATTATCATTATCATTAGCACATCACAGAGCTACTTTTTGGAAGTGTAATATATACAAATACTTATTAGCCACAATGGCAAAGCTTATACAGGCCCTAGGTATTAAATTGCAGGCCTAATATGAGTACGTGTACGGTACAAGTATATAGTACATTTTACCCATTTGAAGTTGTGGATCACGTTGGCGAGGTACAACTTGAAGTGGGTGCAAATGGTTAGCTTAACCATTTAAGCCCTCGCGATGCGTCAGAACATCATTTTGCATCTCTGAAGAATGACTTAACATCCTACACCTATATAGGGCTTTTCGATCGAACATTTTCATGGAACTGTTTTAATTATAACAATTTCTTTTTTTCATTTGCCAGCCACTTCATGTCATCTTCATCCACCACAAGTCGAGAATTGCGACAGCAATTCGCGGCTTGTAGTGGATGAAGATGTCGATGGTAAATTCAGGATTGAAAGGGTTAATTAAAGTGCTAAATAGGAAAAAATAGACTGGAAAAGTTTGATATTTTCCTAACTATTACTCTCATTTTTCCATCAAAAATGTTAAGATACATCTTTTGTTTCTTATTTGTAATTATTTAACACGTTATGTCGTCCATAGGCCTGTATAAGTGTTCTGACAATAGAAACACATCGGGAGAACTCTTTGTGCTTGCCGGGATGCCAGCATGGTAAAAAAAACAATCCTTGGAGTTAAAGTGTCAAATCTTACAGAACGGAATGTAAACCATAATGAGGACTATCCTGGTGATCCTGACGATCCTGGTGATCGTGACGAGTACTATTATTCTGCTCATGCGCTGTGATGCTCAAGCCGGCGGCCATCAGCACATTTCCGTGGATGGTAATTAATGGGATGTCCTGGTCAGGACATCATTAACATTTTGTGTCCTGCAGCGAGGTGCGAGTGATTGAGTATACAGCCTCCAGGTTGTGTAAATTTGAAATAAGGATCTAGTATTATTGTGTTATTCTTGGGGAACATATAACGTTCCATATTCACCGCATGGTCGGTTACCTCATATATGAGGTAACCGACCATGCTGTGAATATGGAACGTTATACTTGAGTAGGTAGAAAAACCTCCTTGCTTACTCGTGCGAGAAAATACGCAAATGGTAGGCTATGTATACAGAAACCGTATGCGCAAAATTTATGCAATATTATGCCATGCAGCGCCAAAAGACACTAACCGCTTACTTGAATTTAAAATGCTACTGCATTTCGACTTTGCACTGCCTTTCGGCTTTAAGGACCAGTATTGATCTTTCCTTTTGAATATAAAGGGTGTATGCACCACTCTAGAAAGTGCCAATGACACCCTTTAAATTCAACGTTAACGACATGTTTTGTTATAAATTCACCACATACCTAGCTATTATCAGATTATATACTTATATACCGTGATTTTCTGACATAATCGGAATTAGAGTAAAATTTAGAAAAAAATCCAGTCAGTGATATTCTGATTTAACCTGGATGAATATTCGAAAAAAAGACACTCTAGTGATCAAAGGGTTAATCCGGGTTCAGGATTTCCCACAGCAAATCATCAAATGGGGAGAGTGGTCCAGTCGACCTTGACCGCGGGACACTAAGATGACCACTCTATTGAAATAAATGACCGGGACCTCGTCGGGGGTGAATACAGCCATTTGGAGTTCCCAGCACACTGCAGCTGAAAGATATAGGCTTCTCATTGCCAGAGAAGCGTCGAGTGACATTTGTAGTACTTAAAGTTAGGAACACTATATATATGGTCCTATTAGAACCAAAACGACATGTCAGCTACTTTAACAAGGGAACAGATAATTATGACCTTTTGGTTCCAGCCAGACGCGTTGTCCTACCATGGAGTTTACTATATTCATGGTCCTACCAATCGTAATACATAACGAAAAGGTAAAAATATTGTTAAATCTTACACCGCTAAGCACGAAAGTCGTTTTTATTTATTTTTAAATCTGATTTATTAGTCGATGAAATCACTGATATGTGGAACGAAATTGGTGCTTAGTCATCAAGATTTGCAAATGTCTGGTCTCAAATTAAACAAATATACGTCACTTTTTTTTCATTCACTTGAAGTTGCGTCTCGCTTTCGCAAGTGAGTGAAAAAAATTAACCTTAGCGCTTCAAGGGTTTAAAAAAAGTTAAATTTGTAACACGTTCAAATTTGCATTACGTTCAAATGATAAACGAGTGTGAATCTGAGTGTACAGCGTAGTGAGTGATGTTTTATCCCTGCAAACACGAGACGTTCAACCAATGCTTATTTAATGTTGGGACGGTGGCCCAACATTAAATAAGAGACATTGCCAAAGTTTAG
This sequence comes from Flabesymbios commensalis, assembly GCA_964017125.1. NCBI lineage: Eukaryota > Metazoa > Annelida > Polychaeta > Terebellida > Flabelligeridae > Flabesymbios > Flabesymbios commensalis. The sequence goes on along the minus strand of OZ024915.1, from coordinate 22,709,948 downwards.
CACGTACCACGAGACATTGGTTCAATGTCTCGTGTTTGCTGTGAGGGATTGCGGACAAAGGTGTCGTGCCTGGTATAAAAGATAAGCAGATTCCATTAGCCAAAGCTAATCATCGTAATAAAGGGGGAGTCCCTGACCCCGTGACCTTGTCTACGTCATCAAGGAATGCCACCCCGCGTCTAAGATATAACAATGATTAATCGCTAGATGGTGATGCAGTGGCTTATGTAAAAAACATCATGCAACCTAAAGATAACTTTGTAAGTTTGACACGGGGTTCCTATTAACTCATTCAAGCCTGAATTTACCAGTGTCATCTTCGTCCACTACAAGCCGCGAATTGCTGACGCAATTCTCGACTTGTAGTGGACGAAGATGACTTGAAGTGCATGGGTGGCAAGTGAAAATAAAATATCGTTATTGTTAAAATGGTTCCATGAAAATTTACCTTTTAAAATCCTTAGGTGTACACTGTAGGGAATTAAGCCATTCTTCTTTGATGCAAAGTGATGTTTTGATGCATCGTGGGGGGGGGGGGGTAAATGGTTTTAAAGCGATGATGGGATCATGTCACATCCATTAGTGATTGACTGATCACTTTCCCTCGCTCATTTTACATGTTTTATGCGATGTAATCAAAGAGCCTACTCATTTGAGTGTCACATGCTGCACTTTGCTTGCTAGTAGACATGCATTTCACCCTTACAACGCTGAAATATTCGTGTGTAAACAGTAGGGATCAAAGCGTTTTTAAAATTTGAAATCATTATAGATGTCTTAGTTAGCTCTTTCTGCTTCATTTGAATACATATGTTATGGGTTTCGGTCATTATAAAAGGATTTTTTTTCAGTGCGGGGATCGACTTTAGACGTCAGCATCTGACGCCTATAAGAGATGAATGAGATGAACTGCCCTTTGTGTTAGTAGGCTGGGTCTAAAACTGTTTTAAAATATTAACTTTTTTATATTTTTTTATATTATAGAACCGTCCCGTCTTGCATCATTGCTGCCATGGTTATAACATGTATAATGATGGATATTGGTGGATATTGGTGGAGATATGCCTAAAAATAGAAGTTCCCCCATCAGCTGCCACTATATATCACTAGTTATGAAGAAAGTACCATAAATTCACAAGTCCAGAACATGTGATAATAACCATATCCTTAACAAGTCTTCCAAGTATCACTTTTCTTGAAGAGCAACCTTGACATTGCTCCAGACAACTATCGTCATTGGGCCAACGCCACCCCAATGTCGACCCAAATGTCAGCAATATTGGGACAGCGTATCTTCAAAGTCGTGTAACGTGCATTCTATGATCATCACGAATATCATCCTTCCCAGATGAAATCATAGAAGTCTTGTGTAGCGTAGTGGCCTTGGTGATATTGGCACCATGGTAAACCAATCCAGTTTGCACTCGGTACACACCGGAAACCATTTACAGATGACCACAGCCCATGCGCCTTGTAACTTTTCATGGCCAGATCATTCCGGTTTTCCCATAAGTCATTGGGCACCGGAGAAAGTCGATTTGGCCGCCAGGTGGCATCCTGAAGTCCGCTAGGATCAGGGAGCGGTTTATTTTTAGAATAACAGAGTTTCTGGGAGAGTCGTCTGCTGCTAAATATAGATCAGCTGCTGTTCTCCACCTCTAGGTCTGCTTCGTGCTCCACGGATTTCGGCGGATTTTGGTGGATCCAGGATGGAGTGATGAGAGGGATGTAATTTAGTCTAATAGATTAGGCCAATGAACCTCACAAGCTTCACATGCGAGATCTAAATGATGTGACGCATCACCGGCTTGCCATACTGTAAGATCAGAAAACTGTTTGTCTGTCTCCCAGATAACACCATGTATTGTATTGATCCAATGTTGATGTAATGCTGGGCCAACGTCTACGACGCTGGCCCAGCCTTACACCAACATTGGGTCAACGCTTAATGTTTGATGGTCTGTCCCTCTGGTGTACAATATTAGGATAAAGAGAAATCAAGTGAATTAGTTGTCTGATTAAATACAGAAATGCTCCAAATGTAATATCGTCCCGTTGTATATGAAAGGGTATATCTTCCACCTTGAAAAGTGGCAGATACACCATTTCTTATCATAGGGGACGATATTACATTTTATTCTACATGCTATGCACTTAATAAATATGTGTGGAAGGTGTCACCTATACTAAATTTATGAATGGATTATTTAGTGAATGAATGAATGAATGAATGAATGAATGAATGAATGAATGAATGAATGAATGAATGAATGAATGATTGAATGAATGAATGAATGAATGAATGAATTGAATGAATGAATGAATGAATGAATGAATGAATGAATGAATGAATGAATGAATGAATGAATGAATGAATGAATGAATGAATGAATGAATGAATGAATGAATGAATGAATGAATGAATGAATGAATGAATGAATGAATGAATGAATGAATGAATGACTTCTACAGGACTGAATTTAGAGGCACGACAACCATGACCACGATGAGTCTCTTTGCGAATTCGCGGATATATTTGTGTGCTGAGCATGCCAGGACACAGCAAAGGAAAGTTAGATCGGGACAGTGTTGCCAAAATATTTTGTTTCTATGTTTTGTTTTCGTGAATGTTCACATTGTTTATGAGAGATCGAGGTGATATAGAGTTGTCAAAAGGTAAGCAAGGGATTAACCCTTACAGCGCGGGGATCGACTTTAGACGTCAGAATCTGACGTCTGTAGACGTCAGATTCTGACGTCTAAAGTCGATCCACGCACTGTAAGAGTAAAAATATTTCCAATGGCCGTAGACCCATAACATAGGTATTCAAATGAAGCGGAAAGACCTAACTGAGACATTTATGATGATTTCAAATGGAAAAAACCCTTTGGTCTCCATGGTTTATATTAAAATATTTCAGCGCATTAATGGTTGATTATCAAGGTGGAGTCAGTGGTGTTTGTAATACAGGTATAAAGATGCGGACTAAGCGTATCGTCTGGTGTTGAAGCACACAGGCGGTCAGCCACTGATCTTGCCGTGTCGTCATCTCCGAGGCCGTGGATGAATGTATTTGCTTTACCCGAAAAATCTGACATGGCGGTGACTGAGAGCGATCCCGACCCCAAGGTCCGAAAAATGTCAATAACTTTTTAATGACTGTGCGACCTCTGAATTGAGCATGCGGGCATGGGACTGAAATGTTACTGATTCTAAAAAAACTATTTTTGACCTGATTGCTCCACGAAATTTTCCGATATGACAGTCCCAAAGAAATGTCCCACGACTTTGTATGCGGTCAATCTGTGGCTGAAACCTGTTTCAGTCACCACTGTACCACTGCTCATCCTCACTAAGGATGAGTATGACATATAATCACGTATATCAGTAAAGTAAATCAATATGTATATCTGCAGTGTTTATGATAGTTAACAACGTAACCGTTGTATAAGGGCTGATATTAGGTAATGTATCAACCGAGTTCTGGAGTGATATACGACTCTCTGCACGACAAAATAATCAAATCATTTCTGGATATTTTGTCTTTTAAATACCGCGCTGTACCCTTAAAAAAAGGCTGTTTTGGTTATGTTCTAATTCACGTTTATAATAAATCTCGCTTTTAAAAATGTTGTGTATTTAGTATTTTATTTTCCAGTATAGTCCTTGGGGCACAAAGGGTGTCAGTAGCGCGGCAGCACGTCGCGTGTCTACAGGTCGTGGCCTAGCAATCAAAGTGACGGCACACTCATTCCTTATTCATCATTCTGCCCCACCCCCTCCCCCCTGGCTGGCGCGTGATTCAGCCAATAAGTCACTCAAGACAGATTTCCAGGATCCAGACGTCGGTTTAATGCTGGGCCAGCGTCGGTCGACGCTGGCCCAGCATTAAACCAACGTTTTCAGCCGCCAGACTGCGAAGACCTGTGTCAGCGCTGCTTCATCTCTGATTGCGCTTAAAAAAAAATAGTTTTTTGAAAAAAGGAATAAAAAATAGATTGAATTGCTTCCTCTACATTAGTCTGAGATTACATCTGGGAAAACGAGATACATTTAAACAACGTTGGTTAAATGTTGGCACAGGCGGTGTTTGCGGCTCACTTTTTTTCACACATGGGACAAAATACATCTACCTGGATGTGACCAGTGTCACACAATAAACGAAATTGTACCTACACCCCATTTTATTTACGCTCATTTCAACTGGAAAACAATGCCGGATGTGCTGATCATGGGATTCGCCTATTGCAATTATCGGACCGATATTCAATGGAAAGTGGCGTCATGAAAAGGCTCTCGCCATGTTGCTGTGTTTATCCTCATTTTCTAAGATGTGGCATAGAATTTGGAGTGTGGACTACAAATTGTGACACAACATGAAGTAATCCTGATCTTTATCCTGCTAAGTTAATTTATATAAATTTTCAAGCACTTGAGGTTGTGTCTCGCTACCGCGATCCACAACCTCAAGTGCTTGAAAATTACTCATATTTGTTTAATTTGAGACCAAACATTTAAAAATCTTGATGTTTAGACACACATTTCATTCGCAATTACAGTGATTTAGTAAAAACAGATTAAAAACGACAATAGTCGTGATCAGCAGGATAAGGGCTAATAGCCATCGAGTGACCACTTGGATTAAACACAATGGGCAGAACAGCTTACCTGCTCTAACCCCTTAACCGCCAACTTGTCTAATTCACCCCCCCCCCCCCCCACATCACTTGAAGTCGTGTCTCGTTGACGCTATCCAGAGCTTCAAGTGGGTGGAAATCATTTAAATTTGTCAATAAGGGGCCGAGTACTTTTTTAAAAATGTACTGATCAAACACACATTCCGCATTCAAAAGGTCATATTTGACGTGTTAATAAAATGATTGATTATAGTCGTGAAAGGGTTAAACACCGACCCTCCGCCAACACGAGACGTTTACCAAATGTTGAGTTAATGTTGGGTCAGCGTCGTTGACTGTCCACTGCCGCCGTTTTTTTCTTCATGTACGCGTTCTTAAGACGTACTGCGTGACACGTTATCCGCGTTGCGGGCTTATCACCCGCCATAACTCATATTATCATCAAATATTCACATGCAGCAATAATAACACGCGCCAGCCGACCGACATAATTCAGATTATAATCAAATATTTAGCTCGGTGAGTACCAATAAGAGAAGCTAAGCCGTGACGTGCCCCGGGCGATAATAAGTGTAATTAACCTTCTCTCGACGCAAGCTGCATTATGGGAAGGTCGGAGTTAATGTTACCCTTGTTTTCAATAATATAGGTTTGGATCACTGTTGTTTATGGGGATTTATTGGAAATAATGTGTAAATCAATGCATAGTAGGGCTATATGTCGCTATAAACCATGGAGAATTGTCTTAGTTGGCCCTTTCCGCTTTATTTGAATACCTATGTAATGGATCTATCTATGACCATTATAAATTTGTATTTTTTTCAGTGCGGGGATCAAATAGGCGTAATTTTCACCCACTTGAAGCTGTGGGTCGCGGTCGCAAGACACAAGTGGGTGAAAATTTAAATTATTTAATTTAACGGTTTAAAGGTTTATTCAGTACATATTTTATGGATATGACATACACTTTCATGCATCCTATTCATAATAATATCCTGACTTACTATTGAATATTACATTGAACCATTCAGATAAAAAGGGCGTATATGTCACTTTATACAGGTACAGATACGCCCCTTATATTAACCTCCAGAGGACGCGGTTATTATTAATAAAACTCATACATACCACAGGTAGTTACTAGTATATGCCTCAAACACAAGACGTCGATACAATGCTGGCTTCATGTTGGCCCATCGTCTGCAACGCTGGCCCAACTTGAAGCAATCATTTGGTGAACGTATCTTGTATTAACTGGGTGTCTTTATTGCGTCCACATCTCCACCCATGATTTACTGCATGTCTATAGCAGAGTGATCACGATATATTGAACAAATGTTGGTTTAATGTTGGGCCACCGTAAACTCTGCACTTGCCGTGTAATAACCATATATACACAGGCAGGGTGATACCAGAATGTATAATTTATAAACAGGTGATTGCAAGATGACAGTTAATAAATATCTGTCTCATAACTAACCATTTTTTCACATCTTGAACTAGACAGTACACCAGTACTGTACACAGTATACTGTATATCAAGGATACTAGAACCAGTATCCTTGTGTATATGAACGGTGACCTACTATGACAATATGATTAATCGATGAAGGTCGATATTGTTCTCCAAGTTGCTGCCGATAGGATTATATTAAGATATAAATTTTGTCGCTGATCCAATGCTATGTGAGCGTAGATATGTCACATTAGACCTGGAGAGATCTCAGTCGCACATGGAGCGACAGAGCTTTTGTCGCTCAATGTGCGACTGAGATCTGTCCAGGTGTAATATCACATGGGATGTGACTGCTTTTTACGAGATCATTATAAGATACCCATCTACTATGGAAAATGTTATTATGTCACTTAAATAACTTTGTTAATAATTTGCTTTCAGGAAAGAGTTTTCAATATCAGAATGTAGAATATAACATTGTTTTAAGCCTATTATATTTGAAGCAGAAAAATAAAACAAATGGGCTTTAAGGTAACATTTGTGCACATGTAGGCTAAACTGGGCCAGGGGAACCGCCTGAGGATGGTGAGATGACACTGCCCTCCAGACACAGAATTAAAAATTTGAGTCCTGTCGGTCTGAGGCCGAGCACGCTACCTCTCGGCCACGAAGGCTCCCCACAATAATTATATTTAAAGCACTACATCAGATCAACGTTTAACCCTTTCAACGCGGGGACCGTCTTTATACGTCAGAATCTGACGTCTGTAGACGTCAGATTCTGACATATAAAGACGGTCCCCGCATATATAATGGCCGTGGTCCCATAACATAAGCCCTGTGTATTCAAATGAAGCGGACAGAGCCAAATTAGACATTTATGATGATTTCAAAATGAAAAAACCCGTTGGTCTTCATGATTTATACAAAACTATTTCAGCGTTGTAAGGGTTAAGCCGGCGTCGCAGGGCGTTACTCAGACGGTAACAATCTCACACGTCCCCGTTTTAATCTTCGGAAATTACCGCCTCCATTATTGTGATTACGACTCGTCTCGAAACGCAGCCCATCTTTGATACGAGAGTCAGAAAAGTAGAGGGATCAATTTTCTTGTTGAGATCAAAGGCAGCTGACGAACATCAGTAGATACTGAAGCCACTATGGTAGCTGGTCCCGTGTCACGAAGTCTGGCGCTGCTCGTGTCAGGAGACAGTGAATGTGCAAAGTCAAACAGCAGTAACTGCTTACTTCTGTTTGACTTTACACGGCAGTATAATGAGAGGGAAGCCATGGGTTATATTATATTACGTATAAATTGTTCTCAGACAAAGAAAGGAATTGGATTTAAAAGACAGGCTAGATGGGGTCATTAAGCTATCTCCTTCTCTGTTTTTGTATAGATTGTCATGCCTTGATGATAATATATTAGTGTAAGATAGGAGCTAATCGCAAATAAAATAACAGTGTCAAAAATTGTGGTAACCTGGTAACCATGGTAACTTTGCGGTAGTTTTGGCGGTACATCTACCATTCAAAGCCAAAGTAGCCAACCTACATTGCTCTTAAATGAATACAACTTCTCAAGATGAGATATTTTAGTCCTAACATACCAGACACACATAATTATAATAAACGCCTTATCTTTAAGTACCAAGTTCTGTACTGAGACGTCAAACATGCTATTTAACCCTTTTAGCTCGGGGACTAACTTTAGACGTCATATTCTGACGTCTGTAATATACGGCAAATTATGACGTCTAAAGTCGATCCCCGCACTGAAAGAGTAAATTATTTATAATGGCCATAGATCCAAAACAAAGGTATTCAAATGAAGCGTAAAGAGCCAAGTAAGACATTTACGATGATTTTAAATTGAAAAAATATTGTGTTCTCTTGACTTATACGAAAACATTCAGCGCTTTTTTGGTCCAAGACTTCTCACTTCTTCGTACACCAAGATTGTACATGAAGTCAAGGCCTAGGTAAATCAAGCGCGCTCTATAGGTCAGCTACATGTGGCAGATATGATAAATTCACATTCTTCTCATGTACATATGTAATATGCTCTGCAAAACCAAGAAACTGCTCACTTGAATAGTAAGCAGTTACTGCCTTTTTGTTTCGCACGTTTGCATAAGCAGAGAATGATATATACATGATATATTGTATACAACAATTCATCAAATGTATATTTATTTATACATGGGCTAATTCTGGAGACGGCCAAGAGGTTTGTTTTTGTCTTGGCAGACGTTTGGCTGTCACTACTTTTAGATGATAGGACAGGTGGGTGGTGCAAAGCCAAAAAGCAGTATCAGATACTGCTTTTTGGACTTGCAGAGTGCACAGGTGGGTGGTGTGGGGGTGTTGGGTCGTTCTACCAGCCAATTAGGAACTGAACCATCGTTAAATTAGATTTGAATGGCTGGATCTGTTTCAAGGTTGAAGACATTACTTCCTACTTTGCCGGGACCTGGCGACAGACTCGATAGTAGATTATAAATACATCTAGGCATTTTCGAACTTATTTCCCTCAACAAAAATATTAATTGCACCAGCAAATCTAGCTTTAAGTGAATGAAAATTACCAAAGGGAAATGGTGATGAGCTGAAAATGTCTCAGTTATCGTGATATAAAACAGAAGTGGGTATCATTGCTGAAACATATTACATTTTTTACATACATGTGCTTTTTATTACTTTGTAGTTGTGTTCATGCCTCAGATTCTACTAAATAAAAACCTATAATCATCTGATTATTATGCATGTTATGTATTAATCAATTATCTGTGATATTTGTAAATATAACTATAGATATGCAATATATGCAATGTTCACAATACCAGAACAATCCTCTGGTGAAATAAAGAGACTTATGAAAGGCCTACAGCAAAAGCATTTAATTTCCACTCTACCAAGTCCAAAACCGCGATCTCATATTCATACTTATCTCAAATGCTTTCATAATTCGTTAAATTTATTTTAATCGGTACTGTCATCCAGCTGAAATGTATCCACAATACAATCTGTATAATTAATGAAGATACGGATCTAAATATAATTGTGCTGTGTGAATTTGAAAGTATTTTTTAATTTACGTCCAATAAAGTAATTAGAAATCATTACGTTATTGATCTATATATATGATTGATTTTGTATTATGTTTCATATTGTGCATGAAGCAGATGAGTATGATACAGGTATAGGCACTCAATGAAGCGTGTATTTCAGTTTAATAGTTCTAAGAATCTGAAATCATTACATTTATTCATTTCGGATATCATTACAATCTTGCGTGGACCTGAGTCATTAAGACAATTCTGCACAAAAAAGCCAAAAGGCTGTAACCGCTCACTTGGAAAGTAAGCAGTAACTGCCTTTTGTCGTTGCACGTCAGAATTGCAGTGCCGAGGAAACTAGTGATTCTGCATAATGGATTATTTATAACGCCATTCTATAAATACACTCCAACAACTCACGACCGGCATGCCATCACTGTAGTGATTAATTTTAAATTTTAAATATGCGAGCGGGTCCATCGTCATATTTCAAAAAAGCAATTGGTCTGTGCGGGTAAGTAGGAATGTGTGAGCATGGAACGTCATTGCCGACAAAACTGAAGTTTGGGGCTGGTGGAGTTTTAGTTACACAGAACACTGTGTTGTCCCAGACTAGTGGCTGGCAATGTAAGTTTTAGTATAATTCATACAGAGTGACGTCACAGCAAATACAAAACATTTGTATAACATTTGTACAGCGTCGGCCCAACGTCTCCGGCGTTGGTCCAACATTGTACAAATGTTATACAAATGTTTTGTGTTTGCTGACGCAGCAGCGCCCCATCCCGCAAATGAACCAATGAGTCGGCCAGCAACTGCGGGAGTCTTTGGGAACTGTTTATTTATTCTTCATCTTACCAATCTCAGAGTAGACCTAAATATAGACGCTGTTTGAAAGGTATCGTATTAAGGTCGTTTGTCTAAATTTCAACCAACGGCTTAACCCTGTTACCGCCGGTGCCGCGTATATTCGGGTTTTCATTTTTTATTAGCACATTGAGTACCACCTTTTAAACATGTTAAATATAAAATGTGACATCAATCAGCAATACAGTATTTGAAAACAGTAGACCTCCATTTTGTCAAATCTGAATAATTTTCACTGACTTGAAGTTGTGGATCGCGTCAGCGAGACACAACTTCAAGTGAGTGAAAATTCAGATTGAATAATTTGGCGGTTAAAGGGTTAAGAAACGCTCCGACTGTGTTTGGACAATTCGACTCGAAATACGAGTAGGGCAGAGTCCTGGCTTCGGGCTTCCTTCTGTCGCAATATTGCCATGATTGTGCAGAAAGCGACGTAAGCAATTCGACAGATTTCTGACGATTTACAGTGTGCTCAGCGGCCATGAATCCCCGGAAGAAGGTCGATTTGCTTTGTGCTAAGCGGTTTTGTTCGTGACCTCATTTCGCCTTTGTATTGTGAGATATGCGGGCTGACCTCAGATCAGAGCACACAGGGGTATGATTGGGGTGTCAGGTTCGCTCCCGGGCGGACTCAGTCTTCCCTCTCCTCGTATCCCCCGTGATACGCACATCCTGAATAGATCAGGCGAAGGAATTCACTAACAAAAGCCGCGCGGGCTCAACGTTCAACATTGACTTCGGCTCGAGTCGCCAGAAACATATTCATGCCTATTTCAAGTGCTCGGGTTTTGGATTAAAATTTTTTTTAAAGTACTAATTAGCCCGCGTTTTACGTTACAAGAGCGAAAATACAAGATTGAATATTGAAGTGTAGAATTTTTATATTTTTCCTTCGTGTTCTGTTCACGTTTCCGGCTATACTGTAGCTCTCAATATTAACCCCGAACCTCTAAGTCGTTTTAACCCTTAAAGCGCTGAATTAATTTGTAAAAAAACATCGCAACCAAAGACGTTTTTTCAATTTGAAATGATCATAAATGTCTTAGTTAGCTCTTTCTGATTCATTTGAATACCTATGTTAAGGGTCCACGGTGAGTAGAAATATTTTTACTCTTACAGTGCGGGGACCGACTTTAGTCGTCAGAATCTGACGTCTGTAGACGTCAGATTTTGACGACTAAAGTCGATCCCCGCACTGTAAGAGTTAATCAACGATACTAACCGATCAAATCACTGTTTCTTGAAACGAAATGAGCGCTCAACATATTCAAACATTAACATTTGCAAATATTTCATCTCAAATTAAACAAATATAAGTAATTTTCACCCACTTGAAGTTGTGGGTCGCGGTAGCGAGACACAGCTTCAAGTGGGTGAGAATTAAAATAATTTAATTTAGCGGTTTAAGGGTTTAAGCGAAGTGAATGCTAGCAGACATATTTGTCATTCGTGTGGATTATAATGGAAGTAATGTCGTGACATGTTCTAATTACCAGATTACGAGTTGTCTATCAGTGGATTCATAATTGAACTTTAGGCATGTAGACTATAATATGTATGTGTATATATATACATCACAGTAACAACATATGGGCCTATAAGATATATTTTTGAAAACAGTTTCCAAAGCAGTATGGCAAATCACACTCAACCATAGCATAAAGCGCAGTCTCAATGTTGGTCCAGCATTCTAAGAAGATGAACTAACATTGGCTTAGCGTTCTGCATAATGACGCTGATTGTCACCCCTGGTCATTACCAAAACCAAAGTGTCCCCTCGAATCTAAATTGGGTGACCAGAGGAAGTGAACGTCTGTGGCTGCGTGCGCAGAGCGGATGTTAGCGGCTCTGTGTTTTCCTGCGGGAAACTAGTTACACACATTAAGATATCCTGTTCTCAGCAGCTCTGGTCTGCTGGTCTTGTTTTACTAAGTACTCAACTAATAGGATCACTGAGGAAAGTACACGTAGCCTAGCAGACACGAGACGTTGAATCAATGCCGGTTTGACGTTGGTCCAGCGTCGTAGACGGTGGACCAACGGTAAATCAGCATTGATTCAACGTCTCGTGTTTGCTGTGAGATCTCTACTCTCCTTTGGATCGCTATTCACTGATCGATTAGGAATTTTCAATTTTTCAATCTCATTTTGCATTTCGCTATTTTGAACTGCAGATTCGAATTTATTTCCCTTTTTTTCGTTTTTTAACATCTGTTGAATGGTAAAATCAAGGTTATTATGAAACCAGCTGGCAGTGCAAAGAATGAAGTTTTTATCAAATATTATCATCAGAAAAGATGGAAAATTAAACAGGCGTTTTGCTTCCTATGCGAAAATTAAGTAGTTTAATCTACCTTTAGCTTTGCAGAGCAATATAGCATTTTCGTTTGCATCCAAGTTACAATCACCTGTTGCAAATTAGCAGCGATAGTTCTCTTATTTCAACGCAGACAACGCCCCAATCAGCTCTTATTATGCCATCCTAACATATGTCAGGTGCAGATTTTCAAAACGAAATGTACCTATACCAAAAATATACTTGATATTTCACTGTGGTATACACTGATAAAGGTTCTCTCTTACTGTATAAGGGCCTACTGCTGTAACTATTTCATCGTTTTATTAGAAAACAACCTAGGTTCTTTACTAGTAAATAGGTGAATTTCAAAGGTCATGTGACACTCGTGACGTCACGTGATGTCATACTATGTCACTCTTCCCCTCACATCATATCCTGACTCCTCGTATTCAGTATGGCCATCTTATGTCATAGCTGCATCATGTTCACAGACAACGCCCAGATATGATGTCAAAGACGATAATGACATTATCTATATGCACACGTTCTCTTACGCTCCCAAGTAAATTACCTGTTAAATATTGTCAATAACTTTGACCATCGTTTCGTCGTTCCTTGGTAAAACCTCCTTGGATATGAAATTGTGTGTCTGCCACTTTATAAAGTGGCAGATATACCCTTTGATATCCCAGGGGACGTACTAACGATTCTGTGACCATTTTAGTAGGCCTACCATTTCTGTTAGAATGGCACTCGTACGGGTCCATTGCAAAACAATTTGAACGTTTTGTGCATGTGCACAACTTGACAGTCAGTCAGAGACTGCAAATCTCTGCCAACATTAGTGGATCGTTCCTTAGTTCGAGACACAACTCCATGTAAATCCGTGCAATCCGGATCGCTATCCGGATTCTGTACCCGGATCGTGATCCCCAATAGATTGATCCTGGGCCCGAGTTTCAACTTGGTCAAAGTTTCATGCAAATCGTTCATTACTTAAGTAATCCTGCTTACGGACAAACAGACAAACAATCAAACAAACATGACCAAAATATAACCTTCCTGGTGGAGACTAATTATTTATTCAATTGTATAGAATATCCATTGATCGTGCATTCTGTATGGAGGTCAGCATCTGCGGATTGTTTGAAAAATTAGAAAAAAATATAGCCTCGATATAAATCTTTTTCACCAGAAGGCAACGAGGATGCCGTGTCAACATGGTCAATTCCCAGTAAACACGAAACATTTGTATAACATTTAGACAGTGTTGGACCATGGAGATACTATCTCCATGGTTGGACCAACGACGTTGGACCGACACTGTATAAATGTTATACAAATGTTTTGTGTTTGCTGGGATGTGATGCCAGGGGAACTAAAGAAGACAAGGATTGACAAGATGACCTTGCTCTTTAACTGCTTAATGTCGACGCTTCCTGGCTATTTATCAGGTGAAGTTTTCGAATTTACAAATAAACAAGCAGGTAACTGCGACTGATTTTTAACCTCTGAAAAATTCACTTCATGGCTACGATATGTGGCTCTCAACTCTGTCACAGGTCCACACCAAATATCTGTTCTGGATCGTTGGTCCAGACAGACTGATCCAGTGTACATCGATCACACTGGGTCAGACTAAGCCAATCACGGCGTCGTGACCTCTCACGTGACGAGAGCCACGTGACCTCACAGATAACACCCGGTGCCCGGATCACCATATAAGGGGGGTGTGATATTAGCGCGACGCTGACCGAATGTCGGCCGACGTCGGCCGACATTTGGTCAGCGTCGGGCCTCGTGTCGTGTCGGATCCAGCCAAGGTCGCCACCTTGTCCACTCGCACAGATCCGGAATCCATCACGGGCGCTTCCCGCCCTGGAGGCTTCCGGGTCCCTGCGCTTCCCGGTCGAGATAAGTCGCGCGCGCCGTGAATATCCCGGGGCCTGCAACTCCCAGCTGGACGCCCCCACAGTGTCCCCACTCATCCAAGCGCCACCTAGCGAATCGGCCCTCGTACTAGCCAGGGGGCAGAGTGGGGGAGGGCGGGGGGAGACAGGTCACCAGGGCTATTTACCCCACGGGTATTTGTAACGGGATGACCTGTTACGCACTATATGATCTCCATATGTTCAAAAATAGGCATTTCGTATTAAGTCATCATGTAGTCACATTGATAGCGAGAGTAGACCTACACTGCAATATGCCCTTCAACAAACAATAGTTTAAAAATCCATTAATTTATGGACAGTATTATTCTGATCAAGATAAACAATAAGTCGATAATACTGCGTTATCTGCTCTTTGCTATATTTTCATTTATTTGAATAAAGTGCATTGTCTGATCTGTTGTAATTTATAACGCTTTGTTTGATAGTTACACCTGTTTGAAAACTGCAGTCGATATTTTTCTAGTAATAAAAACAAATGGGCTGAAAGCGCTGCCCGTATCGAAATTGTACACATTGAGACTTACCCTTATTACGGTTTATCGTACCGATAATTTGTTAAGATACAGCGTCAGCAATATAAATTTTATGCGAACACTAAGGTGGTTCGTGTGACCCTTAATCTATGGTGTGACAAAACATTACAATTCATCGATGTGTATTATATAGCAACAATCAAACAAACAAGTCATCATAAACGTCTACTTAAGCTAGTAACACAAGTCTCTTTGCTACTGACATCAATCAGAATGCGGCGTCAACAGATAGAACTTGGTAGGGGTATACCCCCTGGAACCCTCGCTAAAGCGTGTCAAAGTCATCCCGCTGGTAGCAGCAGCAATGGCCGACAAACCCAGTTTACTATGGATGATAATATTTTATTGTTTCTGATATTTTAGTGACATGTGAACAGAATTTCTTGATACAGTCTGTGTAGCGACTGCGCATGTAAGTGTTTGTGACTACATTGGTGAACATGGTGAAGTAAGGCATCAAGGCTAGGCGTCTCGAGGTCGCGACCTCGAGACGCCTAGCCTTGATGTAGGCAAGAACGTCCTATGGTATAGAACGTCATTGCTGTAGGGATGAAGCAATCACGAGTACAAATTTGATCAAATGAATTTATTATGTCGGTTCCCTTTTGGGAACAGAAGCATGTGACACCTACAGAAAATATGCTGACTTCCCCATTCTGTGAGGGCATTGTTTATTATGGCATTGTCCTTTTTCTGCGGGACATAGATTGGTTATCCCGCGGTTTACAAGAAGATCTCGCCCTGAGACAGTGCTTCTGTGTGGTGGCACACAAGCGCCGGTGTGCATGATGGGCGAGATGAAGACAACGTACTGTGTAATTAGAGTTGACAGCTAGCGACCCCTGTCCCCAAGAGTACACAGGTGAACGCCACAGCCCCAGTGATTGCGTGACCTCTCAGACACACCTCACCCAATGCTGGGCCAATGCCGGTCCACCGCTTCCATTGATCCAGCATTAGAGGTCCTGTGCGGCCTCCCAAATCCCTTATTGCTCTGGCACCCGAGGGGAACCCCCTTCTGATCCACGGGAACGGACTGCTCCTAGCAAAAACGACATTATCACACAGTGTTGGCCCAATGCTGGGCCAGCACTGTGTTAATGTCTGCGTTTCTGATCCCTGTGTGGCTTGCTTGGAGCACGCTTCACTTGCCTGATCCAGTGTCTCACTATCCCTGAGCCTCCGCGGCACCCCGCCCGTGCCCGGCACAATAAAGACCTGCTTCCATTAACGCCGTTCTGCTACGCCTGATCGGCGACAACAGCGGACGCGGTAACCGCTTTTAAGTCGCGTAATCACGTAACTGGGAATGATTGTATGTATGCACAATCACCGCCACCGCGGAAAAACCTACACCTTGCACTTTTTAGCACTCTTTCTCCACGCTTTGACAGTTGGACAGCGACATTAAACAACACTATATAAAGTCTTGCCTGCTTGGAAAGTCGGATGTCACGGGTTCGAACCCCTCTCTGGCCTTCAAGTTTTCAAAGAAACAAAATGTCTTTCCCCGCTCACTCGTATAGATTCAATATTGTGGGAAACCTCCGTGATCGAGAGTTAACGTGCTCGAACTTAGATCAGCAGGGCTCGTATTTCGAATCCTGTATCTGGAGGGCATTGTCATCTCATTCATCTCACCATCCTCAGGTGGTTCTCCCGGCCCAATTTAGCCTATAGACATGTGCACAAAGGTGGCCTAAAATACCAGTCATTTAATTTCATTTACAATATTTTCTTATTCACGAACGTGCACTGCCATAAATAACTATATAAAGTGTATGAATTGAATACAATATGTGTAACTATTAATCACATCATTATGTATTGAAACATATTTATTTTCCTTGGCTTGCCCAAGTAGCACTGTAGCGCTAGTTAAGGGGCTCTATTAGTATGTTATTATTTCTCACGCCATTATCATGATTATTATCAGACTATATTTTAGTTTTATTTTGTGGAAGACAATTTCAGATCATGTAGTTATATATACTGATATATCGTATATTACTATGTTAGAATAGACCTGATTATGAGGCAACCAATGCTGATTTATTGCTGGGCTAGCGTCGCAGACGCTGGTCCAGCAATAAACCAGCATTGGTTGGATGTCTCGTGTTTGCTGGTGACGCTCAATTCCTGTTTGCATTAGTAATAAAGTTACACGTAACAAACAGGTAGCCGCAGTTAGCACGGGGAAGCTTTGAAATGCTCTAATCAGCTAGTCAGGCTAATGGATCGCGATATTATCACATGATTTCTGTTTCTCAGAATAAATTTAAAGAGAGCTCATTATCAAGTGTATAGCGGTATCATCTAAAGTTGAGCGGATTGTTTTAAACCTTGATATAGTCATTCAAATATGGAGTAGTGTGCATAGCGATAAAATCTAGATCGTCGAAGGATAAACAAACACTTAAGATGGAAACGGGGTAGAACAGTATGCCATAATACGCATATACTTATACACCTAGATACTAATACAGCATGGAGCTATAGTAAACATGGTAAAATAGCTTCCTCAATAACCAAGCTTCTATATTATAATGCAGTATACAAAGTGTCGCGGAAATGGACTAAGATATGACTGCATTTTTAAAAGTAGACTACAGGTACTATACAGTATATCTCACTGGTAATTTAAATATTTATAATATTCTTTTATCTGACCCATTCTGTTTTATTCACCACTCGTTTGGGTGGAGAACCTTTTTTTATCAATATGGCAGATTATTTTCTGCGAAGCAAATTAAAATCTATTTTTCCCCGCCCACTTGTTGCGTGTTTTGTCCCTTTTAATATCAATCAATAGAATGCTGAAAATTGGATGATGTCATTTGATATGGGCTCCACATTATACATCATACGCTGTGCTCGAAACCAATATTACTAATGCTGCTCTGCAAAATCACGATGTAGTAAAAACTTGAAACTTGAAACGCAAGCAGTTATTAAGGCCTTTTGGCTTTGCGCGGCAGAATAGCTGAACATGTTGGCATAATGTTGTTCTGACATCAGTTTGTCCGGTGTGGATTGTGAGGATCGATTCTATTTCATGATCCACATATTGACAGCGGTCCGCGCGCGGAGGGGGAGGGGGTGCCAGGAATGGAATCGGCGAGACGGTTTCTGGGATGGGGTCACGACTCAGGAAAGAGGAAAACACGGCCCGGGTCACATAAAAAACCGCGTACCGATACAGCGGGATCCGGATGTCATTTGCATACGAGAGGGACGCCATCAGAACCCGGATGACACGAGACTGTCGCGGTATAACCAGGTGACGTCCCCCGGTATTGGGCTAACGTCACAGAGATTGGCCCATCATCGGGCCAAGGTATGGTCAGCATATTGTTCGTGCGTCCTGCTGATGTCCCGAATGTACCGAATGGGGAAAAACAGCCAAAAACGTGGATATACTGATGGACCTACGACGTGTTTGTGTCAAATTCTCCCGACGTCTTCAAAAAGAAAGCGGTCTCGGCAATCATACAACAAACACTATATGTTCATAAAATGCTGGTTTAATGTCGGGCCAGCGTCTACGACGCATTGAACCGGCATTGTGTTAGGTGACGTATTCTATGTGACGGCGCCTGGGTTTCTGCAGGACGGGTGAAGTGATTGCTGCTTCACATGCAGCCGTAATAAAGGGAGCTAAATACCGCCGATTATACAGTATTAATAATAATCTAAACTAAAGACTGAAGAAAAGGTCACATTCAGTAGAAAAGAACAATATTTGCGTGAATGTTCATATAATATTCATTGTACAGAATGGCTCTTAAGGCCTCTGTCCAATTACAACGCACAAATATATACCGGTAAACAGCCGTTATAGTGGGCACTAAGTATGAGCATGGAGATAGTAACGTTAGACCCTCTACTATTACCATGGTATTAGTCTTTGCTTCAAAATAAGAGAATATTTTGTATGTCATTGAGCTATAGAAAACAGTTTTTTCCAACTCTACTTTGAGCATGTTGAGACGCGTCAGGACAAAATAGTACATTGTGTGTATACAAACTGTTTGTTAAATACAATAAACAGGTGATAAATTCCTTCTTGGCTGGAGTACCGGTATAGCGTTGTTAATATTCAACGGTAAATTGCGCAGGTATATCGATGCCGTCTGTTTCTTATTAATCGATCTGTGATGATGCTAATAGTATTGTACTAAAACCCATTAAAATCAGTTGAGTAGGCTATAGAGATAAATTTGAACGCTCAACAATATGGAACATGCTGCGCAAAGCCACCATTTGTTACAATACCTGACTCTCAAGGCTTCGTCTCAAGGATGGGGCGACACATAGGGCGTGAGCATACATAGGCAGGCTATACCCAGCAAACACAAAACATTTGTATAACATTTGTACAACGTTGGACCAACGTCGAAGGCGTTGGGCAGACGTTCTACAAATATTGTACAAATGTTTTGTGCTTGTTGGATATTAGGCCATGCAAAGGCAAACAGCAGTAACTACTTGCTTGAAAAGTAAGCAGTTACTGCTGTTTGCCCTTGATCATTATTTTGCAGTGCAATCGCAAATAAGAGTAATTTCTTACTTGAAAAGTACGATGTTACTGGTATTTGCTTTTGCACGTCAGAATAATGCGCATAATCAGACATCATCACATACTAAAAACATTTAAATATACAAATTACTTTACCATGACGTATAAAGATTATATTTATGTTTGCATCAGTGCGTATGCTGGTAGCCATAAGGGTGATATATATTCCTTGGGGTGATAAACAAATATAATTATATATAATACATGTAATAGGTCTGTAATAAGGTAACGAGGGAGGGGGGGGGTTATAAATACGCGATGGCATCCATACCGAGGTGGACATTTCTTGATGGGAGCACGCATATTTTGAGTCAAGAAGTATAGGTAATTTTTGGGGTATATCGTGAATTTTTGGTGAAAATGTCACTCTTTAAATTGACAGATAAACCCCTTTAACTCATAGCAGTCTGGCCGTTTTGACATAGGACGTCTGTGTGGTCTGGCCATTTTTGTGATTTTGGGACATAATGTCTTACTTTTAATAAGAATTTAGAATTATGGCATATGTATTTCCCATACACCATTGGAACACACATACAATATATATCCAGAATACACTTCATTTGAACGGCCAATGTGATGTTGCCATGGCAACCGACAGCCATTTGAATATGCTAATTAGGTAGTCAAATTTTCGGAAATTTTGTTTAAAAATGGTATTTTTGTAATCACGGAGATTAAGGAGTACAACATTACATCAATTCACAATAAAATATAATAAAATACATCACAAATGGTTCGAAGAAGCATTCAATAGGTCTTTATAAACAAAATAATAGGGTGAATAAGTTATTACCATGGGATTTAGCAATCTTTCTAAAAAAAATTGAGATGCATAGTGGATTTCAAATTTTAAGATGCGCCAAGTTTTACATTCCCAACTCATCTGGGAAATAACAAAAGCCTCGTATTCATCTGAGCCTGGAGCTCGATTTTTATTTCGGAAACAGTTGTGATGCAAATAAGTCAACTCTTTATGTTCCAGGCTACCCATACTTGGTTCATAGTCGCGCAAGTGATGTCATTTGGTGAATGGCTAAGCATTATTGCCAGGTCCGAGCTGGGCTCGGACCTAGACTGCAGCGTCATAAATGCCAGGTCCGAGCTGGGCTCGGACCTAGACTGCTATGAGTTAATATCAGGGCACGACACAGAAAGCCAAATACAAATTGTCCACTCCACTGAACACATAATACGTGTACGTGATAAACACTGATAAATGACAGCACAATATTGCAAATGTATGGCACGCGTTTCAATGTAGAATTTGTTTATTAAACACCTATTACAAAACTTGGCAGCCGATTGGATAATGTTAAGGTCGGCGGTATGCCACGGCAGAAATGAAATCGTAGCAAAGTTGGATCAACGTCTAAAACGTAACCCTTCAAGATCTGAAATGTTTTTCTATAAGCCATAGAGACCAAAGTGTTGTTTTTTAACCCTTTCGAGCCTGAATTTACCATTGTCATCTTATCTTCATCCACTACAAGCCGGGAATTGCTGTCGCAATTCTCGACTTGAAGTGGATGAAGATGATTTGATGTGGTTTAAAAATTTAAGAAAATCACCACGTATTGGTAAACCACTTTCGTGGAAATTTTCGTTCTTAAATCCTTTGTTGTACTAAAATTTAGTCCGTTTTCAGGGATGTAAAATGATGCTTTAATGCATTGTGAGGCCTTAAAGGGTTAATTATCAATAATGTATTAGTTAGCTCTTTTTTTCTTTTACATTACCTGGTATAGGCAAGGGTTATAGTTTTTCTATATTCATTGTTATGGGGATCGACTTTCGACGGCAGACTCTGCCATTTAAAGTCGATTCCCGCACTGTGAGAGCAAAATATTTATAATGGCCGTAGACCCATAACCTGATAACATAGATATTCATATGAAGCGGAAAGAGCAAACTAAGACATCTGTAATAATTTTCAATTGAACAAACCTTTTGGTCTTCATAGTTTGATCAAACATATTTCAGGGTAGTAAGAGGTTAACCCTTTCAAGCCTGAATTTACCATTGTCATCTTCATCCCCTACAAGTCGCGAATTGCTGTCGCAATTCTCGACTTGTAGTGGATGAAGATGATTTGAAGTGGGTGAAGAATTCAAGAAAATTGCCATCTATTGGTAAACCAGTTTCATGGAAATTTTCATTCTAAAACCCCTAGTTGTCATGGTTGTAGGAAAATAAAGCCTGTTTCCGGGGATGTAAAATGATGCTTTAATGCATCGTGAGAACTTAAAGGGTTAATGTACTCACCATATACTGAATCTGAGTGGTTGAGAATCCAGGTAAAATCCACTTGGCGGCGGGGTTGGGAGCAGTGAGTCCGGGGGTGGTACCTAGCCGTGCCCCTAATCCCGCTCCCGTGGACAGGCTGCCGAGGCCCCCGGGGGTGGCTGAGAGCCCCCCGGCACCCCCCAGGGTGCTGAGGGTGCCGCACGTACTGCCGGTCACCGGGGCAGCCGCGGTGACGGCCGGGGTGGTGGAGCCGTAGCCAGGGTAACCGACCCCGTACCCCTGGTTCACCATGCGATAGTAAACGACATTCATTCTGAACTGATGCTAGTGTAATATGTGAGATATATCCGAATGAACGTAGTGTGTTTTATCTCAGATTGTACCTCGTCACTTTATGACAGGGTACCATGGCGTACCATTACGTACACATGCGTACTCACAGTGTAAGGTGGTGTATCCTTTGTGATACGTATGCTAGATGTACAAACAGCTAATTTTGAAAGTGTTTTTTTTGTGTTATATCCTGTTCGATTGCAATAAGTTCGTGATATTATTTTTTATGAAATATGTGTTAAGATCGATTATATACTGTAATCATTATTACACATGTTATTGTATACGTTTGTTAGGAGCGTCTTTAGATGATATCCTTACACTACAAGTCCTTATCTAGAGTATATCCTTATTAACCATGTGCTAAGACCGTGTGTTGACTATATAATAATAATTCCACGTGTGTTAAGTCCTGGTCTCGACTATGTATCCTTATAACACATGTGTTAAGTCCGTTTCTTGAGTAGATATCCTTATAACACATGTGTTAAGTCCGTTTCTTGAGTAGATATCCTTATAACACATATGTTAAGTCCGTTTCTTGAGTTGACATCCTTATACCACGTACGTTAAGTGCACGTCTTCACTGTGTGTATACATTGCCTAATTGCACACTTGTGGCGAGTCCTGTTGCTGCGCTCAGCTGATGAGGCAGCTTGTAATGCCAAGCCGTGCGCTGGGGTGCTGCACCAACAAGGTTATCCTAGCGAGTGAGAGCTCACGTCACGGCTCGCTACACACAGTCACTATAATCCCCGTGTTGTCATCAGCAGCAGGTCGTGGTCACGCCGTGACGTCACCGTGATGTCGTGACGGGCAGTGATGATCATCTATAGCGGCACTGGGCCGTGTTAAACCAGGCGACCAGCGACACAGACACAAGACAAGTACAGATGCTAACTACATCTGCTGCTGTAACCAGGCTGACGGGGCGGCTGGTATAAATGCTGTGGCTGGTGTTGTTGTTGTTGTGGATGCTGATGTTGTAGTTGCTGATGCAGGCCTCTTACTGGTTGTTGCTGAGGAGATTGTTGTTGCTACTATTGTGGTGGGTTACTTGTGTTGACCCTATCAATGTTTCATCTGGTGTTGTGGCCTGTCTATCTCTAGTACAATGTTTCATCTGGTGGCCTGTCTGTCCCTAGTGGAGATCCCTATAGTAGAGATGCCCTACATGAATCCCAACCACTACACGCTGTCAGCAGACAACACTTCACTTATCTCACATGGACCTCTTCTTCTCCTATCTACAACTAGCCACACTAATCCTCAACGCCAACTCTCACCGCAAGAGGGCGCCACCGTACAGTAAGTTATAGTGTGTCTTCGTACCGTCTGGTGGCAGCACTGCCTTATGCTCAGCCACGCTGTCTCTCGGTGCAGCGAGATTTGAAGTGCGTTCGCTGGTTTCCTGCTAGTTCTTTCACACTATGCAGAAGCACAGTGAGACGTCCAGCGGACCAGCAAAAGTACGGGCGATACCACTACACGCGCGGGGGTGGTCAGGCAGCTTCACACGCACTTGACACCGCCACTTGAGCTCTTATAAGAGGCATATTATAGGCCTGTTGACAGATAACTCCGGCTTCCCACCCCTCCCCGTAAAACAGGCACGTACAGGGTGCCCCCACACTGCCGTCACCATGACAACCATCCCGGATCCCCCGCACCCCGTGTCCCGTGTCTGGATCACCCCCCGGGATCGGTGTTATCGCCCGTCCAGGTGTTTTCCGTCCTCATTACGAGCAGCTTGTCAGATAGGGCAGTACATGACCCTATGTTGTTCCACACAGGTCTACAAGGCCTACACAGTTTCATGCCAGCTGGCAAACGCAAGACGTTGCAAATTAAATGCCGGTTTAATGTTGCGCCAACGTCGCAGACGTTGGCGCAACATTAAGCCGGCATTTATCCGATCTTGAATCCAGTTGGCCAGACTTGGTGTTATCAAAGGCGCATTCCTGCGCACACAACCTCTTTGATTTCAAATTAAACACGTGTCTTATATAAGCCTAGTCAAGGGGGGAGGGGGTGAAATCCCCTCTTGGAAAGAAAATAAATACATCTGGATTTGATTTGTTAAATACCTTTTATCGACTTGCAAAGTGTTGTAAAATGACACCACAACGGGTCTGTCTCCAGCAAGAAGGTTATATTGTTAAATAACCTCCTTGTTTCCAGTAGGAGGTCATATGATTATATAACCTCTTTGTTTCCAGTAAAGAGGTTTTGTTACAGCCGGGGTGGTTATCAAAATAATTATTAACTAAGAAGTAAATAATGATTAAGTGCAGAACACACTTTACAATGAATCAGTGAACACATCTTCGCTTATAGCAAGGTTTCTCAATAAAGAAATTCCTTGCTTACCGCTTGTTGTGTGCTGATAGATATTTAAGCTTATCTCGTATATATTCGTTTTTATACCGTTTCAAACCAAATACAGGCTACTGACATTGATATTTTTTTTAGGTCAAATGAACATGGAAATTGCGTTTTAGCATTTTTATTTGTATTAATTGCAGCTTCAAATGACAGAAAATACGAGCAAACAATAGAGTTGAATAGTTAGGCTGGCAATTGCGTCAGCAACGAATCAGAAATATTCCCACGTAGACCACATAAAAACTCGATGTATATACGTACTTTCTTGGCACGATAACGGTTCATAGAATTCAACAGTCCATTTATTTAGCACTAAAATGACCTATTTGGTAACTATAAACTACCATAGCCGGCTGTATATATCATGCGAATAATTATGATTTAAAAAAACATATTTTTTTAATGGCTGCTCTTTTTTATGTGAAATTGCATGAACGATTTGGCAAAAGTGTCGACTAGTAGGTCTAGGTTCAAGTGATTTAAATGTTAGGTTTTATGGTAACACTAAAAGCTATGTCGTTTTATATAAATAGGCCTACTTATACTTATGTCCGAATTATGATACTGAAACATAATGCCGATCGATTTTACATATAATCAGATAATGATTATCGCTTTAAATTTACATCCTGTTTTACATTTAATTGAAACAAAGACACTACACATGTCATTGGTTGAGATATGCATCAACTTTTTCAAGCAGGCCTACAGTAATTGGGTGCATTACCCAATTAGTGACATACTCTATAATTACGTTCATTTTACAAAGTACATTTAGCTTAATATATACGCTAAATACCAAGAGCGTAATTACCATTAACCCTTTTACCGCCAAATTATTCAATATGAATTTTCACCCACTTGAAGTTGTGTCTCGCTGACGCGATCCACAACTTCAAGTGAGTGAAAATTCAGATTTGACAGAATGGAGGTCAATTTTTTTCAAATCTTGCTGATTTATTGTTTAACGTGTTTAAAATGTGGTACTTAACGTGGTGATAAAAAAATAAAAAAACGAATATATTCGGGACCGGCGCTTAAAGGGTTAACATTTTTAAAGGGTCACATATGTCACTTAATGAAGTACCAGAAACGACCCTCTAATCCTTAGGGGCGATTAGCAGGTATGGTAGCTTTATCGCGGGATCACTCAGTCTGGTAATTGTTCGGAAGGGCTGTGTCCGTGACGTGCCACTTTTAATTACCGGTGTACACCTGGTGTATACACAGCCCCGCGGCGTGCGGTCAGAGGGAACACATACACAGGCGCCATCTTAAATTCCTAGAAAACAGAACATTTTGACCAAATGTTGGGTTATTGTTGGCCCTGCGTCTGAGACGCTGGGACCACGTTAAACCAACATTGGGTCGATGTCTCCTGTTTGCTGGATTACCCGACAAAATGTTACCAGGATAGGTATTTATAGAGCGGTTGATATAAATATCCTAATTTGAAAACACACTTCGTGTAAAGACATGAAAAAATCTTTAGCAAGATAATGAGACTCATCAGCAGTCTTTGCAGATAAGATTGTTCTATGGAAAGCAGTCGCTATATTGAAATCGCTTGTTAATGAAAGCGAGCACGCCACGCAGCTATTTTTACTGTTGTGAAAAAAAAACATAGTTACAATAAATTATTAATGGTAAAAGCAACGTCGCTGGCTGCCTTACATCCAATACAAAAGCAAAAAAAATAGGCCTACATAATAATCAATGGGCGATATTATGGTATGACTTTCTGGCATAAATACTAAAAAAACTTTTTTCATTCATCGATGTTGAACGTTTGAAACTACAAAGTATTTTGCATTCCATGCTGCTTGATTATCACATAAAGTGAAAGAGAAACTGCTGACAGCGTGCTACCCAGCAAACACAAAACATTTGTATAACATTTATACAATGTTGGACCGACGGCGAAGACGTTGGGACGACGTTGTATAAATGTTATACAAATGTTTTGTGTTTGCTGGGTATGTACATACAAGCCTCTTTAGTTTGTCAAAATTGACCAAGAATTCACTCAAGGTGGTTTGAGTTTCTAGTATGATGTATCGATAATTACGTCCCCGGTGCCACGAGCTGTTGTAATTCATTAACTTTAAAGCTACATATTACACTTAATAATAATTATGCCCATTTCCAGGCCGCCATAATATAGCCATAAAACATTTGAAAATTATTTCATGGAGGAGTTGTAGCTTTTAAGCTGTTAATCGCTCTGAATCATATTTTAATAGATAGGGGAGGGGGCTGTCGTTTTCTATTGGAAAAAATATTTATTTCACTTCCTTTTGTAGAACTTTATTTTTTTCACACTCTGCCTCCAGGAAAATATTATATCACTTTCTCAGAATTTTTTTTTTTGTCTCCAAAGTTGAATCCCAAGTTCGGCTAAGTATTGCTCTGGAGGCTATGTAAGGGTCATGCCGAGCTAAGCGGGGCTCAACATTTTTTAAAGGGCCATTAAATATTTAATGATAACTTAATGGTGCCCCCTTATGTCATTATACTTTACTTGTTACTTATATCAAGGGGGTTAAATTTTAACCTCCTTGATTATATCATTATGACATTAAACTAGCATCAAAATTACCGAATGTATCATATTCACTGGTTTGATAGAGGCAATAATTATTGTAAAAAAAGGTACCGACAATGATTTATGTGATGAAATATGTGTTTATTATATTACAAAATGTATCCAAACAAGAATATATGATAACATTATTATATATTCTTGATACAACTTATTTTAATAGGGTTCAAAACCATGAGCCCGTTACCAACCTTCGGTAAGCAAGGTTTGACTATTGTTTCAGGTAGCTTACGGTATTTGTCAAAAAACTAAGCTCCTACGCCTCCCTAGGAAACGTGGGCGCAATTTTGTGGAGCGTAAAATTCAAAATGGGCAACCATCGATCACAGTGAAAAGCAATTATTCACTTATTTCATCCACTGGTCTCTCACTGGACCTCATTTCTTAATGCATTTAGTTAGAAAATAGATTTATGGAGGTTACCCAGTTTATATTTTAAAACATGCATGTCGCGTTTGGCCAAATACGGCAAAAATCCAAGATGGCCGCTGCGGCCTATTGAACAAAACATGATTTTAATTAATAATCCCATATAATCAAGTTGATATGTCATTTCTGACTAATTTTTTTTTTTTGAGGGGGGGGATCCATTTCTGGACCTCAAATTACAATTAAAGCTTCGGACACTACTATAATTATTATGTCTGCTATTAGTTGTTGACAACGGCTTTTACATCACCTAAATAATGAAGAAACCAATATAATTGTATAGCAACGTTGGTTTAAACACAAAACATTTGTATAAAGTTGATACAACATCTTCTACGTTGATCCAACATTGTATAAATGTTACATAAATGTTTTGTGTTTACTGGGGTAGTCGACGAAGTCTTATTCGGTTCTACTGTGGCTTTGTAGATATCTGGCTCAAATGACCATTATAACGTAAATCTTGAAGTCCTCCAATCACTGTAATATGGCGCATAGTCCTGACTTTGGGGGCATTTCTTCTCTGTGATATTGCCCCAATCTGCAAAAAGACAGCGACGTAAAGCAATATTCACTCCCCATGCTCACTATCTGCTCACTATATGCTCACCATGCACACTGACTAATAAATAAATAAATAAATAAATAAATAAATAAATAAATAAATAAATAAATAAATAAAGAAATAAATAAATAAATAAATAAATAAATAAATAAATAAATAAATAAATAAATAAATAAATAAATACATAAATACATAAATAAATAAATAAATAAATAAATAAATAAATAAATAAATAAATAAATAAATAAATAAATAAATAAATAAATAAATAAATAAATAAATAAATAAATAAATAAATAAAATAAATAAATAAATAAATAAATAAATAAATAAATAAATAAATAAATAAATAAATAAATAAATAAATAAATAAATAAATAAATAAATAAATAAATAAATAAATAAATAAATAAATAAATAAATAAATAAATAAATAAATAAATAAATAAATAAATAAATAAATAAATAAATAAATAAATAAATAAATAAATAAATAAATAAATAAATAAATAAATAAATAAATAAATAAATAAATAAATAAATAAATAAATAAATAAATAAATAAATAAATAAATAAATAAATAAATAAATAAATAAATGAATGAATGAATGAATGAATGAATGAATGAATGAATGAATGAATGAATGAATGAATGAATGAATGAATGAATGAATGAATGAATTAATTAATGAATGAATGAATGAATGAATGAATGAATGAATGAATGAATGAATGAATGAATGAATGAATAAATGAATGAAAGAATGAATGAATGAATGAATGAATGTGGTTTTAGGCCAATTTTGTGCACATATATTCCAAACTGGGCCAGGATAACATCCTGAGGATGGTGAGATGAAGGATTCGAGCCCTGGTGTTCTGAGGCAGAACACGCTACCTTTCGACCACGAAGGCTCCCCACAACATCGAATGAGCTTAGTGTGGGATAAGTTACAGAACGAAAATAAATTACCTTAACCTATATGCTGGCACAATACCGGACTTACCTTCTGCCAACATGGCTGAAAGTGGCCCAGTTTTGAGCCAACATTTGTGAGTATTTCTAGGACCCCTGTGGAGACGTGGCCTCCCGTGTTTTATTTATTGCTAAGGTCAGGGGATGACCTCAGCAATCTTGAGTATCACATGTAATTCCCTCCCTGTGGAGACTACGTCATTATGACGTAGACGGCATGCAGTAGTTCAAGGTTTCCTCTTCCCAGAATTTGAATTCAGCCCGTGGCACGTTCAACGATATTCAACCGTTGATTAGCTTACTCATATAAAGGTTGAATTACCTCTTCCTAATAATTTAAACATAAGAAAGGTGGAATTCTGCAGATAAAATTGTTTTTGAATTGTACATATACGTCGATACGTCATATCCTGTCATTTTCCAACCATATCATCGACCCAGTAAACACACAACATGTTGGTCTAACGTCCAACGAAGACAGTGGGCCGACGTTGTGCAAACGTTATGCAAATGTTTTGTGTTTGCTGAGGAATCACAGTAGACCCCATGTACCTTTTTGTTCCTAACGACCACCAGACAACTAACCCTAGAGGGTGCTGGACAGGGCAATAAGTGATTGGAAAATACAAGAATAGGGGGCCTACGCTGTTATAAATCGTTTTTCAATTTTTAATTGAATGATTAGGCACTGTGAGTGTTATTCAAACACTATTATCTCTGTGTCAATGATGGTATAAATTATTACAATTATATAGGGCACTGTTCACATACGTCTGAGAGGTTGTGATCTAGAAATAGCAGGGGTAAATGTCCCGCATCTGGTCCCGCATAGAAAGATAATATTCTTGCCCTACGAAATGAAATGAATCGAGATTAAGCCACCTTTCTAAAAATGAAATGAATCGGGTTTTAGGCCACCTTTGTGAAAATGAAATGAATCGGGTTTAAGCCACCTGTGTGCACATATAGGCTAAACTGGGCCAGGAGAACCTCCTGAGGATAGTGAAATGATTGAGATGACACTGTCCTCCAGACACAGGATTCGAAATTTGAACCCTTGCGGTCTGAGGCCGAGCACGCTACCTCTCGGTCACGGAGGCTCCCCACAATACTGACTTTCACACGATTTCAAACCGCCGACACCGGGAACCGAACCCAGAACTCTAGCGTGAAAGGCAGCGGCG
This sequence comes from Flabesymbios commensalis, assembly GCA_964017125.1. Taxonomy (NCBI): domain Eukaryota; kingdom Metazoa; phylum Annelida; class Polychaeta; order Terebellida; family Flabelligeridae; genus Flabesymbios; species Flabesymbios commensalis. The sequence continues at coordinate 22,679,843 of OZ024915.1, read as the reverse complement.
CTAACCACTACCCTAGAGTAATACCAGTACCCAGAAGACATGCGAGACGTTGAATCAATGTTGTTTTAATGTTGGACCACCGTCTTCGACGTTGGCCCAACATTAAAACAACATTGTTCAACGTCTCGTGTCTTCTGGATAAGAGCGTGTGTTTTATCGGGCCAGTGTGTTTATTTGGGGCCTTTTACTATTTGAGCCCTTCCATGGCTACTTGATTCCTAGGCTCTGTCTCTGAGTCATATGGTGACCCTGCTAAGACACATCTCAAAGGGACAATGCTAATCCCAGAAAATACCACACTATCATCTACCCAATGCAAAAATGTTGGGCCAACGTCGTAGGGTAGATGTGTCGTGTTCGCTGAGGTGTTGTATAACTGACCATATGAATTATCTATAAAATAAGGTATGTGTATATTTTCCCCTCCAGCCCAGATGCTAATATGTTTTAGTCGACTATATTTTTCACTTCATTGATATGAGCTAGGCCTACTTTTCACATGCAGGCCAAACCTTATTTGATTTACTAAGCTCTATTTTTCTGTGATACGTTTTTTAGCCAATTGTAAGGTTGTGAATCGAATAATATTGTGATATATTTTCTCAGTTAAGCCCTGTTCGATTCGCACTGATCTCAAAATAGTTTAGTTATCCGGTTTGCTTCGTACAGTCTGAGCCAAAAAAACGCATTGTTCGGCAAATCGGTTTAAAATCCAACGACCAAACCTTCATACAGGCAGTTTTGATGGTTTAGTCAATCCGGCTCTAGTTTGGACTGATCTAAATAAAATGTAATGAATCGGGCTTTAGGCCACCTTTGGGCACATATAGGCTAAACTGGGCCAAGAGAACCTCTTGAGGATGGTGAGATGATTGAAATGACACTGTCCTCCAGACACAGGATTCGAAATTCGAACCCTGGCGGTCTGAGGACGAGCACGCTACCTCTCGGTCACGGAGGCTCCCCACAATACTGACTTTCACACGTGGATGGGGAAGAAACATTTTTGTTTCTTTCAAACCGCCGAGACCGGGAACCGAACCCCGAACTCTGGCGTGAAAGGCAGCAGTGCTAACCACTACCCTAGGGCCCCCGCCCTTGGACTGATCTGCATGGTGCGAAATAAAAACACTCTGGTTTGGTAAAACCGATTTAAGATCGCCACGAATCGAACGAGGCCTTATAGAATAGACCTACGTTATTTATTGCGTCAATTGAAAGTTGGGTCTATTGAAAGTCAATTGGAAGGTTGGGGTCGTATTCTCGTACAAGTTACGATATATCGTAGCCTTTTGATTGGTTGAGATGGCCATCTCGACCAATCAGAAGCCTACGATATATCGTAACTTGTACAAGAATACGGGCCCTGTGAGCATCAAGTCTATTATATAAAGTTCTTGGACCTATACTGTAATGTCAATGAGACATCCGCGACAAACCTTGACAAAATCTTTTACGACCGTATTTTTTATTCTTGGCCTGTCAAGATCGACAGGACACTTGCTGAGGAAATGATTTGCTGTCTGACCTAACATTTCTCTAATCACTTGCACATTGCTGCTGCCGGCGGGAGAGTTTTGTTATTCTTCATAGCGATCCAGCTTTTGCAACCCCAAACACAAGATTCGCGAGCAGTGCATGAAAATAACATCCATCTCAAAATCCATAAAATATATTCGCCTTGTGGTGTGAATCACCGATAGCAATTCACACCGATAGCAATTCGCACTACAAGGTGAATAAAAATGAGAATAAATATGTGGGTGAAATGAGGAATAATTAATAATAAATAAACCTTTTAAGCCCTCACGATGCATTAAAGCATCATTTTACATCCCTGAAAACAGACTTGATTTTCCTACAACTGACGGTTTTAGACGGGAAATTCCCATGAAACTCTTTTACCAATACATGGGATTTTTCTTTAATTTTTCACCCACTTCAAATCATCTTCATTCACTACAAGTCGAGAATTGCGACAGCAATTCGCGGCTTGTGGTGGATGAAGATGCCAATGGTAAATTCAGGCTTGAAAGGGTTATATGCCATTATAAAAACACTGCCTTCAATCTAGTATTTGATATTTTTGCTTCGGTACAGCTGTTGTCATTTTTCTTTTAGATGAGTTGTCGGACAGCCGTGATTGGGGCAGGATAAATGACATTTGAATACTAACCGGGCTAGAGTTTTCAGACAGAAGAGATCATCTACTGATGTAGAAAAGGTGGTATATGCCACTTTAAAAAGTGGCAGATACCTCGTTTTAGCCCCCAGTGGATGAGTTGATGACACGGGCTGCAGTAATGTTAACGACCATGTCTCTATGGCGCGCTAGCAGGGAGCCACAACATTAGGGGCACGGTAGGCTGTAAGCCCAGTAAGCACACAACATTTGTATAACATTTATACAATGTTGGACCAACGTCGAAGACGTTCGGCCGACGTTATATAAATGCTATACAAAGATTTTGAAAGGCGTGTCCTTGGCATTTTTCTCAAACTAAACGCTTGCAGTGCACAGCTGCATATCTTCCCCCTGGATCTGTAAGGGTGTATTTTCCACTTTGTGAAGTAGCTGACACACCCTCTCAATTCTAAGGGCATCTTATATGTTGACATTTATCTTACATCCCCCCATTTTCAGTATATCGATGTAATAGTGAAAGCCAAACTATAGGCCTACATTTTATATTCAAATGTAAGACTGACGCTTCAACGAAAAAAAAATCATGAAAACATCCATTCCCCGATTTTTAGGACATTAATGTGTACTATAAAATACATCATATGGTCTATTTTATATATCGACAGATTTCTTTTTCTCATATAATACTTTCAGTTACCTCAAGATTACAAAATCACATATATATAAATCCCCCCCCCCCCTCCATTGTGACTGACTGTATCTGGCATATAATAACAGTTTTCTAATAAACACGAAATGTTGAGCAAATGCTGATCAAATTAGTCCAGCATCGGGTGGTCCATAATATGTTTGATTATACAACAGCAGGCATCTATTTTAATATCCTTCCTATGGACAAGAATGTCATTCTTACATTTTCAGCCATTTTTAATGGTGGATTAACGGATCTAAAACTCACAAAATCACTTTACATTAGGGCAAATAGAATTTGACATTATATCCTATACTATTCAGACTAGCGCGTGTGAATCGTGCGAATGAGGTTCACATTCAAGCGAATCATTTTCTAACGAATCCTTCTTGCGAATCATTCTCGCGAATGTCATGCTTCTTTATAAAGGTGAAGGTCATTCGACCCAGTATCAGAGTATGAACGGGTCGTCATAAATGTGGGCCCCTACGGATTTTGCAGACAAGCAGCTGTTTCGCGTGAACCATTGACTTTCTCCATACCAGTATATAGTGTGAACATACCATTAATTTAAATGTTACACTGTCACGTTCCCAGCATTTATAAGAAACAAAAAAAGTCAGAATGGCCATATTTTTAAATGGTAGTCCCTATAGGTTATTTCATAACCAACTGTTCAAAATCGTCAATTTGGTAGGGTACGATTTGTTTATTCAAATTGCATGACCAGAAACGTAAAATGTAGATTTGGAACACATATCCCAGCAAACACAAAACATTTGTATAACATTTATAGGGGCCTACAAGGTCAGCCCAACGTCTTCAGCGCAACGTATAAATGCTATGCAAATATTCTGTGTTTGCTGGAATGGTTAATCGTATTTAGCATACATCGACTATGTTATAAAGTTATATTCAAAACTTTTACAAACAAATTTAATTTTATACAGTTCTCAGCTTACAAGGCTTTTCGGCTTTTCAATCAAAATCAAATCCAGATAGTTATCTTGATAATGTAAGGTCGTATATACCACCGCCAAGGTGGATTTCCACAATTTGTTGCATAAACTATTAACATACAGGTCTCAAAGTGTTATTTGACAGTGATGCTGGCCAAATCCATATTGTCATCAATCATTTATAACCGGTGATGTCCATGTGGACAGCTGGATGCACCACGCAGGCGCGCAACTATATCAACAACACTAAATAACCTGAATAATTAACGACCTACTCGCTAGGTGGATTATTTTCTGGTTGACCGCTGATTCCAGATGAACAATTGCCTGAAGCTGTATGGCAAGCCAAGCTGTCAATAATTTCCTCTGTTGTTTGCCTGGGCACCTGTTTAGTGTGCCGTGACATATGGCCGTGTCTGCAGCACTCTTAATCCCTTTGTCGTCTAGATGTATTATTATTAACCCTTTGCGCGCAAGAATACTGTAATTGAGATGGCATAAATTTGTAGTGGATGACTGAGAATTTGACTACCGAAATTTTTTTCTTGTTAGTCTGATAAATTACAGACTAACTGCAATGATGGGCATGCATTGACAGGTACAAAATAGAAAAATGACAAAACAAAACAAAAAGCATTCACAAAAATATTTTAAAATTAGACATATCACTTATTTTGTCATGGCAACTAAGTAAATACACTTGCAGTTTCTTATCAGTCTTTCGAAGTGTTTTTAAAAAGCACACGACCGACCTCTTTCAAAATTAGGTTTTTGAAATCATAGATATATCATACTATTACTAATAATATTATTCTCAACTTACAATTATATATCATGCTTCCCACATTAGCAAAAACTAATTATAATTTCATATTTCTTAAAAAAACGTCAAGTGTCTAAATACAGGCCTACATATGCCAAAACAAGTCAAGTACAATCAATTCAAGTTCCCCTAAATGTATTTGAATATTAATAAGCAACTACAAAATCACTTAAAAATGTCACTTTAAACGTCAACGTCTCGTGTTAGCTGGGCGTCACCTGTTGTTTGTAAACAATGAATATGCATACTTGCTTATACGGGCGCATCAACCACTGAAGTACCAACGGGAAGAAGACAATTGACAAGTATTGATAACTAACCACCAAATTATTGGGTAAAAATAGAAGTAAACCTTCGTCAGTACTTATTTTTCTGATTTTTATGATGTAAAGTATGTATTGTTTTTAATAGGATCAATGTCATAATTACTCTTCATAATATGGTAAAATCATACTTGATAGATGGTAAAAGCATTAGTTCCAACCCTTAATACCAGGGGACGGCACTGAGAGTGATTTCACGTTTTGCGAAGAGTCGACCATCTTATTGTAGATGGTCTTTGCAAGTACTGTGTTTGTGCTGTTGTACCGTGTTACACCGTGTTGTGTTTTGCTGTGTTTAGTTGTGCTGTATTTTGTTGTGTGGTTCGTGGCTTTGTTATGTTGTTCTGTGTTGTGTTGTTCTGTGTTGCATTGTGTTGCTGTATGTTGTGCTATGAAGTGATGTGTTGTGCTTTTTTTGCGTTGTGTTCTGATGTGATGTTATGTTAGTATCATTGTGCTGCGATATATTGTATCGAGTTTTCTATTGTGTTATTATGTAAAGTGTCATATAGGCTTATTATTGCCGTCATAAATGTGCTTAACATAGAACATGATACGCGTCATCTCTTACCGTCGGCGCCAGTGACATTCGAGTGAAGGTTTCTCTGCGCTGTGGTAAAGTCATTGACCCACTGTTGGTTTGATGTTGGGCCAGCATCGTAGACGGTGGCCCAACATTAAGCCAACAGTGGGTCAACGTATCATGTTTGCTGAGAAGCAAACACAAGACACTCAGCCAATGTTGATTCTTTGCTGGGCCAACGTGGCAGAAATTGGGCCAATATTGAATCGACCTTGAGTGAACGTCTTATGTTAGCTGGTAAATGCTTCCTGAGATATCAGGCTGGAGCTCTGCTTCGGCATTCAGGATTCAAATATATATTTTTCTCCGACCACTAGTAAAGATTCAGTATATAGTGGGGAATCTCCACGACCTAGAGGTAGCGTGCTAGATCTCAGACCGCCGGAGTTATCGTTTGAAATCCTGTGTCTGCGCCGGGGGGGGGGGGGGCAGTGTATGAGCACAAAGATGGCCTAAGGCCTCATTTGTACATTCATTTACGTCACAGATAAACGCACCCAGGTCTAGAAATGAGCAGACCCGCCTTTTCACATCTTCCCTACAGTAAGGCTGGGCTTCGCGACCTCGCGAAGTCCAGCCTTACTGCAGTGAAGATGTCTTTCACACTGACTGCGACGCCTCCATCACAAGAGTGAATTAGATCTAGTCCGCATTGTCTGCCGAATACTGGCCTAAAATAGGTCAAAGGACTCTGACGTTGGACCAATATTAGGCCAGCGCTGGGCCGTTGTTTTTAGTTATGTAAGGTGTCGGGAGCACACACTTACCGGGCGACATCCTAGAGTTATTACACAACCAGAGACCCATAAAATATGCACACCTCCCCAGCTACGGTCATTCTGGTCATTCTCTGGTCATCGTCTGCTCATTTCCCTCCCATTTAGTGCCCCCCCCCCCTCTGCACTAGGAAGGGAAAACCTCACTGACTTTGGTGATGATTCGTCTTTATTTCCGAGTGAAATGAATGTTCTCTTCGGCCTCATATGATATTGTTTTAAAGTTCAAGGGTATTTTTAAAATCTGTCATTGTGCACACTAATGAAATTCCTCGCTCTTTCATTTTATAAAATGTCACAATACAGTGAAACTGACTATGATTGCTTTCATTAGGTAAGGTATTATAAAATCATATAAACTGACGGTGCCATATCATGAAAATATGACTATTGGAAAAGGTTTTTCAAACACAAACACAACGAAATAATTTTGTGATAAATTCTACTTTATGCTATGTGGGTTTTTTATTTTGTTTCAAATCGAGATAGCATTTTTGTAAATAAATTACTATCTATCAAAGATAAATCCTTCTATAGTAACATATCAAAATGTGCTATGTGCCCAAGTTGGGTCACCCTAATATGAATCACGTTTGGCACATATTGCATTCAAACTAAATTTGAATTTACCATGTGCGCTTTTTTGTTAGATTGGTCAGAATGTCAGATTTTTAATTTCAGAAATTGACCCTACTGACATTTTCTTTATGTTAAGGGACTAGAACACTAGCTAGTATAGTATTATTTTTGAAATCATTTGTGACGTTTCACACCAGTCGCAAGTTATCATATATCAACCTTTCACCTATTTTGAAGAACTCTGCTATGGGCCAGCATTGTACAAATGTTATCCAAATCTATTGTGTTTGCTGGGATGCCAAGCAAACAACCTATTTCAGATTCAGCATTCTTTTGGGGCACATACTCTGTCCCAAACGAAGAAATATTGTACATCTGAATCAGTGATCCTATCAAAGGGGGCATAGCGTGCGTGGAAACGCCTCCCCTTGCATGAACAGCAACTTTTTTCGTATCCATACTGACTCGATAGTCCAATATGAAACAACTGTTTTTTTTTCAAATACGCAGACGTTATCCAGTGGAGCAGACGTGTTTGTGGGGGGAGGTCAATGGTGAATTTGTGGGGGGGGGGGGGCATCATGGTGGAATTGAGAACAAATATATAAATACTTAAATTACAATATAAATGACATGGTTGGGTGGTCTTCCCCCTGATTTAACCTAGACAACCCCCAGGATATTAACCCTTACAGCGCGGGTTCGACTTTAGTCGTTAGAATCTGACGACTAAAGCCATTACTCGCACTGTAAGCTTTAAAATATTGCTTATGGTCTTAGACCCATAACATAGGTATTCAAATGAATCAGAAAGAGCTGACTGAGACATTTATGATGATTTCAAATTGAAAAACCCCATTTGGTTGCGATGTTTTTTACAAATTAATTCAGCACTTTAAGGGTTAACCCTCTGGTCCTCCGTGTATTTATTCTCATTTTCATTCAACTTGAGAACCCGCTCGCTATCCCCATCCTAGGTGAATAAAAATCCCTTGCTTTGAAACGTTATCTTATAAAAGCATGATAGCAAAATTTATAATAGCTAAACGTTTCCTTATTGTGACAATGTTGGTGAATGTGTTAAATTCATGAGGTTTTTCAGATACTATTGTAATTGCCATTTTCATTTTTCGAGCAATTTATATCATATCACATATCAAATTTTGCCTACAGTGACCTTGATATTGGGTCATGGTCGAGGTATACAAAAGTCATCTACTACATCGTGGCTATCATTGTACCACATGAAACCATTCTTATCAACTGATCGTAGAGGAGTGTCTGTCAGTAATAGTTTGGACAAGATACAGTGACCTCAACCCTTTAAACCCCGGTGCCGCATATATTCGTGTTTTCAATTTTTTATTAGCACATTAAGTACCACATTTTAAATATGTTAAAGTTAAAATGTGACATCAACCAGCAAGATTTGAAAAGAGTTGACCTCCATTTTGTCAAATCTGAATAATTTTCACTCACTTGAAGTTGTGGTTCGCGTCAGCGAGACACAACTTCAAGTGGGTGAAAATTAAAATAATTTAATTTAGCGGTTTAAGGGTTTAAGCGAAGTGAATGAAAATTCAAATTGAATAATTTGGCGGTTAAAGGGTTTAAGCAGCTGAGTCGTGCTGCTTCACTGATCAATAATATATATATCCCATTATTCCAGTCCTCAGAGCGTTGATTGTGCTGCGCATGCGGGTGGGCCTTCAACGTCTGGTGAGCGAATCATAACAACCCACCTTCTTTAAGATTTAGTTAATTGAGGTCAATTTAAAAAAAATAGATATAAGCACTCCACTGGGACGATCACAGAAGGCCTAGCATAAGGGGGAGGGGGAAGGGGGGGGGGTGGTTGGATTGTGTTAATAACACGACGTTGTAAATGACGTTGGATCAACGACATTGACTTTGATTTGACTTGATACAACGTTATATGTGCTCAATGGAGAGTGGTTAAAGAAACAAAATAGCAGAAAGAAGAAAACAACAGACAGAGCAAAAGCAACAGCATTGAACTGAGTGAACGCTTCAGTACTTTCTGTCCCAAGGTTTTACAGTCAAAACATAACCGCCAGGGGTTGTTCAAAATTTCATCAAATTAACTGAATCAATCAGTATTAATTAAATTGATCAATCACGGGTGTTTGGTGCATTAGTTTGCCTGCACTCCCTGCTCGTTTCGTTATAACTCAAAGAGACAATTTAAAGTAGGTCATGATTCGCTGAATAACATTGTTGGCGCACAATACAATTGTACGAATGTGCAGCATGGTCAATGTTCATAGGAGTGGGGTCGGCCGCAAATTAAATATTATGGTTCAACGAAGCATAACGACTCAGATGTTTTAATTAATCCTGTCCCCTGAGATGGCGTACCAATCTACATGTGTTATATTATGAAATTTAAAAAAATTACCATACGTTGAAAAAGTTTCATGAAATGTTTGTTTTGATGCCGTTATATGTTATACAAAATAATGCTTTGAAACACCAGGAGGGTTTAACCCTTTGACAATGAGTCATCACGATGCATTAAAGCATCATTTTAAATCTCTGAAAACAGACTTTATTTTCCTACAACCAAGGGTTTTAGAACGAAAATTTCCATGAAACTGGTTTACCAATACATGACAATTTTCTGTAATTTTTCTCCCACTTTAAATCATCTTCATCCACTACAAGTCGAGAATTGCAACAGCAATTCGCGGCTTGTAGTGAACGAAGATGACAATGCTAAATTTAGGCTTGAAAGGGTTAGAGGGTAAAACAAATTGACGAAATTGGCTCCTAATATATACAAATAATGCGCGGGACGGAATTCTTATTTACTTTAAAATCTACGCGAGATTAACAGTATATTACTACGACTGTATTGTGTAAATTTGAAATATTTCTCTTTCTGGCGGCCACATGAATCAGGTGCTAATTTAACATTTACCAGCTAATATAAAACTATAAAAAAAAGAGGCATATAGAAAATAAATCAAACAATAAAAAAAAGAATACTACTACAACAACAACAATGATTCTATGCTCATCAGCTGCAGAACAGAAATAAGAACCCATCAGGGACTGCAAACCTGCGCCGGCCTCAGTGATTGTGTATTGGATCGATTGTAGTCCTGATCATCCCCAAAAGTTATTGAATTATTCCCTGGCACGAGACACACATCTAGTAGAAGTTTCAGGCAAATTTGTTCATTACTTTTCGTTTTGGGCTCGCGTATTCACCGCTCTGGGAGAGGTCAACACGCATCACGCGAGCCTACCATGACGTCATTTTATGGATTCCCCCGGGTACCCTCCAAGATCCTTGCATGTGATCCAGGGACAACCACGTGCTGAGCCATTCTCAGATTACATAGTCTTCTTTTCTTATTTGTGCTGCTTTCTGGTGATTGATATAGTGATGTGATTGATGATACGTATCTGGAAAAGTTGATCAGTGCGGCAGTGCGGGGCCAGCACTATATGACACTTCATTATTGGAATGTAAATACAGCATCCGAATTGGAAACATTTGGGACAGTATATCAGAAGCTATGGATGTGGAAACATTGATATTTAGATAAATAAGGTGCCATGGCCCTGTGTGTAAAAAAGCCACAGGAGATCCGCACTGGGTGGCTCATTCAGCAAAAATAACTTTGACGCATCACGCATCACATTTTGACGTACATGTGGAGTCGTACAATACGCATCACGCATCACGCGTATGTGGAGTCGCAGCTTCATACTGCAAACGGACAGACAAACAAACCAACACGACCAGAAACATCACCTTCTTTGGTGAAGGTAAAAATAATGCAATTACAATAGACTACATACATAAATAATATTTCCTTTGTCAGTGAAAATATATTTTTTGTGAATTATATAATTATGTTGACTAAATAAAAATCGAAACTGCGAACCCTCTGTGGTGTGTGATTGAAATGTATATTTTTTTAACCAGGTAGGCTAATCTATAGTAATAAAAACACCGAATACGAAAAACATAGGAAAAAAAGTGTGTGTGAATATTTTATTATCAGAAATGTTAGACTAGTCCTTATTATATAAAATAAATATAGATACAGTTCCTGGGATAATAAAATACGCTCACGCATAATAACAACTACAGTAACCCTCTAACCGCCGGTGTCGCATATATTCGGGTTTTCATTTTTTATTAGCACATTACGTACCACCTTTTAAACATGTTAAAGATAAAATGTTACATCAATCAGCACTATTTGAAAACAGTTGACCTCCATTTGTCAAATCTGAATAATTTTCACTCACTTGAAGTTGTGGATCGCGTCAGCGAGACACAAATTCAAGTGGGTGAAAATTCAGATTGAATAATTTGGCGGTTAAAGGGTTAAACATGCATCTGAAACGGATCAAGTTATATACCCAAATTTGACAATGAATCGTAAAACAATCTACACTTCAGTGATTTATTATGTTTGTATCTCAATTTCTTATCTACATGATAATATATTGCTTTCGGCAACACGTTATCAAATGCCAACCAAAAACACTAATCATTATCCAAAATCTGGTCCAAGGTGTGTGCCGGCGGCTGCCAGCCGGGTGTGTGACATCATGGTCCAGCTAGTTTGAAGACATCAAGTTGGTCTTACTAGATTCTCATAACAGCGGGATGATTTTGAAAAGAATTTCAATTTTCACCGTACTATACATAGAGAACCTACATATACTATGTACAAATAGTATATATAGAGAACATTTATAAGTTATCTATGTGTACTGTCGTATACATAGGCTAGATATATGTATACTGTAGTATACATTATAGAGAACCTATACACATAGTATCGGAAATGCATAATACAAGAAATATACAACATTCTAACATTATACCATTATAACCATTCGACCGATGAACAATATGTCAGGTATTGTTGGAAAGGTTATTTTCTAAATTGTATTACGATAGTATTATGCGTTTATGATAGTAAACATAGAGGACGTTTAAAAGTGTTTCTAGGTATACTATGTTCTTACCTGAAAATTGTGCATTAAAGACCCTTGACTGAGATTATACATGGGAAACAGATATCTGGATATTCCATTCTGTATATATTTTTTACAGAATATATTGCTTCTTTCTTATTCTACGAACACACAACGACACACAACAACCACACATTCGTTTAAATCTTTATTGATCCCAGTTTAAGCGTTATTTTAAACGTTTCTCTTTGGACTTCTAGATGCCCTAACAGATATGTTTTTGTATGCAAGGCTACATAATGCTATATAAAAGATCAAAATAAAATGGAAATATTAATAAATAGTAAAGTTATAAAACTATTACAGTCTACTATGGAGTCCTGGTAGGGTCAGGTGGAAGTTTTTTATCAATCTGTCCTAATGGATTAAAAACCCCAGCAATTTCGCCCTTCCGTAGTGGACTAAAATAGAATACATCTAATAATTTTAGTGTACAATACATATGAGTGACAGATAGAATAAAGGTAGATTCTCTGTGTAAATATATTTACAAATTTAGTATGTAGTGTATTTTTATTCACATTTAAAGATATATTTGGCATCGCCATCGCTGTGGGAAATTTTTAAATTTTAAATCATAATAAATGTCTCAGTTAGCTCTTTCCACTTCATTTGAATATCTATGTTCGGGGATCGACTTTAGACGTCAGAATCTGACGTAGGCCTACATATAGACGCTGAGAGGGTTAGTATAAAGAGCTGCGGGATTTTATCTTCAATAAAATTTTGACATGCGATGTTGTTTCCATTAATCAAAGTGTTCTTACCCACATGATTTAATCAATGTTCTTATCGGTTGAGTGAGTCCATGTGTTTGTTATCTAGAAATATGGCAGAAATAATTTAGTAGGCTGGTGAAATTACAATTTTAATCAATATCCCGCGTACCTGATATAATTGGTCTAAACATATTTACTTTAAAAGGTTTACATAGTAGCTACAAAAAAGGTAATCGAATGATATCCTCATGGAAAGCAATAAAATACAAGTGGAAAAATACAATACAATAATTGAGATGTATATGTAATTGCTTTAGTCATACACATGCTTTCTGAAATAAATGTGCAAATATCCGCTCAACACAATACGTTGAAACTACATGTTCTTAACATTGACCACTCGTCTACCACCTTGGTCTATCGTGAATACAACCATGGCCCAACATTAGTCCAACGTAGAGATCCTGTTTGTTGGATAATTATCTTTTTACATTTCTGATACTATCATATCAAATAGTGATAAATATATGTAATAACTGATGTATTATAATCAAAAGGCAATACTTCAGCCATACATCGAAGGGCCTGAGTATAGTACTATTCTCCAGACCACGCCTACTCCTTTATTTACTATAAGGTATCGTGACTAAATAGCGTCTGTGATTGGTTGTAACTAGGCCATGGGCTAGAACCACCCACCATGCACCCCCCCCCACACATTTCACCCAAACCACCTTTTTTTTAAACCTTGATATGTCTGAAACATGAAATAAGATGTTAACAGCAAAAACATAGGGATGAACTTTATATTTTGACCTCTTATAGGGGGGTACCCCGAAACCCGTCTAAAATTAGGGGGTAGGGCTACGCAAACGTCTGTCGTAGCTATTCATGTTTAGCAATCAACACATGCAATATACCATATAAAGATAATTAAATTTCCGTTCTAATGATGTATTGCATGATGCAGTGGATTAAAGGGTTTTTTCTACAAATACGTTGAAACATGTTTTTTTATTACAAAATAATCAAAATCGACAACAAAACAAAGCTAGTTAACATGATCAATGGAAACTTAAAACTTAAAACATAATTATTGGCCATATCTATATTTAACTTATGTTTTCTGAACCCAGATGTGTATTTGCTTTAAACCGAGTGTCATTTAGATTTGTACATGGCATATATATTTTTAAATGAGAAAATATTGCAGCCTTTTTATGAAACTGTGTATTTAGGTGGGCTGAAATATTAAACATTGAACTTTGCTCGACAATTCAGTGCTAATTATTTTTTGCGCTTGTTTTTTATTTTCATGTAAGACTTCAATATGTTTCAAATATAGGACATTTATAAATATAGAAAGCACTCATTTTTAAGCATACACATATTTGGGTTCAGAAAATATAGGCCAGATATGGTTATGTCCAATAATTACATTTTCTTGAGTCGTTTTCTTAACGATCTTATTTATTAAAATCTGCAGGTGCAGTTTTGAAATCAATTTAAAATTGTGTTAAAAAAGTTGTCTCGTTCGTAAACAAAATATTGGTTCCCGTTTATTTGAAGCTGGTAATCCAATGAGCAATGTCAGCTTCTATACTTAGCCTAACTCCTCCACTCCTCTCTTCTTCACTCCTCTCCACTCCACTCCACTCCATTTCACTCCACTCAGTTCTTACATGTGAAGTACCGTAGTATACACTTAGTTAACGCGCCAACCGCCGGTCACGATTATATTTGTTCTATTTTTTTATTAGTAAATTAAATGCCAGATTTAAAAAAATGCACCAATCAAAATCGTTAACCGCCATGTTGTCTAAATAATGTGAAGATTTTTCACTCACTTGAAGTTGTGGATCGCGTCAGCGAGACACAATTTCAATTGAGTGAAAATTCAAGTTAAATAACCGTTAAATGTTTGAAAAAAGTTAAATGATGATGTATCATTAACCATGTTTAATGGGAGTTCATCGTCAGTACTTCATGTCACTCGTCGATCACGTTAATGGAGGGCCCTGTCGCAATATCGCCTTACTCTGCAGAGATAATAATAAAACCGATCCTCGCACTTCAGGACTTCAGGCCGCGTGTCAATACACATTATGGAAGCTTCTATCAAATCTGTCAAGACAAATAAAACTGACGACTCTGTCTAAATTTCCCCGTGGAACAGACATCATGTTTTACCGCCTGCCAATCAATCACTCCCTAGTAAAAACTAGCCAACTGGATATCGATAATTTCGTTTACAAAATGTCAAAAATAACACAATATAATCGTTGTAAATTTATTTCCATTAGATATAGAAACATATAAACACAATCATGATAGTAGGTGAGCCGATGCCGGGATAACTTTGGGTTAGTGTCATAGACGGTGGATCAACATTAAACCAGAACTGACAAACCGTTACATATTAAATGCGACATTTTTCACAGGAAATATAACGGACAATAATAGTTTACATCATAGATATTTTATTAAATATTTTACTTTTATTTTATATCCCGTATCAATTTGCTTTTGTTGTTTTTCAGGAAAAAACAACACGACGTTAATTCGAGTTGATCAACATTAGTCTAACATCGAACCAATGTGTTGCATGTATTGTTGTGGTAGGGCTTTATTCCGATATTGTAATCAGTGAAAGTCGATATGAGGATAATATTGCAAACAAAATAAATATTTCATAACAATCACCAGTCTACCCACCAAACACAAAACATTTGTATAACATTTGTACAACGTCGTCCCTGGCCCAACATTGTACAAATGCTATGCAAATGTTTTGTGTTTGCTGGGTGAGAAACCCTGGGCCGGTATTCTCGTACAAGTTACGATATATCGTAACTTGTACGAGATTACCGATCCTGGTGAATGACTCTTCTGGGGTGTTGCCCTCTGTCTTGGACTCACAAACCGAATACGACTCTGTCCTCACAGTGCATAAAATGATCTGACGACAGAAAACAGCCCCCAGTCACATGACAATGTAACATGCTAATCTCACGTCGTCTTCTGGGCGCATTTGCATATCGGGCTAGATTCCGCAGTACCAAGGATGTTGTACAGGTTGACTTGATGTGGAATCAAAAGGACTGCCTCCCACTCAATGGCCACTTGTTTAACCCTTAGGCCCTACAATGCTGAATTATATTTTATATAAACCAAGAGTTTTTTTTTATGAATTTGAAATCATCTTAAATGTCTGAGTTAGCCCTTTCCGATTCATTCGAATACATATGTTATGTGTCCACGGCCATTATACAGTTTTATTGTTTTCTGTGCGTGGATCGACTTTAGTCTGAAGTCGGTACCCGCAATGAAAGGGTTAACCCCTTACATGTGGGCGTCAGGTCGCACAGAAAGCGTCAATTTGTCAATCATAGATTCTAGTTCTAGTTTTAGACGTACGCCTGCACCTCCTATTCAGATACCAATATAGGCACTAATTATTTGAAAAACATGAATCGCGTCGGTAACGATGGTTACACTGCAGACGAGATTGAGTACACTACCAGAAAAAAAAGAGCTGCCCAAGGCTGGGTTAAATTTGGTCCACCGTCTGTGACGCTGGCCAACATTAAAACAGCATTTGGTAAATATTTCGTGTTTGCTGGGATTTTAGTTGTACCAACACACGTCGGAGACGTTAGCTTCAAGAAAAATATATGTACACAGTTGTTTTATTAGTTCAACAACACATGTTCTCAGAAGTTTTGCCAGAGATTGACAGTTATTTCTTTTTGCATATATAATAAATGTGGGCTACGCACTTTTCATTCACTTTAATAAGTTGCGATGACGAGCCACAAATAAATGATCTGAACGCAATCAACACAACTCACAGCTGCAACAAGAACAAAAACATAGCAAAAGCATAATAGTATTCAAACATTGCTCAATTAAACGTAACGCCATCACACGACGTTGTTGCGACGTTGAATCAACGTCAATGACATTGATTCAACGTTGCAACAACGTCGTGTGGAATTGTTGCATCTCTGTAAGTAGCCACTGATACACTGCGCTCGCTCACAGCCCCACTTCTCTGGTTTGTTTATCACTGATGCCACTGGAGTGGACAAATCACTTTAACCTCAAGGGTGTATGTGTTTGTCAACCCGTTTAGCATCAATCAGCACGAACTCACAGATAACATGTCAATGTGTATACCAGACTTTGTCAGCACCAGCGTGCCATACACAAACAATATACTTACCCACTATTAACTGTTTAATCACAGCTATACTTTTGTTTTTATTTCTTCATATTATCACTTCATAAGGCACGTTTTGAAAGTGGAATAGGTTTCCATCGACAACAATAATTTTGGCTTTCGATAAATTCAAACTATTTCGTCCTAACTTGTGGAACGCTTGAGCTGCTGAATTGTTTGTTTCTATTTTTCGTCAATTGAAGCTAGAATTGCTAACGTAATATTCAGTTTCAATTAAAGAGAAAATATTTATGAATACACTCTTTGTACGATTTTGCGCATTCATTGTAAGTCCCAACTAAATAGTTCAGCTTTGGTCACTGTGTGGCTTGTTATTATTGAAAAAGGTGTAACAGGAGTCCCAACTAAATAGTTCAGCTTTTGGTCACTGTGTGGCGTGTTGTTATTGAAAATGGTGTATTATTTGATGAAATGATCACCTTCCACAAACTATTATTCCAATTTTAGTGTCATTTAATTTGATTTTGACCTAGACTGAAACCATATATATACAGTCCTGGCAGTACAAGGGTTAATCGTGTGTCACGTGTGATGTTCTATACCTATCACTTTTTAACCCTTTCCCTGCTAGTGACGTACAATTATGTGCGCACACAAATATTTCACATCAACAAATACAATCAACACTTAATTTAATTGTACTTGAATATTTTGAATCCACCGAATACAGAATGGCTGAAAGTTTTGTATCAATGGTTATTTTGTTATCTGCTCAACTCATCTCTGGTTTCGACACAGCCACATGTGAGACTGCTCTTGGAGAGGAAGGGTTAACCTTTTAGCGCCAATCTCCACAATAATCATCTATAATACTTTTGATTAGTATAGCAGTATGACATTTTTTTTGTCGCGGTTCATGAGAGACATAAAATACACAAAAACAGACATTCATACATAAAATAATACATAATAAGGTCTAATACATATTATCATAAAAATCATATGTGAACTTTTCCTCCTATAAATACATAACGTCCCCTTGGATATAAAAGGGTGCATCTGCCAGTTTGTGAAGTGGCAGATGCACCCTTTCGTATCCAAGGAGACGAATCACATGCTGCATATAATAAGTGAAGTGAGCGAACATTAAAGTAACTTGGTCGTTATGCTTCTTCACTCGTGTCACCAGTGTCTCTATCTCTACTTCAGACACTGGTCATCTTCCCCCGATCAGCTAATATTAACCACCAGGGGACAGAGATTTCACAGCCACTCTCTGTACTGCCGCATCTAGGTGCGTGGGAAAAATCCCGCTTCTTTCAGAACGATGGCCTCACAGAGTGCAAAATAACTCGATTCATGTTATTACCATTGACGCTTCTGAAAATGAGATAAAAATATCTAGGCTGAATATACACTGATATATACTGTATGTAGTAAAAACTGTGCTTAGCTCATACTTTTAAAAACTCCATTAAATTAATTATCAATAAATATAAAATTGAAAGTGGAACACTCATGGATACCCTCAGGTTTGTATAACGAGCACTGCGTGCACAAATTCCCATGTGTTGGCAGAGGATGGGCAGGTGTGCATCTAAACACAACTGGCCAATCACGATCTACCTCACCGCTGGTGCCTGATTTATGAATTGCTGGCTGCTGGCTGGCAGACGGTGACGTAACAGACGACAGAGACCCCTGGTGTTGGATATGTGTACATGCCACACAAAATCTCAGTGGGTGACTGTGACACTCACTGATAGCTGAGTGTATTATGCTTCATGAACTTCATGAGTCAAAATATTTACGTTGCGGAAGCCCCCACTCCTGTGGACGTTGAGCACGCTGCTTAATATGCGTTGCCGTTGCATAGGGCGCCTTAAATGTTTACTCAGCGAATCATAGTGACACACCTACTTTAAGAAAATGGAGTCGTGAAGTAGATGAACGAATGATCAGAGGAAATAATGAGATACAGTGCTCAAATGAATTAACGAACACATCAGCGAAAACGAAATATCAAATGGTGGTTCTGAGAAATGTGGGTTTGGTAAGCATGGAATGCAAATGTGTAGTCTAAACTAAACAAATATAAATAATTTGTATCCATTTGGTTAAACGGGCGACACTGTGGGTTGACTTAGCTATCGCTCAAAAATAATTATTTTTCACATGAGTTGGACCATGCTGCTGTTACCAGCGCCACACCCACGTTTACGTAAAACATGTCTCATCAAAAACGTGTGAACGCGATATTTTATTTGCCAGCTTTCGTGATACTCGCATTTCTTACGAATAATTAACTTTAAAAGCCACTGAAAAAAAATAGTTTTAAAAAATATCAAAACCAATGGAGTAGTTTTTCCAAGTTACAAAAATCTATTTGATAGGACATTTTCATTCTCAAATCGAAATTAATTTTGGAAAAGAAATAAGGAAGTGATTGTAGTATCCTCTCCAGCTTTAAAAAACGTTTTCGTAATTTCTACTCGGAGGGATGGACAGCTTTTCAAGTTTTCGGGAGTAAGCCTGTTTATTTGTTGTGTGGAGGGAGATCAACTTTTTTAACTATCTGAGCAGTGGCGAGTGGGGGGAAAAACTTTTAACAACCTTTCCAAACTGTTTTGTGCCAATTCGAGAGAGACGTCGCACATGATTAGGGTTTTGCTATGGCTACAACCTGTCGCGCGGGTTCAATTCCCCCTTGATACACTGCAGAAAAACCTTCAGAGATATATCCTTTTTCCCGATTTGATCACCTCGCTAAACATGATGGACAGCTACTTCATCAATAATTCACCGAAGTGAACATCACAATAAACACAAAATGTACGCCCGTTTCAAGCGACAAGTTGGCCAGAGATCCATACAGGCCCAATCATGAACCAGAGTGGAGGCAATTTTAGCCTATGTTGCCTGAAGACACGGTCATGTATAATAAAAAGTGAATGATTTAACTTGAATCGCGAGAGGGTGCTGACATTGAAGTTGGGACATCGTTGTTTCGATTAAGCCTATGTGTCTAATGGCAAGGCACTTCATCCTCAAATACTTCACTTCGCGCAGGTGTAAAATTTTAACTGGTTGCATGTACAGAGATTGCAATGTGTACGACAAGCATCGATCTGGAGCCAAATGGTTGCCAAGCGATGGTCACCGCGGAGTTTGAAATTATAGGTCTACATGAATGAACATGTGGGAGAGAGGAGCAATGCAAGCATCCACATGCAGCCTACTTCTACTGATATAGGATAGATATGGTCAAATGTATTTGTGTACGTTGGCATAATAGTTAGCTTTTAAGTGCAGGCTCAGTCTGATCTTCAAGGCTAAAGAAATGCATTGCTCGTCGTCCATGTGTTGCTTCTAGCGAATTAGATCCTGCTCAGTGGATTTGGTTGTGAGGGTTATCATTTCAGATATTATGTTGGACAGAGGGTTTATCAATCCAAACACTACTTTGATGAATATGAGATATAAAGCAACTGTGACACTCTTTTCATATCTTATACTCCCATATTAAATGAACATATGCCCATGTTTTGATACATGGTCGGTTTGTGTATATTTTTTTCTTAGATGGATGGTCTGACAGCGAACAGGGGGAAGTAGAACGGACGGACAGACTGTTTAAAAATTCAAGGAAAAGCTTTCAAGTGAAAGATAGAATGACTGATGGCGGTTTGGGGTCCATGGAAGGTAAACAAAAACAGGTCTAAATAATGTACTAGGTCTATCACACGTGGAACACGCTGAACCTTCACCGTCTAAATGGCCGCAGTAACTCAGACAAATGTAGAAATATCACCAGTCTCAGAATGTGGAAATATCACCAGTCCAAGAATGAGCTCTAACTCAATTGTATCCTAGGTACATGTTATATGAGATACTTGTCCTTCATTGGCACGATTTTGGCCCAGAATCTCTGGGATCGAGCACTCACTTATACAGCTCTGGGTAAAGATCAGCTATTAGGTGTGCCACTGCGGGTAGTTTACAGCACACTTAGGGTGCTTGTTCCGAGCTGGGAGCCTCTATTGTTGAAAGTGGTCATTTATGCAGCCAGTGCACTTTATAATCGTCAACATGATGGACAGCTACTTCATCAATTATTCACCGAAGTGAACATCACAATAAACACAAAATGTACGCCCGTTTCAAGCGACAAGTTGGCCAGAGATCCATACAGGCCCAATCATGAACCAGAGTGGAGGCAATTTTAGCCTATGTTGCCTGAAGACACGGTCATGTATAATAAAAAGTGAATGATTTACCTTGAATCGCGAGAGGGTGCTGACATTGAAGCTGTTCAAAAATTAAAATGTTTTTCTGCTATTGCTGGGCAACACATCATTTCCGGTCATATTGTATGTAGTCCGGGAGCATTAGGTAGAATATTAAACAAATCCGGTAATAAGCTATTTTTTTCTGCAATGATCTCATATTTAGATAAATATCCCCAAGTATCTCTGTTGTGTTTTTTTTCTGGAGCAGCAAATGTAATTGTTTGTATATACATAACTCAATATTTTGGTAATTGTCGTCTGTGTATTTTTTGGGGAGGCGGGGGGGGGGTGGGGGGTTAAGGGTCATTTTAAGGTCATGAAGGCTATCTAGGGTAATCAAACAAATTGCCATATCGGAGTTAAACATGTTTTATTCTATGTCTTATGACCACCCAAAATCGTTAGTGTGATGCACCACTTATTACTGAGGGGCCAGTACAGGTCATCTAAGGTCATTTATAAAAATGACACATAAGGATCAAGGATATTTTGATGTATGACGTGTGACCACTCAAAATGTCCAATGTGATGCACGAAATGATAAAATGTGACATAAAATAAGTTATATTATGATCAAACGTTATTAAGATTGTTGTCATACAAAAGTATATGAACTGAAGGTGGATCAAATATGTCACTTTTGGGTCATAATGTCAGTTCCAAGTTAATATTTATCAGTTATACAATTACATAAAGTAGACGTCCTACACATATTTATTTGTTTGAGAAAAAAGGGAATCCACCGAATTAAATGCAATATTATTTTCTGTTGTGAATAGATTGTTTTAAAGCCAGCGATTTGTTTAAAAATGGACCATCCCATAGACTTGGAAGATCAACGATAGACTGTAGACTGCTTGCAGTTCTGATGGAATAACAACAGTAATTGTCAATTTGAACTAAGGATTCATATAATTACCTTGGAGTGAAGCGGCGAAAAACCACATAATTTAAAATCATGAATTGACGGAATCTCAATTTAGGGGTATTGCAAAACAGCTCATGAGAAAGCACTTTTGAACTTGGCTCAACAGTTCCTGTAAAATAATCGTTTAGCATCTGAGCAGTACAGCTCCCATTGCATTTGGCCATGTCTTCAGAAGTCAGCACAGAGATTCGGAGGTAAATTGAGGAATGGCTCTCACCAAAGTGGATTCTTTTAAGAATAAATACATTTCTAAGAGATTCATACAGAGCTTTAACATGTTTAAGAGGCTCTTATAAAGCTTGGGATACGATTTGTGGACACTATACTTGTGAGGGTATTACACATTATGTGTGATAATTATAATTCGTGAGAGTCACCATGTACACAAGTGAGTCATATTTGTGAAAGATTTCATCCATGGCTAGATCAGGGCTTAATTTTTTTTTTCTGCTAATACTCATTTTGCAATTTTTTACAATGATTATTGATTGTAATCTTCGATTTGACCACTGTATGAAATACATAAAACATATACATTTAAAAAAAAGTAGAACTGCACATTGTGTGACCTTCATTCTTATCACAGGAGGATATGGACCTGTTCATCGTGGTGATATTAGATTTGATCTCCAGATGACTTTGAAACGAAAATAAATAAGTGTCTTTAAAATTGCTTCACTGTCTTGATATTACGCTCCAGGGGTTAAAACACTTTTTTTCAAGTTGTTGACTGAAAACGCCCCCCGGTTAGGTGGCTATTGGATAAATAAAGCTTAGTGTTTCCACCGGGTAGCATAGAGTCACCTGATCAATGTTGTGCGCAGTTGTTTAAGTTAGTTGAGTTGAGGCATTACATTAAATTTCGGTACCTAATATTTCCGAAGTTGAGAATCACATTGGCCAAAATACACTGGTTTCATGTAGGTTTTCCGCAGCCATATTGGACATAACTATCATCTTAAAACTGTTAATATAACCACTCCAAGTAAATGAGAATATCCAGATTAAAATATTGGATTATGGTTTATGCCATTACACTCTAAGACCAGTATTTCCACAATTAAAAAATCCCGACTATCATTGGGGAAAGTTGCTAATTTAGTAGTCGGCGATTTCCTTTGTTTTGACCTCTAGATAACCTTGAAATGCAAGAAAAAAACAATTCAAATAAATAAGCGTATTCCAACTAGTCTAAATCTATGTATTGCAATAAATATTATTTTGAACTTGAAAAAAACCGATGTGGTCACTGGTAAAAATATATCATTTTCATGTTGGTTTTTGACAACCATTTTGTCTATTGAACTCTAGATGACATTGAAACGTAAAAATAACCATTCCAATGGAATCAGTTTTATTAAAATTAGTCACAAATTGTGTATTACATTAGATTCTATGTATATTATGTCAAAAGATAAGAATTCAAGATGGCTGATGGCGGTCATTTTGAATTAATGCAAATAAATTGTATTTTAACTTCCATACATATTTTGGTCAAATGAGCTCAATAAAATATATCTTTGAATGCTTAGTGGCAGCCATTTTGAAAAATCGACATTGAGCATTTTTTGTATATTAATCCTTGATATATTTGGCACCTGTTCAGAAAAAAATTAGACTTTCCCTATATTTACCCGGTCTGTTCACATTTAAGATCGCACCTGTACATTTTGATAAAATATGGTCTTATATTTTGTTAATTACCAGCAGCTGGGATACGCTTGAAAATTAAAAGCGTCGCTAGCAAAGAAAGGGTTATCTGGGGTCTATCAGACGCATTAGGCCATGGGATGACCTTCAGCTATAATGGATTTTCAATTTAATAGTTCTTCTGATTTTCCTTTAATTTTGGACATTCATATTCCTTAATTTTCAGAGCTGCTGAGCAACATCTGAGGGACATCATCTCCATGCTATGACCGGACGGTCTTATACGCGAACCCTATGTCGGCTTAATGTTCGTCCAGCGTCGCAGACGCTGGACCAATATTAAACCAACATTGGGTAAAGATTGTGCACCGTACGCTGCTGGTGATCTCTTATACCGGAAGTGGTGCCTCTTCTGCGACAGACATGCTGATATCAGCCAATCGGCGTGGTGCACTCAGCCTGGGACGACATCTGTGGCCAATGGCTGTCTATTTTGTGAGAGAGGTTGTTCCGCCAATTAGGCCGGACTGCATTTGAGATTATTTCAGGACACCTGAGATGCCAGTTCATGGCTGAGTCATACACCTGATCCTAAATGTAACCAACGCTGAGCCAACCTTTAAAAAGGCTTGTATTCAAGAACGTCTTCATGCAGGCCACATATAACTTAGTGGCCTAGATATTTAAAAAAAATTAAGGCCCACAAGTTACTCGCGCATACTCTATAACAGAATGGTGACAACTTAACACTTTACCCACTTGAAACACATTACTTGTGAACCAGTTTGTTGTCCTGTGTACTTTTAATATGTAGGCCTATACATCAGCCTACTTGTTAACAGTTGGTTAAGATGGATCGGAAGAATTAGGCAACTAAAGCAAATATCTTCGTGTTCAAGGTGTCGAGATATCGGGGACGGTTTTCTCAAAGCTGACAAATTGACCCAGATATCAGGCATATGACTGGTCGATGTGACCATCTCGACCAATCACACGCCTAATACATGGGCTAGTCACTTCGAAAATAACGTTCGTGGTCCAGAATGCCATAAATTATAGGCCTATTATTGCATAATTATTAATATTTTATCAGAATCAATTTAAAATCATTTAACTCTGCTAAAGTAATGAAATTTTTTATTTGGTTTGAGCCTGCATTGTGAGTGTGTGTAGGTGTGACATTCTAGCCTTTTCAGTCTCTGTGTCATCTGTCATGGCGCCTGTCTGTAATGGTCAGGAGGGTACAACCAGGTGAAGGATAATTAGACTAATATGGATTTAGGGAGCTTTTAGTGTTTCACCCATTTGGATCCACAAGAGACCTGTCACTAGGTCTTGCCAGAAACCACGAGATATTCACGCGATGCTGTTGTAATGTTGGCCCAGCGTCGTAGACGATAGGCCAACATTAATACAGCAACGGGTAAGCATCTCGTGTTTGCTATGTTCTTACAATACTTGCTCTGCTTATATATAATATTCAATATTGAACCTATATCTGACTGTAATCTGTGGTATCATATTTTTAGACCGAAATTAGTTAGACGTGCGTCTGCTTGTCATGCGTATGATTATTTGCTATTAAATAATTTATCAGCTCAGTAGGGCGGCTCAGAAATAATATGAAATCAGTACATAATGTAGATTTATAAAGTAAAATTTACATTAACTTGATTAACCATGTCATGTGATTTACGTTGATTTCTCAGTCAATTTTCGTGAATATTTGCACTATTTTTCAGTACTCTTTCGCAAAATGAAAAACGGGTCGCATGTTTATCATAAACGTTTTAATTTATTATTTTTACAGTTGACCTAGTAAAAATTAAAACGCATAGCTAAAATGCTTCAGTGAAATATATAGGAGTAATATATATAATATATCGTCGCCTCGGAGCTAAATGATCCTATCTGCCACTCTAACGAGTGTCAGATAGGATCCTTTAGCTCCGAGGCGACGATATATAGTGTCGAGAATATGTGAGAAAAGCTCATCACTTTAAGACTTTTCTTGAAGCTACATATCAAAAAGTAAATTGATTTCATTAAAATATCAGTTTCGGTCATATTTCAAAATGAAAGCATATATACGTTACATTTGTTGCTGTTTCGATTGTCCAAAATATGACTTATTGAGCCCTTTTGCAAGGTAGATTAAATTTCCTATCATATTCATTATTATAAATGAGGGTTCTGTAGCGAGAGCCTTCCCACTCAGCGGTAGTGAAAGAGTCATATTATGGTTTTATGTATGCACGTAACTATAATATCATATCTAGCCTAACGTATTCTGCTTTGCTAAAAATAGATTATGTACGCTTGTTGCCATAGATTATCGGAAGAATATATATTATACACGTATTACATTCATCAAGTACCAAGGAGTAGGCCTATCATTTGATTCAAGCTGGCAACATACCAAAATAGCGTATTCCTGACATTCCTGTGGTGAAAACCGCACTTCGTTGTGTCTCAGCTGTTGATAACTATACATTTTTGGAAACCTCTATATATATATGCGAGAAAAATCATTACTATTAAAAGCTAATTAAACAAACTAGTAAAAACTAGCGATACAATTATGGGGTCACATGTATAATTATATCTTGAAGTGGCGGCTTTGCCCATATATCCAGTAAGTACAAAACATTTGTATAACATTTGTACAACGTCCGCCCAACGTCTTCGACGTTGGTCCAACATTGTACAAATGCAATACAAATGTTTTGTGTTTACTGGGTAATTACTGCTTACGTTAAATGAAAAATAAGAGTGTAGAAGTTGCTCAGTTGTATCAGATAGCAGGTGTAATAGACATCTCCCCGGTTGTATTTTAACCCTTTAACCGCCGGTGCCGCATATATTCGGGTTTTCATTTTCTTACAGCACATTAAGTACCACATTTTAAATATTATGTTAAAGATAAAATGTGACATCAGCCAGCAAGATTTGGAAACGAGTTGACCTCCATGTTGTCAAATCTGAATAATTTTCACTCACTTAAAGTTGTGGATCGCGAGACACAACTTTAAGTGGGTGAAAATTCAGATTGATTAATTTGGCGGTTAAGAGGTTAAGCCTTTTCTGCCTCTGGGGACATCTCCTGGCGAGTATCGAGGTAATTAAGGATGACGTAAACACGACGTACTTCCGGTTCACAGGAGAACCCCACACTGACTGTACTTATGCTGAGGTCGGCGCCAACAACGGCTGGCCAGCAAAACAAGAATCCAAGCCTGAATAACGTGTTTTGTTTGTTAAGTTGTATGTATTATAAACGATTGCCAACAACCACATGGTTACTAATTGCTCTACTAGATAGGTTTAGACAGCGTTTGTCTAAATTCCATCAATACCACAAAAAACAATACGTCTTAGCTAGCTCATTCTGCTTCATTTGGATACCTATATTATGTGTCTACGGCCATTATGAATATGTTAATCTTTCAGTGCGGGGATCGAATTTAGACGTCAGATCCTGACGTCTATAGACATCATTATGCCAACAGTCGATAGATTATTAGATATACATATTATTTTTTTTACTAGATATACCTATTCAATCATGCCAGTTTAGATCATGTTCCTGGATTTTGACTCTATATTAAAATAATTTATACATGTACTTTTTATTGACAAACTGGTGGTGTGTTTATTTGTAGCTGACAATGATTGTAATAAGCATAGACACAGAAGATAAAATACGTCATGTATATAAAAAATTGCATTTCTCCACATAATGCATAATCAATATGGACCAAGAAAAGGTTGTGATACAACATAATATTTAATTATCGTCCTTTGGGTATCTTTATTTTTTATTGGTTTCGAAGACACTGATATGTCATCGTTAGGCTTGATGAGGATTCTTTTTTATACATTTATTTCGATGCTAACACATATTGTTTTCACGAATATTTTTTGTATAATAATCTAGCAATATTTTAACATCATATGGCCTTATACTACTCAAATTCAATTTTCATTCACAATAAGTGACAGAACATAGGCACATGTAGACTGTTCATTTTCTGTCTATTCGTGGTTAATCTTTCTAGTGGCCAGCATGGGAAATAGAAGCAGATATCTCTATTTTAAAGTGGGCCTAATTAACGTTGACGTGGAACTACACTGCGTAGACTGACCTCGACTGATTGGAACATGTATATCCACTTTGAAGTCCTGTAGTATCAATGATCGGACATATTATGCCAACACACAGTATTAAATCTACCACTGGTTGTTGATTTGCAAACACCGTGCACACACCCATGGGAGAGGCAAATCTCTTACTTTTAAACTCTGAAATACAAATCAAAACTGCACGAAACGAGCAGGAATATCGTAGCGGACAGAGATGTAGTTGCACAAGGCCGAGCCAGTTAAGATGCAAGTGTCAATATCTAGATATCCATGTCTTGTTCTATTTGTTAAACATAAGAGCTGTAAACCTTCCACAATTAGGCTGGTCTTGACCCATGATAGAAAGGCGTTTTAACTTTAACCGCCAAATGGTTCAAACAATTATTGTAATTTTCACCCACTTGAAGTTGTGTCTGCTGACGCGATCCACAACTTCAAGTGAGTGAAAAATATTCAGATTTGACAACATGGGGGTCACCTATTTCCAAATCTTGCTGATTAGTGTGATGTTTTAACTTTAGCTGTAAAAAAAAACGAATATAATCAGTACCGGTGGTTAAAGACAAAATTCGTTTTAATGAGTGATGCCACCATGGGGGGACCAACTGACCAACTAACAGCACGGTAACCAACTGATAACAGCACACTTGAAATTGATAGCGCCATCTCCTGGTGTGAAAAAATAAGTAGACCTAGTTACTGCCTGCTGTCGTTGTAGAGCAGTATTATTATGCATGGATATCGTAATATTTAATACATAAACACAACTTATGGTTAATAAAGTTTGGTAACCTCCATCAACCCTTTAACCGCCAAATTATTCAATTGGAATTTTCACCCACTTGAAGTTGTGTCTCGCTGACGCGATCCACAATTTCAAGAGAGTGAAAATTATTCAGATTTGACAAAATGGGGGTCAACTCTTTTTAAATCTTGCTAGTTGATGTCACATTTTATCTTTTATATATTTAAAATGTGGTGCTAATAAAAAATGGAAACCCGAATATATGCGGCACCGGCGGTCAAAGAAAAACTGCTAGGACAGAGACAATGAAAAAATTATCATGCTCAAATAAATCTCACAATTTTGCCCAAGTTTGCTTTCTGATCATGGGCTTAACCCTTTAACCGCCAAATTATTCAATCTGAATCTGAATATTCATCTGAATATTCATCTGAATTTTCACCCACTTGAAGTTGTGTCTCGCTAACGCGATCCACAACTTCAAATGAGTAAAAATTATTTAGATTTGACAATATGGAGGTCAAGTCTTTTCAAATATTGCTGATTGATGTCACATTGTATCTTTAACATGTTTAAAAGGTGGTACTTGATGTGCTAATAAAAATAAAAACCCGAATATATGAGGCACCGCGGTTAAAGGGTTAACGTTACCCAGCCACACAGGATAATACTCTTGGAGAAAGTTAGGCATTACGAAATTGTATAGGGCGAAAGTACGTCATTGCAAATCAGGTCCGAACACGGTGCCATGATGGTAATATGATGTGAGATGCCGAATGGCCTTCCCATGCAAAATATATGCTGATCCAGCGCGCATTCAATGTTGGGCCAAAATCTACAACGTTGGTCAAGCTCAGCTGGGAAACTTGCCATCGGCTTCTGCGAAATTCTGCATGACTTATAACCCGGCCAAATTGGCCTGGTCGCCGCGGGTACGTGAAAACGGGAGATCGACCTGGCTGGCACAAATAGGGGTCGAGCTATAAACCATAACAAAAAGCGGCTCATTTTCCTCGCCAATATGACCGTCATAACGCGTATCCCGGTGTGGGAGTCCAGGTATTACATTTCCCCTCACGCCGCCTCTGTTCCCCATGTCAGCAAATTAACCCTTACAACGCTGAAATATGTTTATGCAAAACATGGAGACCAAAGTGTTTTTATCAATTTGAAATGATAATAAAATGTCTATGTTATGGGTCTACGGCCATTTAGTCCTCTTGCTGAGGGGGGTTCTGTGTGCATTTTAGGTCCCCTAAGTTTCTTCTGGAATTCTTTTAGGGGACCACACCAGCAGTAAAAATAACTTGGGTAGACATGCTGGACCATGGTAGCAACTCAGGAAAACGATTTTCAAAATGGCCGCCGGAAGCCATTTTGAAAAACCTATATGTCTATATCTTTTGCACCAGTTGGTCAATTTGAATGATCAAAATGTCCAGTATGGGGTTTTTTATGGTGCTGAATCGATTGAAAGGGGTTTTGACATGACTTGAAATCAGGATCATGCAAAATGCAAAATGGCAGCCATTCTGCTTCATCAAAGTTTATTTTTATTTTTATCTTGATTTATAATTGACACAGGTAGTCCATGTGCCAGAATTGGTCCTCGTGCACCCCTACTACTCTCCACGAGTGGTACCATTTTGATCAGGGGAATTCTGTGAATGATATTAACGATGTTACCAGAGAAAAAATTGGGGCGCGAAATGGGTTTCGGCCATTTTTCAAAATTGCATGCAGCAACAAAAATCTAATTTGGACAATATCTCCAGCTCTAATTTACTTAGAATCATAATTTTGGAGTCTACACATATGTTTTTATGGTCAAAGAATCGAATGAAACAACTTATAGAAAGATTGTGTCATTCCTATGTTTCGAATTTGGAAAAAATCCAAGATGGCTGCCAGCAAAAATAATTTTATCACAAAATCACGATGTCTATATTGAAAACCAAATTATATTTGCTAACATTCTATAAAAATAATCAATGGTATCGTAATAAGGACAGGTATGGTTATAAAAGATTTGTGGTTTGTGCCTCTGAGCTTCAATTTTATGCAGTTATCGTCCAGAAATACGTATTAATATCCTATGATGGAAATATAGCTGGGCCATTATCTCGAGTTCTAATTGACATAGAATCTCAATCCTGGTGTTTATGGATTTCATGTTTTTGGGTCAACGAATCGACTGCAACCTCTTAAAACAGAGGCTACTAGAGGTACATTTGAAAGAATCCACGATAAACTTCAACCAATGAGTTTCGATTCACAATGTCTATGTGGATTTGTTTCAATTAGCATTGTTATAGAAATAGATAGATAATAATCGTTGTGGTACTGAAGACATGCATAGTTAGAAAAACATCACTTCGTGTATTCAAACTGGCATGTATAGCTAACATTGGAGACCGTATAATATGTCCCTATTGTCATTCCATTTGTGTGAAAACAAACAAATGTACAAATTGATTATTGGTGTTACAAATATCGAGGCATGTTCAAAATCAAAATTAACCATGTCTCTAGTTATCCTATGTTACAACATGGGGGGTGGGGCAAACATAGCTCTCTGTGAACCAAGGAGTCTTTTGATGAAAGGGCGTCTAATTTAACTACAGCAAGAATGAATACATACATGCATGCTTACAGAAATATACATCTGATAAATAGCACGATAAATGTGCTGAAGCAGTTTGGACATTTCAATGCACTGGTGGTGTCACAGTATGTGAACATATGGAAATCTGCGAGTCCTGTAGAGTATTGTGCTGTGAAGTCTTTGTCCAGTACACTCATACTAATTCACCCCTTCCACTATGGCAATCCTGATTTTCGTTCAATATGACTACCATCAACTACAAAAGATATGTAGCTGGTCAGCGTCTTTCGGCTATATAGAATATATGTATATTCACAAGATATATTTTTTGGGTTAATACACATCAAACAAAATATTTTGCAGCTACTTACTCTGTGACAAAAAAACTCAGTATCATAGGTTATCATTTATTGTAAATTTACCCGAGAAAAAGAGTATGGATATCTGATTATTCAGAATAGTTACTTATAAATAATTCCTTTGTATGTTGAATGTATACCATATAAAAACAAAAAAATATTCAGCACACAAGAACAGACAACATAACGTAAATTTAAAAGTATGAGTGAGCTGATGGAAGAATTCAAAGCACAATACTCACAAACACTTTCCAATCGCAAGTGTTTACACACTACAACAACAACGGAAAATAGGATGTTGGGCCATCAGAATCATTATAGAGAAGTGCATTATTCACAGATGCGGATTTGAGTTTACTGTTGCACTATGCGTATCTTCTGTGCTACACATGTAATATGCTAAATATCAGATGGTTATATGGTGTACATATATATCCCTGTTTTGTTATAAATAAAACCTGCGATCGTGTGCACTATATGACTATTTGAAACACTACTCTAATAAGGGCCCATCCCCATGTTTTCTCTTGAGCTATTCTAATTGATCCCCCCCCCTCCCCCCCCCCCCGGCGTTAATAAATACGGTATTTTATATTGATTCGTGTTGTTCTTCGCGTTCCTTCTTCAGCACGGCTCGCAATTTGCGTATGGTCATCTACACCATCTAGTCCATCAGAGAGTTTGCTCCACATTTGTTGTAGTTGAGCCTTTAAGTATAATACCATTATGTAAATTAATGGTTTCATTTTCCCGGTGACCCGGATACTAAGGTGTAACGTTGTCAGCTGAAATATGACTCTATATGTCAATTAAATCTTGGGGTTATGCCCACATTAGATTGTGAACATTGAGTATCACAACTAAAATTTTATGACAGGTTGGTAAGGGAGTAACATAATATACATGTTCAAATACACTAAGGAATGTTTTCTAACCATGTGGATGTCTTCAATAAGATAACAAACATCATTTCGTCGGTGGCCATCTTGAATTTTCTTCAAATCCGCCATAATAATGTTCCAGTATGTTTTTTCCATTTGAATCATTAACACAGAAAACATAGGTGTAGACAACAGAATTGTGATTCTATTCTATTGCAACTCGAGGCCCAAGATATCAATACTCATTTCTGGATTTTAGGCTGGTAACTGCACGCAATGTACATGTTCAGAAACAAAAAGGAATATCAATAACCATGCATGTCTTCAGTCCTATAATAATTTTCTATACAATGTCAGCAAAATAATTTGGTTTTCAATATACAATGTATAGACATTGTGATTTTGTCAAAACAAAATATAGTTATGTGAGCTATTTTTGGGTTTGCCATACATAAATTCCCCAATATTTCAAATTAGCCTTTTGGTATTGCTCCAGTATGTTTTAAGTGATTTCACAGAATTGTGATTCTATGTCAATTAGAATATATTGGTTAAATTGCAACTTAGGATGTCAATATTACGTAATCCTGGACGATGACTGCATAATATAGGCCTACAAGATCACGAGAGACACAAAGCCATCTATTATAATCATACGTGTCTTCTTTACTTTAACATTTTATTATGTCAACAAATTTTGTTTGCAATATAAACATTCAGATTTTGCCATAAAATGATTTTCAGCAGTTGCCATCTTGATTTTTTTCCGAATTCGCCATATAGGAATGACCCAATATTTTTCTAAGTGGTTTCATTCGATTTTTGACCCTGAAAACATAGGTGTAGACACCAAAAATATGATTCTATGTCATTTAGAAGTTGAAATATTGCCCAAATTAGATTTTCATGGCGGCCATTTAAAAAAGTGGCCTAAACCCATCGCGCCTCAAAGTTATTCCTCGTAAAATCGCTAACAACATTCCCAGGATGCCCCTGATCAATATGGAGAGTGGTAGGGGGGGGGGGGGGTGCATGGTGACCAATTCTGGCCCATGGACTATCTGTGTCAATTATAAATAAGCATGATTAAAAATATAATTTGCTCAAGTAAAATGGCGGCCATTTTGAATTTCGCACCAAACTTACTTCAGGTCATAATAAAACCCTTTCCAATTGATTCAACACCCTGAAAACCCCCTACTGGATATTTTGATCATCAAAATTGGCCAACTGGTGCAAAACATATTGACATAAAGGTTTTTCAGAATGGCGGCCATTTTGAAAATCGTTTTGCTGAGTTGCTACCATGATCCAGCATGTCTACCCAAGTTTTTACGCCAGGGGTGGTCCTCTAAACGAAATTTAATAAAAACTTAGGGGACCTTAAAATGCACACAGGACCCCCCTCAGCCATTGGATTAATTACAAATATTTTACTCTTTCTGTGCGGGTACCCACTTTATACGTCATAATCAGACGTATAAAGTCGGTCTCCGCGCTGAAAGGGTTAAAAGCTGCCTTGATTTAGATAATGTTTCTTTTTGCGGAATTAAGACAGGCGTCATATCCTTCTATCGTGGATTTAACTGCAACACATCTTTGTGGAAAGAACCGTATTCGATAATTACGATCCTAACGAACAGGAGATGTATGCCCAATGCTGGTTTAATGTTGGGCCAGCGTTGTAGACGGTGGACCAACATTAAAAAAGGATTGGGTGATCGTCCCCTGTTTGATGAGAGGAGGTCCACCCAAAATTGGACCAAGTTGGAATCATGTTATTGTCGACCGGTCAAAGCTCACCAGGGGGCCTGGGCGAGGTCTGAGGGCAAGCAGTAAACCACATAAAATCTCACCCTAAAACTGGTTACCCGCGCGCAATTAGGCCTACCCCCACATACAATACATTTCCATTATGTAAAAAAAATCTGTATTACGAGCGAGGTGTGGTGTTTAGCATCAAAGCAAGGATTAGCTTTAAGACTAAGGCATCATTCACTTGTAAGAAAATATATGTGTAAATGCTGGATAGTGTAACAGAAAAATGTTGCTCATGCAGGGGTCAACGTGTAATTAAATGAAAACTGCTTTACGTCGCTTTCTGTACAATCATGGCAACATCACTACAGAATAAAGCTGGATGTCTTATCTAATGACTTCAAGGGTTCTTTCTAGATATACAGTACTGCACACTCCAGCCTTTGAACAGTTTGGAGCACTGTATATATGTACAACATCGATGATAAACATCCGAACGGCCTGGATTCGAACCCAGGAGCTCTTAGAGCCACAACCGGACCGAATGAGCTATCGGGGCCTACCATCAGGCCTACATCAATAAAGTCGATCCCCGCACTGTACGGGTAAAACCGTGGACCCATTCAGACAGGTATTAAAATGAAGCGAAACAGCTAATTAAGATATTTATGATGATTTGATAAAAAAAATCTTTGGTGTCTTGGTTTATATCGAAATAGTTCAACGCTTTCCCAGCAAACACGAGCCATTGAAGCAATGCTGGTTCAATGTTGGCCCGCCGTCTACGACGTCGGCCCAGTATTGAACCAACATTGGTTCAATGGCTCGTGTTTGCTGGGTTATATTAGCCCTTTAACCGCCGGTGCCGCATATATTCGGGTTTTCACTTTTTATTAGCACATTAAGTACCACAATTTAAATATGGTAAAGATAAAATGTGACATCAACCAGCAAATCTGAATAATTTTCACTCACTTGAAGTTGTGGATCGCGTCAGCGAGACACAACTTCAAGTGGGTGAAAATTCAAATTGAATAATTTGGCGGTTAAAAGGTTAAGGCATGTTAGCCTGAACATTGTCTTGATGACTTGAAGAGAGCCAGAAACTGGTCTGCATTCTTGTTGACCTAACACATGGACTTGACCATATGGTTCATCTATGCCTAACATGTACATCTCACGATAAATTATGCCTATTTAAATGACAATAAATTTACCAATAGGTGAGGAGTTTCAAAACGCAGTCGAAGTCAGGCTGACCAATTACAACTTACTAAAACTAATTCGCTGCAATTAGACTAAAAAGCGACTTTAAACCAATGATGAATTAAAGGAGTGGTCCACTGTGTACGAACGGCGGGACACATGTGTACCCAGAAAGCACCACGCTGGTTATTACAGAGATGGAGGCAACTGGGATACAACTAAAACCAGATATATACATAGTGTGGTCAATAGCATTAATGTTAGGCCAGCGTCGAAGATGCTTGGTCAAACATTGAACTATCATTAGTTTCAAGGCTTGTGGAACCCTTATGCATCCAGGCAGCTTTTATGCCTCAAACAACTTTAAATTTTTCAAGTAATAATTAATAAATGACCTTTTTCGTTTCTGTACAAAGCCTATTTAAACTTCTTACTAAAACCTGGACTGCTCAGTTCATACACCTGACTGGTAATATTTAAAAAACACGTCTATCTTATATGGTTTTATTGCAACAAGTATTTCTCGACTATGCCCTGAAGCTGAGATTGATTATGAATAAGTGTATGCTTAATCTGCCCTTTAGATTGGTTCTTCTGAAGTTTCTGGTGCATTGTAGTCATACAATTGATTGATTGATTGATTGATTGATTGATTAATTGATTGATTGATTGATTGATTGATTAATTGATTAATTGATTGATTGATTGATTGATTGATTGATTGATTGATTGATTAATTGATTGATTGATTGATTGATTGATTGATTGATTGATTGATTGTTTGATTGATTGATTGATTGATTGATTGATTGATTGATTGATTGATTGATTGATTGATTGATTGATTGATTGATTGATTGATTGATTGATTGATTGATTGATTGATTGATTGATTGATTGATTGATTGATTGATTGATTGATTGATTGATTGATTGATTGATTGATTGATTGATTGATTGATTGATTGATTGATTGATTGATTGATTGATTGATTGATTGATTGATTGATTGATTGATTGATTGATTGATTGATTGATTGATTGATTGATTGATATTTATGACCTCCTGTCTGAAAAAAAGCCAGCGGCAATTGTGCAGCACCATTTCACTAGACATGCGGCAGATGTGAACTGTTAAAAGGAATGACGTACAAATTTGGACATTGGTAATCTAAATACCTTGACCCACAATTGTTTGCTGACGCGATCCACAACTTCAAGTGAGTTAAAATTATTCAGATTTGACAAAATGGAGGTCAACTGTTTTCAAATATTGCTGATTGATGTCACATTTTATTTTTAACATGTTTAAATAAAAGGGGGTACTTATTGTGCTAATAAAAAATGAAAACCCGAATATATGCGGCACCGGCGGTTAAGGGGTTAATTGTTATTGCTCAAACTTGTTTTTTAGCAGTTTATACAATATGTTTTTATAATATTGGCCTACAAAGCAGGCTGAAGACATGCAATGCATTTAGGATTTTTAAATCGTACAGTGAACAGGGACTATGCTTCT
This sequence comes from Flabesymbios commensalis, assembly GCA_964017125.1. NCBI lineage: Eukaryota > Metazoa > Annelida > Polychaeta > Terebellida > Flabelligeridae > Flabesymbios > Flabesymbios commensalis. The sequence goes on along the minus strand of OZ024915.1, from coordinate 22,642,953 downwards.
AAACAGTTGTTAAAACACAAAGTGTTATTTGGGGTAATATTCTGTATCATTAATCATGAATGATCCATGAATAAAATGTTGTAAATAAATCCATACCTCATCTGGAGACAGTGGTATTTTTTTGTTTGGCCAGATGGACTGTAAACACATACCAGGTCAAAATCAGGTTAATGCGAGTATGTGAATGACAATCGTTATAACAGTGTCACAGATAACGTAAAAGGTCCTGTCTTTTGGATACATACATATGTTCACCCACTTTAAGTTGTGAATCGCGGTAGCGAGACACAACTTCAAGTGGATGAAAATATCAGTGAAGAATACATATCAGCACCCTCAGAGAAAGGCATGATCCACAATGATAGCATTAACATCATCCTGCATTCTTAACCCTTGTGCTGCTAGGACCGTATATGTACGGTTTCAAGCAGATTTTAAACTAAATAATATGTCACTGAAATGGATAATATAGCTCGTGGTAGATGCTCAGTTAGTCAAACAGTTCAAGTTAGAAGATGTTTATTTTTAAAAATATAAATATTTTTCGTCATTGGAAGCTGGAAATTGCGCTAGCAATTCCAGCTTCAAATGACGAAAAATACAATAGAAACAATTCAACAGGACAAGGGTTAATCTACTTATAGATGTAACTAATGGAGTTTGTACATGCAGTTAATCTAGTTCCCAGGACTCAGCCTTACAATAACATAGAGTAAACGTCTCGTATATGATAACCAAGGAGGGTGAGGATATTTTCAAACTCCTTCTCGAGCTTACAGCTATATCATACATCTCTGAGTCTTGTCATCTCCCGTGTCACCATGAGACAACTGTTTACTCTTTGTTTGTCCTTCATTGTGAAACATCTCTGACTATATACATTTATGGACATCAGCGTAAACAGCTAGCAGTAGAACGTAAACATACGTGACAGTGGTTTATCTTCTTTTGTCTCTTTGCTGGCAAATCTCCAGAAGATTCACATCAAATTGGCTTTAACATGCTTTAGGCATTGAAAACTGAACTGGAATCGACCTAGATTATTTAAAAATGAATAGACTAAAATTTATGTCATTCATTTACACTGATACAATCATAAACAATGCATAAACTAAGGATGATAGCTTGCAAATGTTTTATTTTCATTCAAATTATTCACATCAAATTTGTTCTCTTCTGTTTTGTTTTCTAATGTTCTGTTATTTTTGTTCATGCTCTGTTCTGATCGCTTTTCTTCTGTTCTGGTTTGCTCTACTATGTTTTGTTCCGTGCTGTTCCGTCTGTTCCGTTCCGTTATGTTCCATTCCATTCCGTTCCGTTCCGTTCCGTTCCGTTCCGTTCTGTTTTGTTCTGTTTTGTTCTGTTTTGTTCTGTTCTGTTCTGTTCTGTTCTGTTCTGTTCTGTTCTGTTCTGTTCTGTTCTGTTCTGTTCTGTTCTGTTCTGTTCTGTTCTGCTCTGTTCTGTTCTGTTCTGTTCTGTTTTGTTCTGTTCTGTTCTGTTTATGTGTCAGTTGTTCTGTTTTGATGTGTTATATTCTGCTCCACTCTCTTATGTTCTGACTTTACTGTTCTGATCAGGTCTCTTCTATATTCTTTTCTGTTCTGATCTGCTAGTTTAGGTTGTGTGACTGGTTTCGTTCTGTAACGATATAAATGACACAAAACCAGTAACTGTATGTAACTTTTTGTTATCAACATTGATCATGATGGCTGTATTTTTCTCTCGTCCAATCTTTCTTATCTCCCTGAAATAATTATAAATTAAAATAACAAATAAGTACCATGACACCAAACATAATGGTAGGTAAAAACAACATTACACCGGCATCTACAACGATTATTCTGCTCTGCAAAACTCAAAAGATAGCTTCCAGCAAACACGATACATTGACCCAATGTCAGATCAATGTTGGACCAGCGTCTACGACGCTGGCCCAACATTGATCAAACATTGGCACAGCGTAGTCATTAGAGATGGCGTGTGTACCCCTAGAATATGCAGTGAAATAACTGTTCTGAACAATTTGCAGACACTTCGAAAAATGTTTTGGAGATAGATATGGATATTTTATAATTGAACCGAAATGTTAGACCACGTCATTGTTCACCTATATTCTAATTCATCGATCGGGGCCAGACGCTTTCGATACTATACTGCCATGAATTTAAAACTTTCAAGCTGTGTCACATGTTATCCACATTCCCATGCAAAATTATGTCTGTGCATTGTAATTATGGGTTCCAGTGGGGACATTTGTAATGGGAATTAAATTCAATTTATAGGGTTCAAATGTAATGGGATTTAAAATCGTCTAATTGCAGCGCAGTTTAGCTGCAATAAAAAGAGAGTGCAAAATATTTGGGAAAGGTACAGACTATCAAGTAGGAGTGAAAAAAGACGCTGGCATGGTCGTCCGAAAAGGACGTCAGCTCCTGAAGGCAGACGTCTGAAAATGCTGTCAAGGTTGGGACGTTTAAAGACTACCTCGGAATTATCTTTTGACTGGAGCACGTTTTTTGGTACACATCTGTCATAAACGACAGGGGACATATGCAGGGGGGATATTCAGCCTAGTGACAAGAAAAAAAGTAATGGTTCACAACAAAAACGGCAGAATCACATCAGGTGGGTCAAGATAATTCAATACTGGAACACCAATGGCAATTGGTTCTTTGTAGTGCTCTCTGATGAGTGTAAGTTTATTTTACACACTATGGTTTGGGTTGCGGTTATGGTTTGGGGATGCATCAGCTTCCTTGCATTGGCAATTTGGTAGCGGTTGATGGAAATGTCAACCAGTATTCTTACATTGGTCTCATGGGTGTATTTGTGCTCCAACAAGACAATGCTCTTTGCCACAGAGGCATGGTGATGTATCCATGGTTCAAAAACAATGATATACACAAGACCCTATTTCCTCCGCAGTCTACAGATGTAAATCCTGTCAAAAACATCTGGAGTTGCATGAAAAAGGATACATAAGAGATCATACCAACCACATGTAAATAAATAAAAGCACAATTATTTAGAAGTTTTGACAGAATTCGTCGTGCAAAGATCAGAACAGTGTTTTCCTCTTTGCTCAGAAAAGCAGCGGCCATTATAAGATCACGTGGCTACCCTACTAAATATTAATTGTGACACTAATTATGTTTCATCTAGCATCATAGAGACGAAATTCCGGTATTCTGGTATTATGGACATACATGTCCGAAATAAGAAATCGGGAATTTCGTCTAGCTATATCTTGCTCAACTGGTAAAAGCGCTACACAAAAATTTTAAAAAAACTTTTGCAGCTCCATCTAGTCTGTGGACATCTGTACATCATATGGGTATATTAAGAAGCCAAAATAAATACCGATTTTTTTTATGATTTTAGCCTGATTTTGTCGCTTTAAATGAGAGGAACTCTTAACGTTGCTTCATAAATGGTGTTTTTTCTGAAATTTTATTCAAAACGAATCGTGTGGTGCATTCATACGACAAAGGAATATATAGGCGAGATAGTCTTCAACACACACATTTTTTCAAATTATTATTCAATGAAAACACCTGCTGTTTTTCAGTACTTTTTGTTGTGCGAAACAACGCACTTTCCTACATGCCGTTGCGATACCTAACCTTAAATGCCTAGTAAAGTATCCAAAACTATTCTGCACAAAGTAATTCTTCTCAACTCCATTCTATTTTACATCAAGTTTTAGTGACCTGAGTGTTCGATTTCAATGACTTGCATTAACTATCCAAGCAACCACGAGACATTGAGCCTATGTTGGTTAAATGTTGGGACAGCGTCGCAGACGGTGGCTCAACATTAAATTAGCATTAGGCCAATTTTATATTACACTAATAAGGCTTAAAATGTGAGCTGCGTTTACTGGGTAATGATATAGAGTGTGACAGACGGTAGAACTGGAAGGCCTAAGCCATTAAATCGAGCGACTCGATTTAATGACTTAGGCATTCCAGGTCTACACATAGGGGGAATAATATGGACGTGAGTGCTGAGATCAGTCCACCTCGCTGTACCCTATCCCAGCAAACATGCCGACGTTGCATACATGTTATACAAATGTTTTGTGTTTGCTGAAATAATGCAGTATGCATTTTCTCATACTAATGTCCATCTGAAAAACTTTTGCCATTTTTTTAATAGGTCGTGGGAGTTGTCGCCCACCGACAAAGTTTATTGCAGGGCAAAATAATTTTAAAAATAAATCCTAAAGCGCTAAGCACGACTATAGTCGTTTCTAATCTGTTTACATCAGCAGGTTATATCGGAGTTATAGGGAATAAAATGAGTGTTTAAACATCAAGGTTTGCAGATGTTTGCTCTTAAACTAAATTAATATGAATAATTTTCACCCACTTGAAGTTGTGGGTCGCGACAGCGAGCCAAAACTTCAAGTGGGTGAAAATTTAAATAAGATAACTTAGCAGGAAAAGGGTTAAACTGATCAGGTAATTAATGGCACTGAAGAGTGTAGCAGCGGGTATGAGATCATCTTCATCTATCAAGTTGTCTGCTGCCGGCTCCTTGATATCACGCATATAGTCTATGTGCTATGAGCATACGACCCCCCCCCCCCCCCTCCTCTCTGGCCAACTCAGACAACCCAGTAAAGTTGCCGTCATAATGAATATTCATGTTGCTCACACCCCTCTTTTTCGTTCAGCTTTCACACGTGTACACCTGTTGTCAAGGTCAAACTAGTGGTCTGACTGTTAGACAAGATGGTATAAGATGTGATGATCTCATCATAGGCCTACAATACGTTTTGTGGTGAAAGCCAACAGCATGGGTACGAGAACCAACCTTCATAATGAAAATAATGTTAGGTGGTACTTTTCAACTAAGTTTGTTTAATGTGTTGTTTTTACGCAGCTTTTGGCACTATGTGGCAATATGTTAGCTTTAATTGGTTAAATAATTAAAATATTTATAATGACCGTAGACCCATGACATAGGTATTCTAATGAAGCAAAAAGAGCCAACTAAGACATTAATAATGCTTTCAAATTTGGACTCCATGGTTTATACAACAATATGTCAGCGTTAATGTTCTCATGAGAAGATGAGGGTGAATTTTAATTACCAGCCCACAGATCTTCGTCTATTGTAGGCCTATCGGATCCATTGAGAAACCAGTTCTACCAGAGAATAATTGCGGATGCTTTTAAATTAACACAGATGCCGAACGACCACTGTCGTAATTGGATGATTTGGGAAGATTAGGACACATTTTCCCCGCTAATTAGCTGCTTGAAGAAAACGACAACTGACGCCAATTGGCCCCTGGACGGTGACAATTAAGTTAGTGTAAACGGATCTGAAAGGAAGGATGGCGCATATAGGGCCTAGTGCAGGAAGTTGCGTTTTCACTTGGATCGGAATGTTAATTTTTGGCACAAATGCTAATTTCAATCTACTGGGTCTAATGATTCATAAAAAGTTTTGGTGCTATTTTTTCTGTTGTCATTAAGGGTCATTTTGAGGTCATTTAATGCAGGTACTGTATATTTCACATGAATCGCGATACGGTTTTTCAGAAAATACGAAAAGTGTCGTTTTAGTTTTGTGCTATATTGCTTGTCATCTTACATATCCATACTTATCCTTTAATTCAAAACCGCTGAATTTCAAACCCTCCTTGCACAAGGTCAGTGGTTTGACAAATATGGTCTCTCCAGCTATATGTCAGACAAACATCCATATATTAACAGCGAGAGGCGGGAACATTCGTCGCGCAAGATCTGACTTCCTGTAACGCTCCCCTTTTTCACACTTGGCCGTATGGTATATGATGTCATAATCTGGTGACAAGTTTATTTTTCAACAATTACATTTAAACTCCTTCGTCTTCAACTTAAAATTGTCAGCAAGCGATGTGAGGTTTGACCGCCATTGTGCTAAGTGGAGTGGAAAACAGCAGCTGCCACACAATGTATCTGTCGCAAACGTGCATAGAGCTAAATCTTAGCAGTGCTATATATAGCATGTCTCTACGCATACACACAATATACCCATCCAGCACGAGACATTGAGCCAATGCTTGATCTCAACTGGCAGTCGCAACTGATACAGGCTTCACTCAACAATCCGTGAGCTGACCAACATCAAATCATCTAAGAGAGCTAGCACATATGTCATTGCCTACAACACAGACATTAATCAAATATGTTTGTTGTCGCGATGAAATACATTTTATGGAATTTGGTGCTTTTAGATTCATTTCGCCTGACCGAACTCCATCAACTATCAGCTTTCCTAAGTTTTCAATTATATATTTTTAAAGTAGTTTCTTAGATTGCATACATGAAAAACAACAATATACTTGATTTGTAATCAGGTGATAGCTGACTGTTTAATGCAATACAAATATTGTCTATTTTCTAATGTTGGCTCATCGTCTGTCACGCCATCCATCCAAACTAGCTTTTACCCATGTACGTAGCAATTTATTGAATAATGTCCTAGTCATCATCATCCTGAACTGCAGTGTATTAAGTATTATCACATTTATCAACTTCCATTTCACAGCGGCACTGCTCTGTACACACAGCTTCAGCCAAGGTCACAAATTTTGCATGGACAGAGTGTTTTTGTCACTTTATATCCCATAATTATTTACAATATGAAGGCTCAATTGCACCACCTGGAGCTGGTTTCAAAAATATTGTCAAAGGACAAAGACGATATACTACACCCACCCAGTCATTTGCCCATCAATGTTCAGTTGTCGGGGCGAGCAGAGATTTTGCAATGTGAACCAGGGGCCACATTCGTACTTGGTATATACATGAAGTATACGCTGGTGTAGAATACCCCCACCAGTGACTTGTACAGGCAAGCGGGACCGAGGTGTGAATTCTTAGCTATAGGTGTAAAACAGCTTTTGATGAGGGGTTAGAACTAGAAGCTGTTTGTACTCTGCTTGGTACCAGAATCTCAGTTGCATGTCCTAAGTAAGTAGGCCCACTGCTGACATACATAAAATTCTTCTTTGTTCACACCCCATGTTTGATAATTTCTTGTATGTCTGCAATATGCATGACTGCAATATTTTGTATGTCTGCAATATGCATGACTGCAATATTTTAGACAAAGACCATTGCATCATTTTCTGTTTGTATTTCTTGTAAAATAGACAAGGACCATTGTAATAATCACTGCGAAATAAAAAAAAATTAAACTAAAACTTATGACTACAATAATGTCACCCTATCATGGCACTTGGGGATATTGTTCTTCGTGCTTTTCAAACAAGACTGTCAGAATAGATAAAAAATCGTCCTGCGAAGGTAGCAGAGATCCATCAGAAGCAAAAAAGGATCGAATGATGCATGGATTAGTGCACATGAGCTGTCAGGGCCATTTTGATAATGACATTTTCATCTACGCGAAGCTTTACTTCTACGCTATTTCCTATTGATCTATACATTAAAATCTTTGTTTTATTATATATGCAGATACTTCCACTGGCAATGATATGCTCTGCAACGAAGGTCGCATAATATGCTTCCAGTCATGTGGCAGATGTCTTCATTACATCGTTGTTATCTCGTGGAACATAACTTATTTTGTTGCGTTCTAATTTGAATGAATTTTCACCAAGTTCACCATTTTCATAGCTGTGATATATTATCGTCTTGTTGTTTTAGAGATGCAAGAAGAGATAACTCATGATGCTAGACCTCCTTACATGTGCTTGAAAAACGAATGATATGTCACAGCTTAAATACTTGTATGTTCTGGTGACACAGGGAAGAATCTCATTATGGTGGCAGTTTTTATGCTTATGTCCCACCAGCAAACACTTTCAGTTTTCAATTTCTTGCTCAAATGCATGGTAAATGGCGATGCCTGTGAATGGAATTCTATGCTTCCTTCACAATGAGTTCCCAAATTCCTGGATCACTTATCTGTATCTTCAACGTAGGGCCTATATGCAATATGTTATGCCATGCTATGCATATGTCAACCTATTGTGTGTGAAGAAGCACATGCGTATTGTTTAAGAGGAACAAGTCTAAATAATAATGAGTCTTCCCTTGTAAAGGACGTGTGCAGGTGACTTCTTTGAAATACGCACAATTGCAGAAATACGGATCATTTGAACATCTTGTAACCCAGCAAACACAAAACATTTTTATAACATTTATACAACGTCGGCCCAACGTCTTCGACGTTGGTCCAACATTGTATAAATGTTATACAAATGTTTTGTGTTTGCGGGGAAAGAACCGAATCTTTCTGAAGATACAGTGGAATATGGCGCTTTCTCAGTGAGCAAAGCTGAGTGAGCAATTCAGCTAAATTTCTTTTGGCTCCTGCTTTCTCATACGTCATCTTTTCTCTTTTAATGTTATTGGCATGTATTGTGTCTTTTGAACAAAGTCTATGCCATGTTGCATCCTCCTCTGCTGTTAGTTTACCAAATAAAAAAACAAGTCATGTCAAGTTTCGCATTCATTTTAAAATGTGCGCGATAACTTTCCGAACCCTGAAAGAAAACCAACCTACATATAATATTTGGCTGATTTACTTGTTCGGCCGAAATGCTCAAAATATCTACTCTCCACTAATTCGAATAGATTTGTTGTTCCTTGTATAAAGACTAAGACTGGGTTAAGAGCTTTCTCTATATCTGGTCCAGCCTTATGGAACGCCCTGCCAATACGTAATGCCAAAACAATCTTAACGTTCCGGAAATTACTTAAATCTCACCTATTTGACCTGGCTTTTCCACCCTAGTCCCTCAGTAGCCCGGCTCCCTGTTGACGAACCTGCTTTGGCCTCGATTATGACACATGATCACGCTAATGATTTGTGCGCCTCTGAGCTCGGTCCGCTGAGGATATAGGCGCAATAGAAGTTTTATTGATTGATGATTATTGATTGATGAGGTCATATATTATTCATACATGTTGTATTCGAACAGTCAGCCATCTCGGCGTGCTTTAAACTGTATGGAGCCAAACTGACCCGGCTATGTCGATAATAAATCATGTCATTGGGTGTCATTAATTAGTGCGAGCGTCGTGTGGATTGCCATTATCATTTGAAGTATATTAACCCTCAAAGAGCCAAGTTGTAGAATTCAAATATTCACCAACATTGAGTTGGGCAAGTTGCAGAGTTTGGGCAAGTTGTGTCTCATCACTGGTGAATAGTTATTCACCAGATGACGCCTAGTTATTCGTACGGTACACCAGGTGACGCCATTCATCACTTTTACACAGTATTCACTAGGTGGCGCGTGTTTCGCCTCCTCAGCAATCAGTGCTGTGTTTGCTGTGAATATGGGTAAAACCAAAAATTTTACATAAAACTAGTGTCCCAAGAACTTAAAAGGTCCGCATTTTGAATTAAATATGAAAGTATTAGAAATAAATGGTTCAACTTCACGTTTAAGCATTATTACTTATTAATGTTTAGATTTTTGTAAAATATATATATATATATATATGGTTTTATAAGAGCTCTATGTCATGGAAACATGGAAAATGGCATGTCCCCAGAGACAATTCAACTATTTGAAACTTCACTGTAGGATACAAATACACAATATAATTCTAATAATTACATTTCATGGCTAGACATTGCTCACCTAAACTAATCAATGATCAAAATTCGATCTAAAATTGATATCGATATATATAATTTTGATGAATATACATGTCCCCACATTTGCACTCTACTCCGTTACCATCATTGTAGCATGCCCCATCAAGTGAATAATCATGAACTAAAATTATATTGAGTGTGATTTGACACACTGAAGGGCCTTATACGAGTTTTTCAACTTGAAAGAATAAATATTGTTGAGTGATAAGTTATTCGAAACAGGTATTAACAAAACGTTAGAAAATATACTTTTGTTTTTACTACTCCGCTCCTAACGTTGTGGGTCTAAACACGAGTTGGTTTTATGCTTGCATGCCTAAAACCTGTTGCTATGGGGACTATTTCCACCTGTATGATATATCTTTGAATTATTGCCCATATATTTTCATTAATCCCAAGAATACTTTTAATTTTACTACTCCGTTCCACTCTACTCCGTTATCAAGAAAAGGGAACGTAGTAGTGAATTACCAAATTTTATGGGTTTTATAGTCATAATGATTGATGATATAGTCTTTTAAAACATGGCTCGTTATCCCTATATAAAAAGAGCGCACATTTATGATCGATGTTATGATAAGAGAATATACAGTTTACATTTATGTCGATCCAAGCATTTGGTAACGGAGTTGAGTATTGTTTGGCTTGGTAACGGAGTTGAAATAAGGATTTTTGTTTATCCTGTCAAATTTGAACAGTTTTGAGATACGATTGTTTATTAGTATCATGCTTCATATATATTCTTCATATATATCACGTTTAAAAGTGTGATGTCAAGCTAAACAAAGTTACATCAATGTTGAAATGCTTTGGAATTGGTAACGTAGTAGTAAGTGGCATGTTGCAATTTTTAAAAAATGACGTTTTTGAAGCAAAAAAAAAATTCTAGCGCAGCCAGTGACTTTTTTATGCTCTATTGGGATCAGTGCACCAAACCAATCAAGTGGTTTTCCTCAACTTTGATGGTTCCCTCACTGCCATTTTTGATGCTACAAAGTTACCCCAATTTTTGGTTTTACCCATATATTGCTAAATATTACGTCGCTTATTATTCTTGTCGGTGTCTTAAATTAATGCAGCACATCATAGCAATATCGCGACAGACGGGAGTTGGAATTATGCCCTACCCCTATCGAATTATTTGGAGGGTTCTGTGTACAGTTATAGTGTAGGCCTACAGTACCGTAGACAGCACAGTTCAGTCTACAACCTAGGGTTACTTTTGAACAGTTTGGAGCAGTGTATATATATAGGCTGGTGTGTAAAAAAATTAAATGAATCGAACTTTAGGCCACTTTTGTGGACATACAGGCTAAATTGGACCAGGCGAACATCCTGAGGATGGTGTGATGACACTGCCCTCAAGACACAGGATTCGAAACTTGAACCCTGGTGATCTGAGGCCGAGCACGCTACCTCTCGGTCACAGAGGCACCCCACAATACTGACTTTACGAGTGGATGGGGAAGAAACATTTTGTTTCTTTCAAACCCCCGAGACCGGGAAACGAACTCTGAACTCCAGCGTGAAAGCCAGCGGTGCTAACCACTACCTTATAGGGCTCCTGCCCAGGCTAGTAGGACTAGTAGGCCCTATTGTGACAACATGTTATCAACTTTGGTTGACGGGAACAGGTCTTTGGTTTTTATTTCTCCGCGAAAAGTTTTTAATTATCCGCGGAAGGTTTTTAATTGTCCGCGGAAGGTTTTTAATTATCCGCGGAAGGTTTCAATTATCCGTGGAAGGTTTTGAAGTATCCCCGGAAGGTTTTAATTATCCGCGGAAGGTTTTTAATTATCCGCGGAAGGTTTTTAATTGTCCGCGGAAGGTTTTTAATTATCCGCGGAAGGTTTTTAATTATCCGCGGAAGGTTTTAATTATCCACGGAAGGTTTTTAATTATCCGCGGGAGGTTTTAATTATCCGCGGAAGGTTTTTAATTATCCGCGGAAGTTTTTAATTATCCGCGGAAGGTTTTTAATTATCCGCGGAAGGTTAATAATTATCCGCGGGAGGTTATAATTATCCCCGGAAGGTTATAATTATCCTCAGAAGGTTTATTTACTTATGAGGGTAATGGCCAACCATACAGGTCGAGGCGAACTGTAAACCATACATGATACTGCTATGTCTAGTACCCAAGATGACCAAACAATATCAAAGATGAAGAACTTTTGAGTTAATTGATCACATATAATTCTGATCTTGGTGGCTAACCATATGTTTTGGACATCTGCGAATTCATTTCAAGTGTTAAATTAATGATCATAATCTAATATAGTCGTATAAAAAATCAAAACTGTCCACGGAATAAATTTGAAATCCTAGAACAAAGATCCAAAAGTTTTGAACTACCCGGTAATTCACATCATAGAATTGTGATAAGGTGGTGATCTCGGTGTCTAATTAATTAACATGTGATTTGCCATCTGAGAATCCATCTTAGTTGTTCAGTTGACGCTTGGATATAACTTGGCTATATAAGCCGCTTGCAGAAATTCAAAATGGCCGCCAAAATTTGCTAGTAACTCACAGTGGCTATGTTATTTAGTAATACATAGTTGCTAGACCATTAGCATTGTATATATATCGTTATGAACATGTATGTACATGTGTTCTTGTAGGGTCATACATGTGATAAGAAACCTCTATGGATGAGGTAATTAACAAAATTAGCAAAATATCTGAATACTAGTTTAGCACACATGTAGGCTAATGCTTATTTTTCTTATAAATTTCCTTAAAAAAAAATTAAAACGGCTTTAGATGTGATTAGTGCACTAACCCTTAAAGTGCGGGGATCGACTTCAGACGTCAGAGTCTGACGTCTACAGTAGATAGATTCAATAAATTTTAAAATTGTCCAATAAAATTATGCTGAGCCTTTTTTTCGTAACTGCCGACATGCTAAAAGAAATATTTGACCACATTCCATTCTTTCCCCGAGCAAGAAAAATGCTGTGCTAGATCAAAATCTGAGCTAAATTATAAAAACGTCCAAAAGATGGCACCTCAATGTTGCAAATTGTTATGGGGATAACAGAATCCAAAACATCACCCAGACACTTGAACTTTTGATGGATTCTCATCCTTATGGCTATGAAACTTCCATTTTCACCCTCGTTGCGCCCCATGAGGTTTTATCCTAGGCAAACTATAGTGCAGCCTTCCCCATGTAGCTCAATTCTTCGAGATACCCACATGGTTCTGTCCAAACGACCTTAATAATGTCCTCCAGAACTACCTCATAGGGCAGTGGACATAGTCTAGTTTAATTTTTTTGCATTTTCTCACAATTTTTTTTTAAAAAGGGCACATAAGTAAAAAAATTATCAGAAGGGGCCACAGCATGCCTGTTCCACTTATCTCTTCAAGCATTTGTTGCTAATTGCGAGAAATCTAATGATGGGAACCCCCAGAACAGGTGATAAAAGTGCCATTCAAAACAAATAACTCTTTTAATTCTACAATGATGGCTTCATTTCTACCAGTAATAGTGAGCAAAAAGCACAAACAAAACAAAGAAAAATGTGTATTTCATTGCAGTGTATCACAAATTCACATCAATCCTGAAAAAAACACGAAAAAAACACCAAAATGACGTCTTCGGACGTACCTATCTACAGCTATCACAGCGACTCTTGACTCGTCGTTGTGTCCTATGAACATGAACTGCTGAGTCAAAATAATATTAACCATCTTCCTCGTCTTTAGAAACTAATTGCAAATGCGGACATTTTTGCCATTTGAAAAACTGAGTCGGTACTTCAACTGTGTTGTTATAGAGAAAGTAGCTATCATTTAAGATTTGGTTAAAAAGCAACTTAAAAATTCACTTATATTTTATCATGTGTACATTTGAGCACTGAATCGTGTGGTGGGAGTGGCGATTTTGTGATTAGCTTATGGGTATGCGAAGATTTCATTTCTCGCACAGCTCGAGTGCTAGGCTACTCTTAATTGAGTAGTCCCTACATAGTAGGCCTACTTGTCACCCAGCTTCCTTGTCATGAAACTAAAAGATTTTGGTCGCTTTTCAAAAAAATTGTAAAAAATGGCAGCCATTTGAAAAAAATAAGCCCTTTCGTTTTTTTCATTAGGCTTATTTTAGTAGGCCCCTCTATTTTTGACATGGGACAAGTTGTGCCATGGCAGCTTTAATCTCAAAGCTTTGAGAAAAAAATAAGATCTATTCCTGTTTTTTAGAATAATGGGCTCTTTGACTTTGACTTTGAGGGAATACTCCAGCAGCCCTCCATTGTGGAGTATCAGGCTGGAGGGGGAAGGGAAAGAGGCTGGCAGATCTGGTCGACCAGCTGACTCTTGAATGCTGCCACAGTTTTCGATTCTATGGCAGCTGCCGGAAGAGAATTCCAATCAGGGATAGTTCAATGCCAAAAAGAATTTTGTCCCAGTGTGGTGTTAGCTCTGATGTGTTTATAAGCCTGATTGTGCCCACCACGTGTTCTTCTATCTGTTGGGATTAAACGGTCATTGATAGGAATTTCAACTAACTCATTTAAAATTTTGAACATACATAAAAGCCTAGAATTTTTTCGTCTTGTTTTCAAGTCAGTCCAGCCCAAGTTCTGAATGAGAGATGTCACACTGGCTGTTTGTCTATAATTTTGGGTGACAAATCGTGCTGCTGCTCTTTGAATTTTTTCGTTATTATTAATTAAAACATAGATTATGTGTAGGGCATATAGGAGCTACGTAGGCCTACATATGTGATAAAATTGGTTTCAAGTTAATTTATCAGACCTACAGGTATCCGCTCCTGTTTAACTTGCTTTGCATATTTAGGCCTACGTAGGCCTACACGAAGGCAGCAAACAACTTTTTGTGCTAAAAATCTTAGTTTTGTCACTGTAGTGTAGGACTAACAAAGTTATCTGCTATTTGATTCTGGAGCGTTGTGTGGTGAAGGCAACTATAAGGGCCACAGAAAAATGTTTCCTAGGAGCTAGCTAGCTGATTGGTTGAAAACAACCGACGTTATCAGCGGTATCCCAGTATCTCACTTGTCCCAGTCCTCTCCTATGGTTGTCTGTGAAATTGAGGCAGTTTATCATGTGCCTACATGTGTTTCAATGGGACTGGCATTTTAGTTGGTGAGACCAGCCTCATAGCGCTTCTGAAGTTTTGCTACCATTTTGTTGGTAATCTTGGTTCAGGACCATCTTGAATTTTATGCAAAAAGTTTTGAATTTGATAGGAAAAATAGACTCATCGACCCTGAAACATAGGCCTATGTAGGCCCTACATAAGGCCTAGATGTAAAAATCACCCCCTAGGAAAAGTGAATTTGCTTGAAAAGTACATTATTCATTTTTTCAAATTTGGTTCACTGGTCTATCATTGGGTAGGCCTAAACGGTATTGAGCGACACTGCTTAATAATTAAAGGAGTGAACAAATTTGGCGGCCATATTGAATTTAAAAAAAGCCAAGCCAATTTGACAATAAACTAATTTCTGCTGAAATATCGTGTAGATTGTGTTTTTTACTACTATGGATTATGTTCATAATGTTAGGCCATAGACTGTATTATAAAAAATAGCTGATGTAGGTCTATATGCTAGCATTCTTGTTCTATGACGAAGATTTAGCTGATAACAGGTCAACAGGTGCACGACCTTAACCTTGCTCCAATCTAAATATAAGCTACCCGCAGCAGCGCCATCTAGAGTGTCTGGACCAATGTTTACTCAAATATAGTGTGTACAGCTGATGTATATTTTAAAGTCTGTTTTTACTAATAAACTTACAGTTTTTGTCTTTGTTTGGACTGACACAAATATTTTAGAAAATCCATTTAATTGAAGAAAACGACAAAAACACGCTTGAGAGTGGCGCATGCGTACAAGTTGTTTACCACTTTTCAGGTGTCCACGTGACCTGAACATGGCGGCCGTGGCTGAAATGGCTACATCTGAGCGATATAGACGCTACTTTCAGTCAAATTTCTCATAGTGTGGACGATATTACAGCGTGATAGCAGGTGTATTTTAACGCTACCGTATTTTTATTTTGTCGGTATAATATAGGAGACAATGGCGTGTTCTTACGCGGAATATGTGTGATTTATGGGAGCTGGCATATGTCACTGTTCCGGGACCTGGCCCAGGCTGGGGCTGGGGACCGTCGCCGTGTTCAGTTCGACTTCGAGCATTTTGATTTAGGCTAATATATCAGTATCAGGTTCCGTTCGATACCATGTGAAGAAATACTATCGCATTGACATCTTGGCCAGGTTGTACCTGCAGTTTTAATACTATGTTGTAGGCCTAGCACATACAACATTTCTGACATGCTCGTCCAAAATAAGAAAAACGGGTTTTAACTTTTATGGAGAACGTATCGGTATCAAAAAGCGAAGCAGTACAGTCACAATATATCATATTACTTATAATTTCACTCACTTGAAGTTGTGGATCGCGTTATATTAATAGTATACACTTTATAATACAGGTATCAGGGTATATATGACAGAGGTGGGCAAGTGGTCGCCACATCGCCACATGTGGCGACAGAAGCAAAATATCTGTAATGTAAATATAAAAAATGACCATTCAGAGCACCTTTAAAAAGGTAATTTGTGGCGACAGGACTCAATTCGCCTGCCGACCCCTGATACATTGCATTAGGCCTAGGCTAGAGGAACAATATTGACTGTGCAACACATTCCGTATCTATCTATAATAATGGTCGTGCACAATATCCTACATTTCAGATATATTATTGTAGTATACTATTGTCTTTGAAATAAATGTTATTTTTATAAGCATTAATTTGTGTTCTTAATACTAGTACCCCTGTTTTATTAAATACTATTAAAATGTAACTTACCTAAAATGAACATAAACTAAACACTTATTCACCAGAGTACGTTTCCAAGATAGTGACTATCTCTAAACAAAGTTTTCTGAAAAAAAAACTACACATACAAATACAATCCACCTCTTACAAATGGAGATTGACTGGACGCGTAGGCTATGTAGTATGTGCTAGAACATGGTATACCTACACTTTGTACAATAAATTTCAACATATTGTCATCAGTACACAGGGGGGGTTTACAGATACAAAATAGGCAGCACTTGGCTAATCGTACGTGATTCTTCATAATGTAACTCTATGGGCAGTCTCGTTTACGAAATGATGGGCTCCCATTGACTCCCATCATAACTTTCCCGTACGAATAGCCACTCCGTACAAAATAGTTTGTATCGATCTACAGCTTTTTTAACATATATTTTCAATATGTCTCAATTACTGTAGCATTCCTTGTGGTCTACTTAAACTCACTGAACATCCCGGCAAAGCTAAATATAATAAATAAGCTGACAATATGAAAAATAAAAGGAAAAATCGAACCATACATAACAGATAATATACCGTATACACCCGGGTGATATTATGTATACGTTTGCCGTATGAAGATATAAATCCGGTAAAGATTTAAATCCAATAGTATTAACATGGTATCAAACCTGGGTATTTCATATGATTTAGGATTTTTAGCTGCGAGTTGACTGTTACTCTAGGGCCTAGGCCTAGTCTACAGTCTGTTTCCCCAGATCCTGGCAGTAACCTTTTTTCAATTTACTCAGACCTGTGCTATTTAAAATTTTTTTGCTAATTTTTTTGGTTGTTTTTTCATCTTTCCCCAACATCATTATCACTGAAAATTTTGTGGAATTTTGTAAGGTATACCATTTGGTTTGTAATAAAATTCTTGTTTCACTGTAATTTTGAAAATGTATTACATGCCATTCCCAAATGGTCTAACTTCCATAATCATGACAATACACTAAATTAAATTCCACTGAATTTTCAGGGAAGTTGGGGGGAAGGTAGGAGAATGATCCGATAATAATTTGGCTAAAAAATTTAAAACAGCGACCTAGCAAATTTAAAAAAAGCCTACTCCCAGGATCTGGTGAAACAGACTGTAATCATGTATCATTTATTTTTTTATGTCGAGGCGACATCAGCCCATCGGCCTCGCCAGTGATTGGCAAACGAAAACTTACCCAGATTATACCCGGGACAAACTACAGCTTGGACTATGTGACATGTGTAACGATGTGACGATGTGTCGCTGAGTGCGGCTGAGTCCAAGACAGAGTCAGAGTGTTAGCAATAGATCATAGAAGGCTAGGCCTGAGGAAAAGCACATTTATTTTCAGGGGGCATTAAATACTATTAACGCAATATTGTTAGGCCTACATGTCGAGTCCTAACACAGTTTTGAAACCAAAAAACACAATGCGTTGACCCACTACCGGTATTAGATTAGTTTTGAGCCACCATCTGCTAAATCTCACAATTTTCCAGAGAACATGGAGAAGAAGAGCACTTTGTCTCGGACAGTGGAAGGAGAATTTGTAGTTGTTATGTTTGTGGAGCATTTGGTGCTAAGAGAAACTCCCTTTTTTATTTCCTTCATTGTCGAACTATTTGCTAGTGTTCAATGATATCACTCAAAAATACAATGCAGTCCTTCAAACGTTGCAAAATTTGGATCATAAGGCCAAACAAAACACATCCGACCCTAAATTTTTTATCAACTTTAAAAAAAAAAAAAATTACTTTTAAAACACTGCCAAATTCTTGGGACAGTTTGGCTGTTTTAAAAGAAGTGAAATTGACTCCTCCCCCCCCCCCCACAAAAAAAAAATTGCTTACCTAATCTGTTTGGGAAGGCAACTTGTAATCGGGAGCAGAGAGGTGTTTTTTTTGCCTAATTTAATTATGACTGCTGACAACAGGTGAGCTGTCACTCATTCATTCCTGGAAATTTGAGTCAAGACAAAGAGAGCAAAAGTGATCACTCCACTTTTAAACAGCAAGGTCTGGAAATCACACTGAACTATATCAGGGGTAGAATTAAACGTTGGGGGCAAGCCAATCCACAGGACTGGCAAGTCAAGGAAACTGCCATTCCTGAGTAAAAACTGTCATTCCTAGAAATGGCCTTTGTCCTAGGATGGCCTAAAATTTGCCAGTTCATCGGAATGGCTAGTAAAATTTTTTGCCATTCCTGCACATTTTTTGGCAGTACCGGACTGAAGGAATGGCCTTATTTCGAGCCCTGTATATTCATGGTATTGAAGATGTTAAGCAATTTTTTTTGTAGATAACCATGTATTCCTTAAAATTATGTTATATTCAGCATGTTCAGTCGTAATCTGGTAAATAAAATTACAGATATATTAATATCATCTATGTCACATAATGCATACAGCATACTGTACAGTACAGTATAATTACATAGATTTAACCCACTGATTGTGACTATAGTCGATTTTAATTTGTTTTATTTGTTGATAAAATGAATGGTATTGGGAATGAAACGAGCATTGAAACATCAAAATTTGCAAATGTTTGCTATCAAATTGAAGAAATATCAGTAATTTTCACCCACTTGAAGTTATGGATCGCTGTAGCGAGACACAACTTCATGTGGGTTAAAATTGAATATATTAACTTAGCAGGATAAAGGTTAACCCTTACAGCGCGGGGATCGACTTCAGTCGACAGAATCTGACATAGATCTGTGGACATCAGACTCCTAAAGGCGATCCCCGCCCTGTAGGAGTAAAAATATTTCTAATGGCCGTAGGCCCATAACATAGGTATTCAAATGAATCAGAAAGAGCTAACTAACACATTTGTGATAATTTCAAATTTCAAAAACCCAGTTGGTTGCGATGTTTTTTACAAATTAATTCAGCGCTTTACGGGTTAACATGGTTAATAGAGCTGGAGAGTTTTGGGTGGTCAAATGTTTATTTTTCCTAATTATAGATTTTCCTGTTCTGTGCCAGTCAACAATATGCCAGCAAATGTGAAATGTTTAAAAGTGCAATGGTGGAGAAGAGCTTTGTTCTGAATTTGAATTCCTAAGTACCGCACAAGCTGCTTGAGGAATGTATCCATTTGCAAGTTGACTGATTGAGAAGTCTAGGAACAATTACAATGGATTCCTTTCCACTCCCAAAAGACCATCCTGATATAGTGAAAATAGGCTACATGAAGAAAATGAAAGTGAGTATACATGGTATAACACACACATTATAAAGCACATTTTAAAAACAATTATAAGTTCCAAGATGTGTGATCCTTCATGACATAAATATTTTTGATCAGTGAATCCTCAACTCATATAGCAATGCTGGTTTATTACTACTAGTCCAGCGTCATAAACGATGAGCCAACATTACACCACCATTGATTCAATGTCTTGTGCTTGCTGGGCTGCTATGTATATGCAGCCTGTTGTGCAAGTCAGGCAAGAAAAATCGTCCCTGTGTTCAGGGATCTTCTCAATCCTGTCTCAATGCCGAGTCATTTTTATTGGTGCCAAAACTTAAAAAAATTCATGTAGCCCACTGAAATTTTTCTGAGTGTTGCCAATAATCAGTTCTCGGACAAGTTGAAAAATGGCTGGGTAAAAAATCAAAATGGTGATTTATCATTTTTTTCTCACAAAATGGCTGATTAATTTTATTTATCACATTTTATGTCATTAATGGCGGCTGGCTATTGTTGAGTGTAGTGTTCGTAATGAGTCAGACTTATTGGCTTATTATAAACACAGAATTTTAATGCTCAGTAAAATCTATGAAGAAAACAGGGAAAACTGAATATGTACAATGATATATTTGCATAGATTTATAAAAGTTATTAAAGCTATAATCAATGAGACTTGGGAGTAGTAAGTAGTTGACAGATCTCTCATTTTTTTCACAGACAATGAAGCCTAAGTTATTTGTACTTCATGATCGGAGTGCTACTGGACCTGTACGTCTTGAGTATCATGACTCGGAAAAGAAATTTCGTCGCGGAATTGTGAAACGTTCTATTCCACTGGGAAACTGTTTCAGGTGAGATTTGGTGGATTACTGGTATAAAGCTATGTAGTTTCGTTTTTGTTGCATGTTTTAGTGGTATATTTGTTGAATACATTATTCTCACATCTTCAAATTGTGTAAAATAAATAATTTTATTATAACCAAAGCCAAATATGGTAGGCTTGGCCAAGTAACATATGCCAGGCTAACCCTTTTGACTACCGGTGTCACATATATTTGGGTTTTCATTTTTTATTAGCACATTAAGAACCACCTTTTAAAGATGTCAAAATAAAATGTGACATCAATCAGCAATATTTGAAAACAGTTGACCTCCTTTTTGTCAAATCTGAATAATTTTCACTCACTTGAAGTTGTGGATCGTGTCAGCGAGACACAACTTCAAGTGGGTGAAAATTCAGATTGAATAATTTGGCGGTTAAATGGTTGACCCCTACTGAAATATTTTTGTTTGAACCATGTTTTTTTCAATTTGAAATCATTATAAATGTCTTAGTTAGCTCTCTCCGCTATATATGAATACAAACTGTCTATGTTTATTATAATTAAATATATTATAGTATATTGATAATTAAAAAAAATTCAGTCCGGGGACCGTCTTTAGAAGTCAGATTCTGATGTCCAAAGATTGGCCTGGCACCGAAAAGGTTTAGCTAAATATTTTATGTTATTCTCTTTTAGTATAAACCCTAAGACTGATGCTAGACACAAGTATGCAATTGCTCTATACACAAAAGATGACTGCTTTGCTATGGCTTGCGACAGTGAAGAACATCAACAAGATTGGCTTTCTGTATTGCTAGAATTTAGAGCCAAAGCCACTGATGCTGGTGGATCAAAACAAATATTTGGTAAGTATTGCTCATGCAAATCAGCCAATTTTCTACTCCTTTACTACAATTTGACATAAGTCAACCAACCCTTAACCAGCTAAACACGACTATTACTAGTTTTCAATCAAATCACTTATTGGTAATGAATTGAGTGTTTCAACATTGAGATATGCAAATGTTTGGTCTCAAACGAAACAAATATGAGTAATTTTTATCCACTTGAAGACACAATTTCAAGTGGTTGAAAAAATAAAAAAATTCAATGCATCACTTTGAGGGTTAGCTGCTAGGCACAAATATATTCTTGTTAAATCTTTTTAATATCACCTCAAAAAAACATCTTTTGAATGTCAAATGTGTCACATAACTGTAAAATTTCACAAATCTGAATAATTTCCACTCATTGTGGATCGAGTGAGCAATGGATTGCTACAAGTGGATGAAAATTTGAACTAAAAAGCTTATCAATAAAAGGTAGCCTAACATGCTTGCTTATGGGCATGCCTTCATATAGCAGAAAGGTTTTTGGACATTTGAAAAAAAATATGTTTAAAGGGACTGGCCCAGGCTAAAATCATAAAAAAATCGGAGATTTTATTTCGGGTTCTTAATATGACCATATGATGTAAACATGTACATAGACTAGAACTGCAAATTTTTATAATTTTTGTGCTGCGCACTTACTAGTTAGACTAGATATAGAGACGAAATCCCCGCATTTCCTATTTTTGACATGGTTGTCAATAATTACAAATCAGGAATTTCGTCTCTATATCTAGCCTAACTGGTGAATGCGCAGCTCAAAAATTATAAAAATTTGCAGTTCTAGTCTATGTACATGCTTACATCATATGGTCATATCAAGAACCCGAAATAAAATCACCGATTTTTTGACGATTTTAGCCTGGGCCAGTCCCTTTAAGTTTTCAATTTGTCAATGCTTTTGAAGTTCATTACAATTAATTAAAGCTGAAGTTATATACTGCTGTCATTTATCCAAAATGTCCTTTTTTGTGTTAATGTAGGTACATGTACATGGCACAGGGATCTCAAATTTCCTATATTTCCTAGATTTGATTGAACCTCCTTTTATGAGACTTCAATTAGCACTGTTGAATATTTGAAGGCTGTTATAAACATGATAAACATCCACCGTTTTTTAAATTTCAGAACATATTTGGCCTGTGACTGTCAGACCTAAAGGTTTGGGAAATGGTCGCTGCATTAGTCAAGGACCCTACAGATTATGTTTAACAAATGATTCCTTCAGCCTTGTCCGGCTAAACCAAGAAGATCCAGACCTGGTGGTTCAGGTTAGTTAACATACTGGTCATCAAATTAATGTAAATTCACTGCAATGTAATACAAGTTCTAGGGCTGGAAATTAACTTTTTGATGTCAGTACAAAGTGGGGCTACCACCAGGATTCTCAAGACATCTACCATAAATCTACTTAGAAGCAAGATTAACGTCTGAGACACATTTCAATAACTTTAATCAATGCCAGTAGTCACTAGTGGATGTAGGATTTGACAAGGAAAGTGGGGGTTTGGGGTCTTGTATATTTAGACCAATTTAGGTTGTTCTAAAGAATTTGATCTGAACTTCATTGCCTCCTACTGAGTCACTGATAAAGAAAACAATTAAACAGAATAAAATGGGAGAAAAACAGTTTATAATTTTCTGTAATATTATGTAGACTAGGCAAAGCAAGCACTTTCTGGCAAACACGAGACATCTAGCCTATGTTGGACCAATGCTGGTCTATTGTCTATGACGCTGGCCCAACATTTGTCCAACATTGAGTAGATGTATCTTGTTTGATGGGTTATATTCCGGTAGGTCTTCAAAATATGCACTAATTTCATGCCATGGCTATAGAGTATTGATTCATATTGACCCTTGTGCTACAAGGACCGTATCAACGTTTTCAAGCATGTTTCAAACCAAATAATACATTACAACAGTGAAATTATATATATAAAATAGGTTTGTGATTGTAGCTTGAATAGTCAAATTTTATCTCAGTTTTGGGATATCTGTTTTTTCATAAACATGATAAATATTTAAATATATTTTGTCATTTGAAGTTTAAAATTGTGTTTTAAATACAGAAGCAAACAATCGTGCAGAACAATGGTTGAAATGCTATTTTTTTTTAAATTGTTGGGAGTTATAATTTAATTATGTATACAGTACTGTATGCAGATACTTCAGAAAGTAACCAGTACATTATAATTTTATAATTGAATTTATGAGGAATCAGTTTCAAACCAATTTTACTTTGCAGACATCTATTTTCAATAGCATAGTACAGAGGGTAAAAATTTGTGCAATGTAGCAATAGTGTAGGTATCTGGATACATATAATATGAAAGGTGAACTCAGGTTGACCTCTCATTCTTTGTCATCTGGTAACCCTTAAAGCCCTAAATTGAATAATTAAAATTTGTACCCATTGAAGTGAGTAAAAATTTATTTCTCATTTGTGTAAATTGAGAACAGTTTATCAAATAATGAAATGTAGAATGTGGCTATTTTTCATAATTTAATACTTTTCATTCATTTGAAGCTGGAAATTGCGTTAGCAATACCAGCTTCAAATGATGAAAAGTAGAAACAAAAACATTCAACACTACACGGGTTAATGAGTTGTAAATTTGTTATTTTGGAAGCTGCTCTAAACATTAGTAAGATAACAATGCAGTAACATAACAATGCAGATTATCTAGACAAATATGCCTATTTTATGATTATTTTTCACAGTTTGTTAGATTTTGTAGCATTTGAAGTATTTGGCTATAAAGGGTGTTAGTTTACATAAGTAGTGGATTAGTATTTAGAGGTAAGCTCTTTTCGTCGTATACCATGAGTGACCTTTAACTTCTAAAGTATTGACAATAAACGTAAGCACACAGGATAATCCTGAATTTTAAGATTTACAAGATTTACCAGGATCATTAGATCTGTTCTGATGTACTGTCTGTCAATTTGTCAACTTATTTTCATATAAATTGTGTATTTATGCTATTGTTTTTGTCCATTCCTGGTTTACTGGACATATTTAGTTATGTATAGGTCAGGCGGTAAAAGAATAAAACAATTCAAGCTCTGGAATATAACCGTCAGTTTAAAAATATAATTTTAAAGTTGAAACAATTTTGTGTACATATAGTAGCAAAGATTTAATACCAGCTGTATGGTCAATGCCACAGCAAAACAAATCTTGTAAAAACAAGGCAAAACAAATCTTGCACGAAGCAGAGCAAAATTGGCACACATTTTGTAGCAACACTATTTCTAATATTTCCGCAATTGGTAACAAATCTATTTTAACCCTTGTCCTGCTGAATTGCTTCAGCTGTATTTTTAATCATTTGAAGCTGGAATTGCTAACACAATTTTCAGCTTCAAATGACGAAAAATATTACTATTTATGAAAAATAGACATGTCTAAAATTAAACTATTGGATCAACTAAGCATCTACTAAAAACTATTTTATCAAAATTAAGTGACATTTTTATTGATCTAAAACATCCTTAACCCCGTATATATCCGGGCATAGCAGGGCAAGGGTTAAGACTTATTTAATGCATATTTTTCTTGTCCATTTTATCAGCTGGGGAGTATTCGTCGCTGTGGCCACACGGAGTGCTTTTTCTTCATGGAGCTGGGACGTTCAGCTAGGACTGGACCTGGTGAAGTGTGGATGCAGGTCGAGGATACAATGATAGCCAAGAGCATGCATGATGTGATCTTAATGTGAGTGCTAGAAAATGGGCATATATCGCATCACGTTAGCTTTTACTGCTATTAACCCTTTAACCGCTGGTGTCGCATAAAGTTGGGTTTTCATTTTTTATTAGCACATTAAGTATCACCATTTAAACATGTTAAAGATAAAATGTGACATCAATCAGCAATATTTGAAAACAGTTGAGCTCCATTTTGTCAAATCTGAATAATTTTCACTCACTTGAAGTTGTGGAATCTCGTCAGCGAGACACAACTTCAGGTGGGTGAAAATTCAGATTGAATAAAATGGCGGTTAAAGGGTTACCCCTTTGAGGACTGTCTTTATACGTCAGGTTCTGAAGTCTGGATGTCAGATTCTGACGTATAAAGACAATCCCTGCACTGAAAGAATTAAAATATATATAATGGCTGTAGACCCAGTACATATGCATTCAAATGAATCAGAAAGAGCTAACTAAGTCATGTATGATGATTTCAAATTGAAATAAACTCTTGTTCTCCATGATTTATACCAATTTAATTCAGCATGGTAAGGGTTGAAGTTATATTATTTAAATATCTACCCACTTGAAGTTGTGTCTCGCTACCGCGACACACAACTTCAAGTGGGTAAATATTGCTCTTATCTCTTATCTCTTATTTCTCCTGATTCAACATAAATTCCTAATAAATGCTATTTGCTAGGAAAAAGGGTAAAAATCTTCTAATGAAAAGGGCAAAAATGTGTGGTCATGCTTAGCGAGCAAACAGTTATAGGTAGTATCTGAATTAAATTTGTTTCAGTTCTGTACTACATGGTTAAAACTTTTGCTTTATATGCTTGTGCTGTTTTATATTAAATGGTACATTACAAATCTCTGGGTATAGAATAAACATTTAAAATCTGCCCACTCCGGTTTAGACATATATAATGATAATTTTAATGCACCTAAATCCATGTCTGTCAATATCGTTTTTCTTACACCATAAACTTTTTTCTCGTTATTATTTTAATTAATATTTAGTGTGACTTAGAATCGAGCTATCACTCCAATCACCTGTTTTTATCCCATGTACATACAAACAGTAATATTAACCAATCCAAGTCCATCCTACATTATGTCAACTGGTGGCAGTTAGAAATACAATATAAAATCTGGGATTCACATCCTCGCAGACTTCTGTTACTTTTCCCTGCTAATCAAGACAATAGACGTTTTTAATCTGTTTTATTAGCTGAATAAACGACTGTTATTGAGAATGAAATGACTGTTTAATTAAACATCAAGATTTGTAAATGTTTTGTCTCAAATTAAACTAATACATGTATGTAAT
Source organism: Flabesymbios commensalis (assembly GCA_964017125.1). Taxonomy (NCBI): domain Eukaryota; kingdom Metazoa; phylum Annelida; class Polychaeta; order Terebellida; family Flabelligeridae; genus Flabesymbios; species Flabesymbios commensalis. Next base: position 22,616,538 of record OZ024915.1, on the reverse strand, counting down.
AATATGGATGAGTAATTTTCAACCACTTGAGGTTGTGGATCGCGATAGTGATACACAAGAAGCTCAAGTGGTTGAAAATTTAAATAATTATTTTTAGCAGGATAAGGGTTAAAATAATGAGCCTTGCCAAGGCTGATTATGACAATGTGTTTCTAAATTGCAGTGCCATGAAGTCCTTTTCTTTGGCTACATCTGGTGGACAGCCTAGCTTCCGGAATCGTAGTCGTAGTCAAGTAGAAAAAACTAGCAAACCTGTCAAGGTTCCTCAGAAGCAATCAAGTGTTGGCCATGACTCCTCTACTCTGCCCATGAGATCCAAGACATTCAGCATGGCTGATCAACCTCGCAGGTTCGTCAATAAATTGTTCGAATAGTTTTCCTTATCATAGTTAATCAGCTCGTCAAGAAATGTAATAATATTTGTACTAGCATTTTGCTTCGTAAAATAATTTATCACATCACTTGAATGGATTTTTTCAAGTGTTGTAAATTGTTCTAAAAGTTCATTTATATTCCTATACACCATTGTTATTAATGGTTTAGAATATGATCATGATGATGTGACTTCTACTGCATGTTCTATCTTGTTGATTTTTGTCTGGTAGAACATATCTAGTAGAACATGTCAATATTATATTGTGTGACTACATATATATTGTCCTGTTGGAGCTGAAGTGTTGTATACATGTTTGTCTCATAAATATAAGTTAGCTGATGACATACATGACTACATCTTTAGGAGGAGGATATGTCATTGTTTTTCTTTGGTTCTGGACATTTTGTTTTTCAGATTCATCGTATTCTTGTCATTTATTTAGCACTTTATATAGTCTATGCCTTTGATGCGAGTTTCCTACATTGTTAAAATTCTAATAGATATCAAATATTTTTCATGATTTAAGTCCTCATCTATAATGTGGTATGACTTGAAGGTTTTGTGATGATAGGTTTTGACCTCACAAAAATGAATTTTTGCTTTTTTCAATTGTTTCTCCCTCCAATATCATATGCATTTTTGTCTTGTCATAGACAAAAACAGTTGAAGTAGAACTGAGCATTACAATTGTTAAATTGGCATATCTTGTTTTTTTTGAAATTGTATAAATGCAAGTGATTTTTACACATATGAAGTTGTGGATCATGGTACCGAGACATAACTTTGAGTTGGTAAATAATACATTTTATAATTTAGTGATTAATGAGTGTAGCTGTAAAATTTAGCAGATGTAGCCTACATTTTCTAAGAAACAAATTTTATAAAAATATCTACTGAATAAAAAAAAGAGACAAAAATTGAAAGATGCTAGATTATAATGTGAGCTGTACTTTTGGTGTCTGGGCTTTACAGTCCTCTCAAACGCAGGCATTCCCACTCGCCAAACAAAGCCATGGGGGCTGCAACTGGTACTCTATCGGCAGCACCATCTATTGGTCTGTCGTTGCCCCATTCTCCTTTGTCCTCATGCCCCCTCAGGTAAGCTCATTATTTCCCCACAAAACGTGAGACATTGACCCGATGCTGGGCCGATGTCGCAGGCGTTAGGCCAACAATAGCCCAACATCGGGTCAATGTCTCCTGTTCACTGGGTCATCACTCATGCTAACACATTCCCAGCAAACACGGGTCGTTGACTAAATGTCGTGTTAATGTTGGACCGACGTCGTAGATGGCGGGCCAACATCAACTCGATATATAAGTCAACGTCTTTGTGTTTCATGGGTTGCTTGTTCATGCTTCACCTTGTCTACTACTGCTTATTCATTTTATCCACTCATTTTTTTTTGTGCATTTCTAATGATGCTTTTTTAGATGCAAAGATTATTTAGCAGCAAATTTTTTTAGGATAAGTTCATGAATGGTCTTTCTGTGATCATTTGTCTTTGTTTCTTTCTCGCTGATTATTTAACTGTAACAAAGCATTTATCACAGTATCTCCCGTTAATTTATGGCAATAGAAACAACCATCCAGCATTAGGTAATGAACTGTATAAAAACTTGTTAAGTTTATGCTATTGATAAAGACCAATGACACATTGGATGTGGTTTAATTTTTTCACCATAAAGCTGATTATTGTTCAGTGTATATCAGCAGTGATCAATATAGTTTCCTCCTCCTACCCATTTTTTCCGGAGCAATTAGTTTGCTAATTCCTAGTGTGTTTCCCCTAGTCAAATCTAATCAGTGCTTCATCTTTAGGTCAAATTAAAAATGTCAATGTATACTACTTTTACTTCATAGTTAGTCTTAGTTAAACATATTTGAACTATTAGTGTGTCCATAAATTATAATTAGAATAACCCAGCATATAATATATCATGCATGCTTAGTTAGCCTAGTTATATTAATGTCGTACAGTATTTTTGTTGTTGTGTCATTTAGTGTCACTCACTAGATAGATGTCCGTTACATGATTATAGGACATCACTTACACTTTTTCAATGTGGGAAACTTTGCTTTGGTTATGAATTTTAAAATGTGCTATAAAAAATTAATCCGAATTTTATGCTACTATATCATCTATTCATTTTTTTCTACCTTTGAAACCTCGAACTAAATTTCAGAAACATGCATACTATTCTACATTCACTGCTTCATTATTTATTTCCATTCCACATGGGCCAGAAAAGTATCTGACCATAATCAGGGCTATAGTTTAAAGTGATAATATAAATTATTATTTTTAGTTATAGGTTACATTTTGTCTTTCAAAAACTTTAGATATATATAGTATTGTCTGTGGCATACCATAATCAGTCAACATAAATCGGTAATCATGATATGACATTATTAGCATCAGCTCGATGAGTGGATTGTAGCAATGGGAATCTACATCACTCTAACCCTTGTGTTGCTGAATTGTCTGTTTCTATGTTTTATTCGAACTTTTAAAACTGGAATTTCTAGCACAATTTCCAGCTTAAAATGATAAAAAACATTTATATTTATAGAAAATATGTGGCTCTGAAATAGAATGATTTGCTTAGTGGAGTATCTACCACTAACTATTGGATCAATTTCAGTGTAGTTTCCTTTTCTTGAAACTAAAACCTAAATACACATTGATCCAGTAGGTCAGGTTGCTACTTACTATCCAGCTGACACAGAGGATTCATCCAATGTTGACTTGACCCTTATGCCGCTAATCACGACTATAGTGGTTTTTAGGCCTCAGCCAAAAATTTGGCGGATGCCTGTTGTCGTCACCAGGCCCGTGCGTCCGTCCGTCCGTCTGTCCGCCACTTTTTAGAACTATAACTTGTTTCACATAACTGGAATGCACATTAAACTTCACATACAAGTTGATGATGACTAAAGCTTGACCAATTTCACATTTTACCTTTCTGTGACCCCTATGACCTTGATTTTTTCCGATCGACAATTTTTCTTTCTAACGCGATTCACTCAACAATTTTTGATGTTTCACTCCAAAATTTATACCAGATATCCATTTCACTAATAGCTCGGATGAGTTCGAAACTGGGCAAGATTCGGACAGAAACTAGGTCATGGCGGCCAAAATGGCAGATTATCGGCCATTATTTTTTTAAAATGCGTAATATCTGGGAAACTGGACCAGATAGCTAGACCATTACTATAGAACAAAATCTGCAGTTCCAGGTAGGGATATACCATGAAAAATTTCAACATGAAAAATTCAAAATGGCCGACCTGCGGCCACTTCCGATCGTCAAATTTTCTCGTTAACGCAATCCACTCAACATTTTTTTATGTTTCGCTCCAAAATTTATATTATATATCCATTTCCCTAATAGCTCGAATAAGTTTGCAATTTGGCAAGATTCGGACAGAAACTAGGGCAAGGTGGCCAAAATGGCTGAATATCAGCAATTATTTTTTTAAAATGCGTAATATCTGGAAAACCCGACCAGATAGTTAGACCATTACTATAGAACAAAATGTGCATTTTCAGGTAGAGATATACCATAAAAAATTTAACTTATTCAAATTCAAAATGGCCGACCGACAATTTCAATAATCGCGGCGGGCTATTGTCGAATGTGCTTTTGTTTCAAATGATTTTCACTTTTAAACGATGATTAGAGGCTGAGGCCTTTTTCTGTCGCCGACGGGCCTTGTTAATGTTATACATGTATTGGCCATTTAAATCATAGTTATTGGGAACGAAATGTGTATTTAAAAGTCGAGATTTGCAAAAGTTTGGTCTCAAGTAAAACAAATAAAATGTATGTATGCTTTTCACCCTCTTGATGTTGTGGGTCGCGATAGCGAGACACAACTTCAAGAGGGTGAAAATTTATGTTATTTAATTTGGCAGTCTAATGGTTAATGTTGGCTCACTATGTGCGATGCTGGCCCAACATTAACCAACATTGTGTTAAAGTTTCGTGTTAGCTGGGTGGCTGTTGTTTGATGTAATCACAATGCTAAATATCTCTGATCGTTTAATCATGTGTTCACAGCCTGTTAACGGGAGAGGCTCACCGTGCACGTACCGACAGCATGGAGTCCCGAGGATCTAGAGGTACAACCAGCAGCGTATCTGCCGATGAAGGGGATCTCTATACAGATCAACAGACAAGGTATGTATAGCTCACAGCCCCAGGATGCCCAGTAAAAAAACAGTGACACAAATGTAAAGAAATTAAGTATAAATTTATTTAAACATATTGTAATCAAAAGTTGAGGTTTCATTCCATGTATTTAATTAGTTGTTTAGAAAAAGATATTATTTGCCATAGTATTTCAGTTGGCTTGTTCTAATGTTTTATTTAGTACATGTACTATGCATTCAAATATTACTTCTAGAAATGATATATGCTAAAAAAAATCCAGAAAAGTATGTTTTATTTGCTTTAGTATCTTTAGTATTTAGCAGGGCTTGTTCTGAATATTTATTTGGTGCTATAGATTCAAAAATTAGATGCAGCAGTTAGTTTTATCAGTTTCTATTGTTCTGATTTATATGACAGTATTGTTGTTACATGTGTATTTTTGTGTTAGTGTTGCGAGGTCAGTCACTCCAGATTGTAGTATACTTGAAGAGGATCCTTACTTTGACATGACACCCGTTTCCACACCCGGATCGGCTCCCGGGTCTAACAGAGGTAACACAATTATCAATTAAACCCAGTGAACACAAGAAGTAATGCTGATTTAATATTGGGCCAGGTTCACAAATGCTGGTGCAACATTAAACCAACATTGGATTAACCCCTTCTGTTTGCTGGGTACGGTGAGGAGGTATATTGTAATGACGGTAAAGGTTGCCGAGTAGTTATGATTGGATGTGTTTGGCTTGCTTTATATACATACATGTCCATATGATCACCTGCACGTTACATGCATGTTATGTTTACCTCAAACAGCAGTAGCCATCTACTAGCTAATCTTAACCTTCTGATTTCTCCAGGCAATTAAAAAAACAAACAGTTTATCAGCATTCATATGTGTGCTTAAAAACTTTGAAAGTGCTTGAATGCTAACAAAGTTATTCAAGGCCTTGATAGTGCTTGCAAAATGGGATATAGCAAGCAAAATGGGAGTACCCGACAAGCACAAAACATTTGTATAACTTTTGTACAACGTCGGCCCAACGTCTTCGAAATTGGTCCAAAATTGTACAAATGTTATACGAATGTTTTGTGTTTACTGGGTATAGGTACTTGAAAATCTTTGAATCCTGACATCCACATTGGAAATACCAATGTTATATGTATTATTATCTATGTATGATTGATAGTGTCACAGCGAAGATTGTGATACTATAGAATCATCTTGTACTGTAATGTTGCTTTTGTTGTTTGAATTGGTCCTAAGTAATGTGGGACGTAAAGTTTAATATTTTGCAAAAGTGAGAAATCAGAGTATCATTCAAAAAAGATGATTTTGGCACATTTTTAGCGAAATGTTCCACTGTAATTGTTCATACTATATAAATAAACTAAATAATAATAATAATAATAATATCCAACTAAATTAAGGCATCAGTTCTATCAGTACCACTTTGAAAACACAAATTCTGTAGTGATGTTAGCAATATACAAGTTTTAAAACATATAGGTTTTAAACCACTGTCGTAAATGTGTAACATGGATATTTGTTAGGTCAATACATTTTCAGCAATCTGCTTAGAGTTTCAGAATGCTCAATTTCAGCACAAAGCTTCATCTTATAACATGCAGCTTATTTCTCTGTAACATCATTTGTACATGCACAAGCAACTTAGGCACTGTATATTAGACTAGTGCACTTCATGCAAGAAAATATTTTCCATGTAGAGCCTAGGTTGAATAATTTTATGCAAGGAATTAGTTTCGGATTTATTCAGACAGTAAATATTGAAATATTGCAGCCATTTTTTGTAGAGCGCTGCTCTACTTTTTCGGTCAATGTGGGTCTGAGTGGTTTTCTGTATGATTAATTTCACGGCAATAACTTTAAATTTGTGGAATTGGGAACATATCTAACTCCATGTGTGTGTTAAGAATAATTTTTCTCGTTGCATCACGAAGCCAGATTTTTAGATTTTGGCTCAGCTGATCAGATGAACACTGATATAAATGACGCATCAATTCCTATATGTAATGTATCAATGTCAGTCTGTTAGGTGACGTCACACGTGACACGTGACCTTAGCAATACACTTTATCCCTCAGTCCTTTGACCTGCCTCGCTAGCACAGCAATACCGATCTGCCAGTACTGTATACGACACGTGACCTACTATGATGTAAAGTTGTTTGAATGTTGGCCCGCCGTCTCCGACGTCGGACCGACATTAAAACAACATTGAGTCAACGTTTCGTGTTTTTGCTGGGTAGTGCACCTGTCATTAATAGTAGGCGTAATACGGCAACGCTGACCAAATGTTGGGCCAGCGTCGTAGGCGGTGTGCCAGCATTGAAATAACGCTGGCGGCTCCATGTGATTGTCCAGCGGTATGCGTGTTTGCCTGAACATGGTCAGTCTGTCCGAGAGGCATACACAACAACACTCAGCTGACACAAGGAGACGTTGAATCAATGTTGGTTCAACGTTTGTCCATCATCTACGACGTTGGACCAACATTAAGCCAACTTTGATTCAACGTCTTGTCTTTGCTGGCCTGCCAATACACATGTATGAGGCCTATATAATATGCCTATCGGCCACTCACTGCCTAACAAAACAAACATTCACTCGATGTGGCATTAATGTTGGGCGACTTTCATAGACGATGATCTAACATTAAACCGGCAAAAAAAAACAACAATTCATTTGTAGTAAAAACTTAGGCCTAGGGCCTACTGGTGCCTACAGTCTGAATACGTTCTGAAAACTTTAAAAACACCCCTCAGGCAATGCATAGCCTATCCTGCTATGCTTAATGAATCTCATAGCCATATGCGAAGCCACAGAAGTGACATTTAAATTAGGCTATTATTGTTTTCAACTCAACATCAAGTTATTAACTTACTAATTATATCGATAACTTTACAATCTCAATATATCTAGGCTTATCGAGTTGTGAGTTCTATTATAGTGAGTTCTATTATAGTGAGTCTAATTAATGTTGTCCTGCAGTCTCACACTGTTATTACACTGGTCTATAGCATAAAATCAACATTGACTCAACGACTGTGGCAGTGGAAGTAGTTAATCTGTCTCCTGACTCAGTTATTTCAATCTGAACACTACACACTGCCATCACATCTTAGCAAATAGCAGTAGGCCTACCAGCATGCAATGTGCCTAGGCTACTAAATTGTTTGCTAGACACGTTTTTTTGTACCTTCCCCTACCTGTCATTGAATGGGGTATGCCTAGTAACATATATGCCTATACCGCCCAAACTGTCAGGTTAATATAAACAGTTTATGTTTGATAGAATAATGAACTGCACCACAGTCCCAGACCCTAGTCCCAGCCCAGGGTCACACAGGAAGTAGCCAGCTGTGAAACGCAGTGATGTCACTCGGTGAAAACAAGTGTTATATAACACCCCCTCCCCCATACTTCATTCTGTAAAACGCAGTGACGTCACTCGGTGAAAACAAGGTTATATAAGAACCATCCCTCATACTTCATTGTATTAGCCAGCTCGGTGAAAACAAAGGATGGCGAGGTCATTGACTTTCACAGATTTTTTCCATTAGGGTAGGCCTACCCGATTATCCCTAATAGACTGGATATAGGCCTACTAATAAACGCAGAGATGCTGTTGGGGGGGGGGGGGGGGGCGTATTTATCAGGAGTTTATCATGTGCACTGAAATCAATGTGCAGTCTATCAATACAGGTGTCAACTTGAGGTGTAAAAAATAGATGTAACAGATCAAGGCTGACCCTGTGCACTCTATGGCTTGTTTCGCCGGGAATTCACAACATTACACGTGGAACGCATGACCACCACCCCCCACCCCCACCCCCCTCCCCGACTAAACATTGAAAACAACATTGAGCTGACAACAGTCAGACACAAGATACAGCATAGATACTGTCGGATTCAACACCTCATTTAGACCAATATATTTGTTGCTTAATTGTGAAACAGCTGCATCTTAGCTTTCCTTAACCCTTTAACCGCCAAATTATTCCATCTGAATTTTCACCCATTTGAAGTTGTGTCTCACTGACGCGATCCACAACTTCAAGTGAGTGAAAATTATTCAGATTTGACAAAATAGAGATCAACTGTTTTCAAATGTTGCTGGTTGATGTCACATTTTATTTTTAACAAATGTGTTACTTAATGTGCTAATAAAAAAAGAAAACCCGAATGTATGTGACACCGGTGGTTAAAGGGGTAAAACAATGACCCTGAAGCCAGGCACAAGCTCTACTTCAGTGCCGTCAGGCTCTAGTCATATTGGCGGTTTGATAAAAAAGGCAATGTTTCTCTCACCAAAAAAGAGGGTTTCTATTTATAGTCAAGGAGAATGCTCGTTGGACCCCTTAAAAAAACTAGTTGTTGAGATTATTGCGTTTTTGAGTACATTAGGATCCCTAGAAACAGATTCCGGATGATGACATCAAATTCGCCTGGAGTATTTTTTTTAATTAGCATAAATCCAAGATGGCCGCCATGAAAATAGGTTGAAACAAAACTTTGTAACCACGCCATATAGAACATTATGTAATACCACTTTTTCCCATAATTTGGACCCAGGGAATAGATTTAGATGATATAATTAGTGATTTGATGAGTTTTTCAAGGTCAAAGGTCATTTTGAAGGTCACACGGTGCTAAAATAGGATAGATTAGCCAATATGTGGACCAAATAAGCCATCATTTGTTTTTATCTATATCTAGCTTGGTTTTGGAGTGTATGAATGTGTTATATAACTATTAGAAGTGACAAGGGGTTCAAGGCGGAACGCAGGTCAAGGGTTTTGCCTTCATCTTAACCCTTTTAGCGCCGAGCTCCACGCACCACTCCTACCCCCAATCGCCAAATTCCTGGGAGGAGGAGAGAAAAATGCTGGATATTTTGTACTGCCCGATGTTTCTAAACACACCAGCAGGATCCTAGACTAGGAGCTTTTAATGACATGTGATGATGTTGTGGTTTAATGGAGTACAACTCCAAAGTCACATCAAGGTCAGATTAAGGTCATTTCAAGGTCAAATTGATATAAAAACGTAATTTGTTTTACTTTTACCGATTTAAAACTGATCTGTGGTGCAGGAAATTATTCTGTTCACACATTCTTTATCGCGTACCATTTGGACACGCAACCCAATGGTTTTTGGGGTATTTTCAGCCCGGTGGGGGTAAATACCCTCTTAGTATTCCTCTTATCACACCCTTTTCCCAATGCTTGAATGAATGAAAAAAATACTAAAATATAGTACTTAGTGTGGAACTTCAGCTTGGGCTCCCATGACAACACATGGATACAGAATCGGGTAAGAAAGTTGCCATAGACAGGTGTTGTGCTTTACCGGGTAAACATGCTTTTTAGGATTTTTTATCGATTCCAAACTCATTTGGGGCGCAGATAAGTATTACAAATGACTGTTGTTGGAACATTATTGGTCGGGTACCATTTCACCACGCATCGCAAGGGGTTTGTATGCAATTTCAGCCTTGGAGGGTGATTAGCGGTTTGGTATTCCCCTTATCACACCTCTTTCCCAAAGCTGGAGTGAATCAACAAAATTACTGAAATGTAGCAGTGTGGAACCGCAGCTTGAGCCCCTATGACAACATAAGTATGGATACCGAATGGTTATGAAAGGTGGCACGAGCTGGTGTTGTGCTTAACTTGGGGTATCACCCCAAGGTCACCTCAAGGTCATATCAAGGTCATCAGAAGGTCAAACTGATGAAACATTTGTTTTTGTTTTTTATCTATTCTAAACCCATTAGGGGTTAAGGTGAGTTTTACAAATGACTGCTGTTGACACATTTTTGGTCGGGTATCATTTCACCACAAATCTCCAACATGCAATTTCACCTTTGGGAGGTGATTACCGCCTTGATATTCCCCTTATCACACCCATTTCCCAAAGCTGGAGTGAATCAACACAAGTATTAAAATATAGCAGTGTGATGGAAATTGACCTTGAATCGCCAAAATAATACAGTACTATAATTGGATTTTTAAGTCGAAATCCCATGAAAAAGAGGAATCAAATGCAGGTACTCTGGGTGATTTCATCGTGAAATCTAAATCAATTGGTAAACATGGCCTTACTCAGATAAATGTTGTGTCAGGTATTACACCAACAGTACAAAATCATACATGCGCATGTTCCGTCAGGAAAAAAATGGTGGAGGTCGTGTACACATCCTCACTGCTGAAATTCCCTTACCACCTAAAACCTCGATCCTCGGCGTCACTAAAAATAAGGTGCAGCTTAATAAGAGGCTTACTGGTGCCATGATGAACCCCGAGTTTTATAGACATGCCGCACTGTTGCTAGTACCGAAGATGTCCCTGTTGAAATAGTAGGTGCCACAGTGTTTGAGAGGAGCGACCTCGAAATCACGAAGAAGCTGATACAATAATTGTGCACCATGCTATGACAAGATGCATGGTTTGAGAAGTCGTGTCCGTTATCTGCGATGACACTGATGTCTTCGCTCTACTCCTTCACGTTGTGGCAGAGATGAAGCCAAATGGCCTGCTCTGCATGTGCTCCACAGTGAAAGATCGTGCCGTAATCGACATCATGCAGAGTGTGAAGGTACATACATCTATTGTGCCAGATCTGCTTGTCATTCATGCCCTTACAGGGGCCCACACATCAGCAGCTACATTTGGCATTGAAAAGATCAGAGCACTCAAGGTGGCCAGAACTGCTAGGCTCCCGCTGCATGATATTGGAGATACACAAGCAGATGAAGCCATTGTACTCGAGCAAGCTGCGTCATTCATACTGGCTTGCCATGGCAAAGGTTTCAGCAGATGTGCCAGCATTCGAGAAGCCCGGATCAAAATGTGAATACTGATATTGGTTCTGCTTTGAAACTGTGCAGTCCACCTACCACCGAGACATTTACTGAAAATGCAAAACGTGCTGCACATTGGAAGGCATCAATTGAGGGCACAGTGTCCCCTATCGATGCCCTGACGCATGGTTGGGAGCACGACGGATACTACTTGAAGCCCACGACTGTGCCAGAGGGAACCCTATCTGCCACAGTTGCTGTCTTGGAGATGATGCGATATGGGTGCGCATCTGGTTGTAAAGGAGGCCACTGTAAATGTAGCACCATTGGTTGTACTTTCGTCTGTGCATGCAAGGGAGGTGAGGTGTGCATGAACATGCTCACAAAGAAATCGCAAGAATCAGTACCTGTTGATGATGATAATGATGATGATGATGAACTGTAGTTGGATTTCTAGCAGTTGAAAGCATATAGGACAAAGAGGTTACATCAAGGTTACATCTTATTTTTACCACTATAACAGTATTAAGTGCAAGTTTTGTTCAATGTTGCATTGAATATATTTCCTAGTCACTCATCTATCTTTTTGTTTCTACTCGTGAAATGTGTGACCTATTGTGCTATTCTCGGGACAATGTTAGTGGTAGTTTTAAACATGTCAGCTCTTGTCATAGTGGTTGTTGAAATTAAATGTATCCTGAATTGGTCTTAAGAGAAATATGGTGTGTACAGAAATACATTCTCTGCTTTTGAAATAATATAGATACGAGACACTACTTAAGCGCTTTCTAATTGTATCTAAAATGACCTTGAAATTAACGATTTTGACCTTTAATTGATTTCTATACATTAAAATGACCCAATAAATGCGTTCAGCATCGTCGAATCTCATAATATAACGCCTAAGATCGTAAAAATCGACATCGTATTTACAGATATATGCCAATTCATTGTTTTGACGGGATCGTTGGCGGCCATCTTGAATTTAGGCTAATAAAAAAAATACTCCAGGCGAATTTGATGTCATCATCCGGAATCTGTTTCTAGGGATGCTAAAGTACTCAAAAATGCAATAATCTCAACAACTAGTTTTTTTAAGGGGTTCAGATGATTATTTCAGTTTTTCCCCCTGACTATTAGGGTTTATGCCAGAAGGGGTGAATTCACCAATATTAATTTTCGCATATTGTTTCCATACCCAAACCACCAAAGAATAAATCCACCAATATTTCCCGGTTAATGCGTGATAACATCATTTAATGTAATTGCAATCATGACATAGTCTCTAAACCCTATGTGAAGTTGGCTGGTCGTTGAACTCTCGAAAATATTATTACATATATATTACACCTGAGTATAGCGTGAGTTGCATTTTTTGAATGTTCTTAGCAAAGAAAAAACATTACCCTGTACCTTATACTAGGACCATGCAATAGATGCTCATGTATTCAAATAATTTAGTTTTGGAGATCTATTTTGTGAGTAAATTTTTATCGAATATGCCATGCTGACCATGCCATGTGACCTACCAGTCCGCACCAATTTTATCTTTATTATTTTGGGCAGTGGGCCTGAAAAATAGGGGTAATGGTTAGTAGAAATCTGTAAAGATTGAGGATATGGGTGATAAAGACAAAAATTGATGAAAAAACCAGTTGAAATTGCTTATGGTGCTGTGTATTTTTTAAATTCAACAAATTCTAGAACTTACATTAAACTTGTAAATCATTTTCAATGTGCAGCGATTTTTAATAAACTAGACTTTTCTGAGGTATCACCTTGCTAATCAGCATGATGAAACGCTTACCCTATGTTTGTTGAATGTTGGTCGACCCTCTGTCACACTGCCCCAAACATAAACCAACATCGGCTTAATGTTTCCTGTATATTTTCATTAAATTAAAGCCGTTATTGCTGTGAGATGTAAGCACAAAGTCTTTTCTTTAATTGGTTGTAATAATGTTGTATTATGTATTATAATTGTACTAGTTATGTGTAATAATAGTTGTTACTTTCCAACAAATACAAGATGGCGGCTGCCAATTTTGGCTTAAAGTTGGTCCAGTGTTTAACCCCTATCCCACCAAGTTAAATTATTTATTGTATCTGCTTGGTTACATCTGTGCTGATGAGAACTGCTTACTTTACAGAACTACTCTTTGACATGCATGTTACTACTCCAGAAATAATATTTGAGTTGGATGATGCTGCCCCACTTTTGGGCACATCCCCTCAAATGCCCTGTAAGTAAGCCTCGCGTTTAGCTCTCCCGCACTCAGTTGGTCTGCCGAGAGAGTGATTGCCTGCACTGCTTGTAGATAGCTGTAATGCTTCTATTTCATCATCTTTACCCTGGACATCCTACCACCTTGACAATTATGAAATATATACAGCCTTTTAATGTTAGGTTCATGACCACAGACAGTTTGCTGGCTAAAAAGATATACAAAGCATGGAAATAAATAAACTAATCTGTAATTGGGTTGTTAGGGCTTAAAAAATCATGATTCTAATCTGGCAAACATTTGCATGTGAGATTTTTGTTTGCTGAATGAGCAGCTATAAGTATTGTGGTTTGATTTGTCAATATTTTTTTGCATTATTTATAAATAATATACATTTTGGGGATTCACAAACTAATCTTATATATTTGTAAGAGTGAATATATTTATAATAGCCGAAGTTCCATAACATAGGTATTCAAATGAATCTGAAAGAGCCAAATAAGACATTTATGATGATTTCAAATTGATAAAACCTTTGGCCTCCAAGGTTATTATAAAAAAAATCAGCCCTTGAGGGATTAAGGGAAGCCGCTCATGACATTTCATTATTGCTGTTGGCAATCCTGGCTAAATATATTATTTTTACTCATTATGTGGTATGATTAATTTAGTAAGTAATCATAATTTCGTTCAGATGGGAAGGGAGTAGTTTTATTTGTTTTGTTCATTGTAAAAATCCAGTGAGGCATAAATATAATTGAACTAAATTGACTTTTTTTTTTCGTTTGAATTTATTTTGCCTTTTAAAAAACTACATTGTCCTCGCTAATACTTTTATCATATTGGAGTTGAAGTGGTAAATAACATCATCTTGGTATTAATCCTCTCAGCGCGGGGACTGTCTTAGATATCAGCATGATCAAAATCTGATGTCCCCGCAATGAAAAAGTAAAAATTTTATAATGGCCGTAGACCCATAACATAGGTATTCAAATGAAGCAGAAAGAGCTAACTAAGACATTTATGATGATTTCAAATTAAAAAAATCCTTTGGTCAAACCATTTTAATAATATTTCAGCATTTTTTCTACCACTTTGTAGAGGTACAGATCAACCCTTTAATACCAAGCTGATGATAAACAACTTTTTCAGGTCCAAGAGGTTACATTGTAGTTAGTTTTCACTTGAACCTATATGTATGCTGGAATTTATCCCTGTGCGTAACATTTTACCAATACATTGTGTGGTGTCACTTCCCTTTTTTACTACTAGCTAATCTCTAAACAACATTCATTGCCCTACTAAGTCTTTATTTCTCTGTATATCTGAACACCACTAAGATGTTCCTTGGTACTCTTGATCTAACATATATCAGAATGTGTACATGTAGCTCCAAATCATACCATTCAAATAAAAAAATGTAATTACTGACCAGTTTCTTTTTTTAAATGATCTAAAATGATATAAACAGAATGCATTGCATGTTTCTAACAAAAGAATGATTTAAAGATTAATCTTCTTTTATATTTCATACCTGTGTTAGATGGCAGGTTCTGATGAAGTTATGCACACTTACTGTGATAAGAATACAATTTATTACATCAAGAGAATAATTATTATTTTTGTGTTAATATAAAAGGAAAGCGATTGGGATTTTTTTTTTCCAAACTTTTTGTGATGTTTATAGATCGCATGCTTCCTTGTACAAACTAAATTTTGAAAGTTTAAAATTCTTCCTTTTATACTACTATTTTTGCAAAGATAATCATAAAATTTGTTGACCATACAGAGTAGATTTTATACTTCAAATTATTTTTTTTATTTGCCTTAATTATATGTCATAAAGCAAGTTTTCTGGATATTCCTGGAATTCCAGACTTTTTCAACTTCTGATTCATGATATGGCCTAAATGGCCTATAAATGGCTTTTATAGGCTTACAAAAAGTCAATCTGCAATTTTCTCTATGACCCTTTGGCATCTCTGATTATATTAATCATTTATTTGTAAATATTGCTGAGCATTCAGTGTGTTTTCATGTACAAAGCATGGAATACTTAAGTTAAGATTCTCTTTTTTGTTTCTAATGATTTTTTTTCTGATCATACATTTTTCTGTTTTTCAATTAGCTGACATTTCAGTGTAGTGTCACTATTGGAATATTTAGCGTGTTTTTTTCTAGAGAACCTGAATAACTATTATGTTCAGGAAAACTGATTTATAACATTTGTTTTCTACTTAAAATAGAGAGGTTGGTACTTATTGTTTGTTTCCGGTAATCTGACCTTAAGTAGTCATAGTACTTAGTGTTCGGTCAGTTTGTGTCCAAACTGTATTAGTGATATGTGGTAAATTATTCATTAGATGTTTTAAACAGTCTAAATATGTAAGTCAAAGGAGTTCCCTATTAGAAATTACAATGTAGTGAAATAGACCTAATCCTGATATCTATTGAGATAGCAAGAAAAGGTTTCATAACTTCTGTTTATTTTGTGTACACACATGTATCATTGTTTGACTAATAATGCTTATTTGGTTATAACAGACATCAGCATCAGTGCACCAATTGAGAATCCTATATCCCGAGCTAGTCTCCATCAAACAGATAGCAGCTATATGGAGATGTCGTCAAACTCTGTCACACGATCTGGTAAGATAATTATACTTCTCAACAATATGAGAATTCTTAGTAACAATTCGTAACCCTCACAGGGTTGGGATAGACCTTAGGCGTCATAATCTGCCGTCTGTGGACGTCAGTTTCTGACAACTTGTAAGAGTAAATTTTTTTATAATAGTTGTAGACCCATAACATAGGTATTCAAATGAAGCTGAAAGAGCTAACTAAGACATTTGTGATGATTTCAAATGAGAAAAACCTTGTCTCCATGGTTTTTGTGAAAGTATTTCAGCGCTTTAACCCTTTCACCACTGAAGCCCGTTTTTATGTGCTGAATGCTATGGCATTCAGCACATAAAAACGGGCTTCAGTGGGTTAAAGGGTTAAAGTGTTAAGGGTAAAGTGCTAATCATTTCTATAGCTGTTTTTTGCCTTCCAAAGAAAATGTTAAGGAGAAATGAGCATTAAATTTGCAAGGTTGGCATATATATCTATTTAAATTGTACAGATACCGTAGAACCTGCTATAAGCAGCCACTCTTGTGACACAAGAAAAGTGGCCTTTTAATGCAGGTGGCTTCCCATATTAGGTTTATTTGCATAAAACTGCAATTTTGGAGAATGGCAAAGTGGCCTCCCATAGGAGGTTGGCTGCTCATAACAGTGGCTGCTCATAGCAGGTTCCACTGTATATGTATTTTTTTAAATTTAAATTCTATAAGTCAGCGCTTCAAGGGGTAACTTTTTTCTTGCTATGTCAGAATATAATAAATTGCCTCTATGATAAATAATACTTTTATGATTGTCTGTACTTACTTGAATGATATTTATTCAGTTTTAAGTAACAAATTTCTACATCATAAATTGGACAACATATTTTTGCTGAGATAAAGAAAATTGATGTTGATAAAAATTGGAAATGATGTTTTTTTCAGAACCATCGGATACGTCGCCATACATGGATATGACGGCCGGTGGAAGCTCATCCTCCTCCGTGGTGTCATCTACGGCAAGCAGTCACGAGGTGGATGACAGCTCATACCTAGATATGATGCCACAACAGTCACATTCTCTGCCAAAATTCAAACAGTTTGGTCATCTAGGTGTGTATATTATATAATTGATGATCTAGTTAAAGAGCTGTGTTTTCAGCTTCTTTAACTTGATAGAATTTTGATGCATTGCTCCACTATTCTCAGCTACAAAAATATAAACACTACCAGCTATTTAAAAAATAAAAGTCATAATACTAGATAAAATTGAATCTTTCTGTGAATTTTTTATGATTATGTTTTTCCATGGAATGAGTTTACATGTATTGTCCCCTGTCCCTTTCAGCAATATACTGGTATTTGTTTATCCTACTGAAAATGCTTTAATTCTTTTACCCTCTCAGCGCGGGGACCATTTTTATACGTCAGAAAGAAAATATTTCTAATACCGTAGACCCATAACATAGGTATTCAAATGAAGCAGTAAGAGCTAACTAGGATATTTATGATAATTTGAAAAATTGAAAAAATCCCCTGGTCTCCATTGTTTATAGAAAAATAATTCTGCATTGTAAGGGATGATACAGCATGGTTAATGTCTGTAGACAACTTTAGATTGCATTTCACATGCATTAATAATGTAAATAGAAGTTTCTCTTATATCATTTCAAAGCATTAACGTTGGCTCTTAATGTGGTAAATTGTAGAATATAATTATTACCCACATGAAATTGTGTCTCGCTGCCATGACCCACAATTTCAAATTGTTGAAAATTACTTTTATTTATACACATTTTGAATGGCAACATGCTAATCTAGCAAATTTAATCTTTGTTTGAAGAAAAAATATAAAAAAGGATAGAAACATCTGTGAATTTTTTTAGCATTTGAAGGGTTAATGAATAATTATGATTTAATAATGCTGTTAACCCTTAGATCACTGAGCTACTCACTTTATATTTTCAGTCACTTGAAGTTGTGTCTCACTACCACGATACACAACTTCTAGTGAAAATTTGTTACCTATTTGTGAAATTCAAGTCCCGATAAATATCAATGTTTCTAGATTAAAAGCATATTTTAATTTTAACAACTGGTGTTAGTGAAAATACAGAATGTCTACTGCAGCCGACATCAGTGTTCTAAGGGTCAACTCTTATCATGCTAAGTTAATTTATTTAAATTTTCACCCACTTGAAGCTGTCTTGGTACCGCGACCCACAAGTTCAGGCGGGTGAAAATTATGCATATTTGTTTAATTTGAGACCAAACATTTGCAAATCTTGATGTTTAAATACACATTTCTTTCCCGATATCAGTGATTTGATCGACTAATAAAATAGGTTTAAAACGACAATAGTCGTGATCAGCAGGATAAGGGTTAAGATGATAAGGTTTATTGAATGTTTTCTTTTTTTCAGATATAGACTCTTACTTAGATATGTCTTCTCGTAGTCATAGTCCGCACAGTACCAGTAACACACCCAGCGGCAGTAGCAGCAGCAGTCTCAGGCCAGATAAAGTTAGTAAATACACAATGCAACAATAAGCTGTATTGAGCTTATAAAAGTTAGTAAATACACAATGCAACAATAAGCTGTATTGAGCTTATAAAAATACATAGTTTGAAGCCAGACATGTGATCTATTATATCGATGGGTTAAAACAATAGTGTGCTAAGTGACATTTTTGGCCTTTAGAATAAGTCATCTATAATATGTATAAAGTTTGAATTTATTCCAAATTCGGGTTAAAACAACAGATCAAGTCGACTTAGCACATTGTTATTCTCGGGAAAAGGAGCACATATCAGCATAATATCTGTTCAACACAGGACCAATTCGACTTGACACATTGTTATTCTGGTGTTATATGCTTATGGGCTCTGTTTCTGGTATAACAACGGTGCAAGTGCACTTAGCGCATTCTTATTCTGAGACATGTGGAGAAAACACAGGGGAAATGCCTGGACTTAGTTTATTGTTGATCTAGGAACAATCTCTGTATACTCTGTGTTCCTGGATTAACAATGTGCTAAGTCAACTTGGTGTCTTGTTGATCCCAATTTTGCTTCTGTAAATCACTTTTGCAGGTAAAAAATACTCTGATAACTTCACTTGATCAACTGTCAAATTCCAATCGCTGTGTGTTTCATCATTATAAGTCCAAGTCTACATGCTGATCAGTGGATTTAGCAGACTGTAGTTCTAAGCAAAAAGATAAACACAATTTCGCTGTCAAGTCGACTTGCCCCACTATTGTTTTAGACCATCGATATGCAGTCTATTAAGATTTGAAGTCACACCTCATTGACTGTATGAACAAAGATAATAACTCGGCTAACTGACATGCCTCCCAACAAATATGCGATGTTGTTTTAAAGTTGACCCGCCCTCTGCAATGTTGGCCTGGTATAAACACATTGTGTGTTTGGACCAATGTTAGTTATGTGGCAGTGCATATACACTATGGGCTTCAAGAAACTAATACAAATCATAATGTTATACTGTAGATATGGTCATTTTCGTGTGTTTAAATTTCTGATTTTTGTACTTTCCACGAAGTTTAGAATTTGTGAATTTTTCTCTAGTAGCGCTATTATAATAATGATTTTCCTTGAATTCGAAATGAATTCCAATTTGTCCTCACGAAATTCGCAAAAAATTAAAACCTCACGAATATTACCAGATCTACAGTATGTAATCACACATTTGTCCTAATAAATAATTTACACAATTTCAATATTAATGATTAAATATATTTTCTGAGATTAGGGGTATAGCTTACATTCATGTGAAGAATCTAGTGAAAATAGAATGTGTAATATAAAAGTAATTGACTATTATCTATTACTTGACCATCTATTAGGCCTACTATTACTTGCATTTTTTGCGATCTATTACTATTACAGTGAAATTGCTGTTATTACATATCACTATTACCCCATCCCTGTTTGAAGCTTGAAATTTTGTCATCAATTTCAGCTTCAAATTAATTTGAAATGTTAGCACGCAAATTTAGCAAATCTGTGTCACTTCCACTGGTGTTTATTTTGACAGTTTAGGGATTAATTTTGTAGTAGGAAACAAGTGAATGCTTCAGATTTATTGTATTAATCCTTTCAAGCCTGAATTTACCATCTGCATCCACTAAAAGCAGAGAATTGCTGTCACGATTCTCGACTTGTAGTGGATGAAGATGACTTGAGGTAGGTGGCAAAATTATGCTCCGATGCATCGTGGAGGTTTAAGTGTTTTACTGTTTGTGTTTCAGGTATATAGCTACCTCATGGAAGACGGCACACAACCATTTCAACCGCGTGCTTATTCTGTGGGCAGCAAACCCAGCCCGAGAGCCAAGCCTTTACATGAGAGTTACCTTGACATGAGTGGGGTACCGGCTATACAGAAAACCAACCTCAAGACATGTAGTGCACCGCACCTTATGGACAAAGATCCCCTGGCAGCAGCTGTCAACAAATCACGTGGTTTTGACAGCAGCTGTAGTCAATCTAGTATCGGTTCCAGTTCAATAGATCCAGAGACGGATGAGCGATTGATGCAAATGGAATTTGCAATGCAGACTGAAAGTAACTTCCATCCCCGCACATATAGTGGTGGCAGCAGTGATTTTCGTCATCGAGCATCAAGTGGAGGGACAAAAGACCTCAAAAAACGAGCCACTAGCTTCGGACCGTCTGATCGTGAAAGATCTAGCAGTTTTGGTGCAAAAGAAATGACGCACAGACATCGGACGTCAACTCTGGGATCAGATTTCCTCCGTAATTCATCTGGTATTGGTGCATCAGACATGCGGCCCAGATCATCCAGCTATGGCAATGCCAGATTTCGTGAACTTCGAAAATCCATTAAGGAAGGCAAAAAGACTACATCGACTGATTCATTACGTCGGTCTCACATTGGTAAGACTTCTACCCCAGAACCCTCTAAAAGTGAGACTGCACAGAAAGCCTCAGGGTTTTCTCTGCCACCTCGTACCGTTAATGATGACGGTTATATGGATATCAGTTTTAATTCAGTTTCTAGTTCTCCAAGTGTGTCCTCCAGCGGCAAAGATTTTAAATCCGGAGGGCCAACTCTGTCCACCATTCAGGCTGATGATTCTTATTTCACTATGGTACCTCAGATTTCCAACAGCAACACGGTGCTAAATCCTCCCCCAAGTAATTATATGGCGATGACGGCAGGTCAGGCAGTGTCATCGTCAGCACCTGATGCTGGCTATATGGCTGTGACAATACCTGACCTGCCTCCTGATCCACAAGATGATGCTTACTTTGACATGAAGCCTTCCAGTAGTGGTACATCTAGGGGATCACGTGGATCACAGAGTCCTGTCACCCTACGCTCAGCTTCACAGGCCAACCAACCAACTCTACAACGTGCTGCCTCACAGACCAACCAGCCAACTGTACAACGTGCTGCGTCCATGGCAGCGTCACAGACCAACCAACCAACTGTACAACGTTCTGCCTCCATGGCAGCGTCAAAGACCAACCAACCAACTGTACAACGTTCTGCCTCCGTGGCAGCGTCACAGACGAACCAACCAACTGTACAATGTTCTGCCTCCATGGCAGCGTCACAAACTAACCAACCAACTGTACAACGTGCTGCGTCCATGGCAGCCAAACATCAAACCAAGAAGCAGACGACGGCTGTAAGCAGAGCCGTATCACAGAGCAGTCTCTCACATCGCCCTCTCTCACAAACCACGTCACCTCATTCTAGCTATCAAGGCTACCAAGCGCCAGTAGTCTCTCCCCTCACATTGCCACAGTCCTCATCGACAAGCATCTTAAGGAAGCCAGAACACGAATACATGGAGATAGAACCACAACCAGCCAAGCACAGTGGACGGGAATGTGAATCTGCCTCAAGCAAAAGAACTAGCTCCCATGAGGGGAAATATGGTCGTCGGCGTAGTCTCAAAGAAAGTGCAAAAGGGAAACAGAGAGATGTAATGTCCACTACTCCGCTTGTTATACATGAGAGGGGTCGAGTAGATTCACAGCCAGATGAGTATGTACATATGAGCTCGCCACCTGCAAATGTAGTACAACCGCTCTCAAACCTGAGGCTAGATGTCCTCGTGAAAGAACCTCTCGTCATAACAGGGGCAGCTCAAAACAGTTCTCATTCAACTTTTCACGAATCAATCACTTGTCGCACAAGTCCACAGCCTGGATTAGATTCTAATGAAGCAGGCTCTTACATTGAATTGGACCTGGGCAATCAGTGTACTCTGTCACCCGATCAGTCCATCAGTAGCCCAGTCAACTCTATTACAGCCAGTTCGGCTAGCGTGAGAAATACTGACAAATGTGATGATAGTAGCTATGTTCAGTACTCTCCTGCTCCACACGTGACGGGGCAGGTACACACCCCCTCCCTCGATAAAGTGACGAGTCCAATACGAGCGGCTCCTCAACCTTCACAATCTCTGTTTACACCATTCCCAGAACTGGGACCCGTCCGCTCTGCACAGCTACCCCAATCAAATACATCGTCATCCACACCTCCTCCCCTTCCTCCTGCCCATGTAAATACAAGTCATACCCAATGTGTCAATAAAAATAGTAAGAAGCACGAATATGTGAATGTGGACAATGTGCAGCCGTCAAAGAAAGCCAAATCACAAACTGGCAGTCCCAAACCTGCTTCCTGTAAGCTGACATCCACTAATCGTGCTGGCAGCTGTCCCACAAATGAATCCTCACAAACTGTGTCCAGTATTATCACACCATCTCCTCCGCGAGGGACGTGCTTGCCGACGAAACAGAGCAGTAAGCCTGAGGAGGAGAGTGATTATATGGAGGTGAGTGTATCTGATACAGGTTCCCCCACTAAAATATCTGGTAAAGAACGACGCAGCTCGACAGGTTCCTACAACAAGCAGGGGGACAGCTTAACACCAAAGCCTACATGTAATATACCTGATTTGTCTGCTTTGGGGGTGTCTAATGTTGTCAAACTGCCGTCACGAGGCAGTACAGGATGCCTCATTAATATGGCAGCTACACCTGGCTCCTCGCTCCCCTCCGGCACAACAGGTGCGATGCCAACACGGGGCAGTGCCAGTAGCCTGTCATCCATGGACAGGAACATACCACAAGTATTAGTGTCACGACATGTCGCCACGGACCCATTTGGCCTGAACTGCCCTATGGAATGTGCGGCGGAGCAAGAAAGTCTAAACTATGTAACTGTCGATCTGAGCAGCAGTGACAGTGACCTGTCAGTGAAAACTCCGACACGGTGTCGCCACGTATCGGGCGAGGAGGATCCGGAATCACAGCAGTATGCGCAGATTGACTTTGCCAAGTCTGAAGATCTGAAGCGAAAAACATCCAAACATTAGAAAAAATACTTTTTTATTGATATAACACAAGTTGATGTAGATGCAGAGCACGACATTGTGTATTCGCTGCCGCTGCTATTTTGTACTTAAAAATGAATTACCAGTGAAATGTACATGCCAAATTTGTTAATGTGTTTGTGGCAAATATATATAAGTGGATGTGTCTGTTGAAATGTAATTACAAAAGTATTTGGCATGGAAGCATGTTTTCCCATTGAAAGACTAGGAGGCAGGCCCTATACATTGTAGGAAAAAAACAAGTTAGCCTTTATACATAGAGACAGCTTCTATAAACGATAAATTGTAAATCCCTCTTATTTTGTGATAAGGTGCATCTGCCACTTTGGAGAGTGGCAGATGCACCTTTTTATTCCCAGGGGACAATATGATTCTGTTAAAATTTCTAAAAATACATATTGTGCAGTTATATTATATGAAGCACAATCATGTATTGTCCTCAACCCTTAGAGCACTGAGCCAAGAAATTTAAATTTTCAGCCACTTGAAGTTGTGTCTCGCTACCACGATCCACAACTTCAAGTGACTGAAAATTTGTTTAATTTGCAAAATCTAGGTTGAAATGTATATGATTTTAACAGATTTGAGACAGTTAATTTTAAAAACCTGGTTATAAAAGACATGAAAAAACAATACTATAGTCAACTGTAGTCGAGAAAACAATACTATAGTCAACTGTAGTCGACATCAGTGTGCTAAGGGTTAGTTAAGCCCTTCCACGGCTAATCACCACTATAATTGTTCTGATCCTGTTTTTTTTTAGCAGGGTAGATCAGTTATTGGGAATGAAATGAGTGTTTAACCCTTTAAGGGCTGAATTATTTTTGCATGAACCATGGGAGACAAAATGTTTTTTTTTCAAGTTGAAACCATCATAAATAGCTTGGTTGGATCTTTCTGATTCATTTTAATACCTATGTTATGGGTCTACTGCCTTCATAAATATTTTTACTTTTTCAGCGCGGGGATCGACTTCAGTCATCAGAATCTGATGCTACAGACGTCAGATTCTGATGACTAAAGTTGGTCCCCGAGCTGTAAGGGTTAAACATCAAGATTTGTAAATGTTTGATCTCAAATTTAATCAAAGAGGCATTTTTACCCACTTGAAGTTGTGGGTCACGCTAGCGAAACACAACTTCAAGTGGGTAAAAATTTAAATAAGATGATTTAGCGGGAAAAGTGTGTGAATAGAAGATTAACTACAAGTTCAATGAATGAAAATCACGAGGTAAAGATTTACTAGACAAAAAAATGTTTTGTAACAAAATCACTGCTTTAATATTATTTGAAGTCCATCCTAATTTAGTGCCCTCACAAATACCCATATAATATATATATATATATATTGATTATGTACCAATGATTTGTAACGTACCTCATGACAGAAATGATCGTCAGGTGTCCACAGTCGCTAAACGGGTCCATAATCAGCCTTCCATTTAGTTACATTATGTGATACCCAAGATACTATCATTTGCTTTGTTAACCATAGGCATGGTAGGCTGTAGAATATATTATGTGTACAATGTACTTTGTTTTCTGTTATCACTTACATTGACTTGACCATTTACCTACCCTCCAAATCCAACCCCATAAGCGCCGGTTCAGAATAGATTCGGCTTATCATTTTTTTATTACCACATTAAGTAACACATTTTTAACATGTTAAAGATAAAATGTGACATTAAATCAGCAAGATTTGAATCAATTTTACTTCCATTTTGTCAAATCTGCTGACGCGATCCACAACTTCAAGTGGCTGAAAATTCAAATTGAATAATTTGGCGGCTAAAGGGTTTTAAAAGCATGTTTTTATTCATGAAAATTTTCCGATTTTATACAATTCCTTGGTTGTCATATATTATATCGAAGCTTAGAGCCTCGTTATTTTTATAGGTGGTTTTATTGAACTAACCCTTTAAAAGCTTTTAGTTATTCCCTTAAAAGTTAGTTGTTTTTTTTCACCCACTTGAAGTTATGTCTCGCTGGCGTGACCCACATCCTCAAGAGGGTAAAAATTACTTGTCTACAATTGGAATAAAAAAATAGATCAATCTAGCGGATTCCTATTTCTCCTCCAAATTATATTTTAACCCTCCTACTGCTGAATTTTTTGTGAGTATTTTTTATTATCTTGAAGCTGGAATTACTAACGCAATTTCCAGCTTAATCTGCTTCAAATAAATGAAAAAAACAGAATTATTTTACTAACTGAGAATCTACAATTAGATATGTTACTAATTTTAGTGATATTTTATTTAGTCTGAATTTTGTTTGAAACCGTATTTAATTTATACGGTTCCCGCTTCACAAGGGTAACCCTTTGACCGCCAAATTATTCAATTTGAATTTTCACCCACTTGAAGTTGTGTCTCGCTGACGCGATCCACAACTTCAAGTGAGTGAAAATTATTCAGATTTGACAAAGTGGAAGTCTTTTCAAATCTTGCAGGTTGATGTCACATTTTATCTTTAACATATTTTAAATGTGGTACTTAAAGTGCTAATAAAAATTGAAAACCAGAATATATGCGTCACCGGCGAATAAAGGGTTAAAAGACAATTAAAAAAGCTGAAAATGACTATAGATGTGTTTAGCACTCAAAGGGTTAAATTGATTTAAAATGTGTCAGATGACACGTATTCACATCAACCGCCAGATTGTGTTTAACTGTTTTTCTTACAAAACTTGTTGACACAATTTCCAGATTCAAATGAAAGAATGATTTTTACTATATATAAACGGTTTTAAATCGGTAGAAATATCAATAAATTTGATCAAATATTTTTTGTTAAATGCTCAGTTAATCCAGTACCCTGGTAACTCCATATTGTAAATTAATTATATAAATATTTCTCGTCATTTGTGGCTGGAAATTGTGTCAACAATTCCAGCTTCGAATGAACGAAAAATAGACTCAGCAGCACGAGGGTTATCTACAATATCATATTTTATCAGATCTTTTGTTGAAAATGAATTTGCTCATTCAAAATGTTTATCATATAGTCCTTGCAGGACAAGGGTTGGGATTTGTTATTTTTTCGAAGTTAAATAAATAATTTGGCGGTCAAAGGTATTCTATCACACACTACACTCTACTTTATTGGCCAAACGTAGGTTCAGTGTCAGTCCGATTTACCTTGTGTACCCTTAGCTGTGTAAGTCATTATTATCCTGTCCTGTGCTATTGATTTAACAGATTAACCTTTATGCTGCTAAGCCCGTATATATACGCGCTGTTTTCAAATCAATTGAAATTCCAATGAAATTGACAGAAAAGTGAGTGGTCGATGCTCAGGTATTCAGAAAATTCAATTTGGAAGATGTCAATTTTTCCCTTGAAGCTGCAAATTGTGTTGCCAATTCCAGGCTTAACCCTAGAATCGCTGACAATTTTTGCATAAACTATGGAGGTCAAAGGGTCTTCTTCAATTTAAAATCATCATAAATGTCTTAGTTAGCTCTTTCTGATTCATTTGAATACCTATGTTATGGGTCTGCAGCCATTAGAAATATGTTTTCTCTTACAACGCGGGGATAGACTTTAGTCGTGGTCTACAAACATCAGATTCTGATGACTAAAGTCTATCCCCGAGCTGTAAGGGTTAAAGTGCTGGAATATTTTATATAAGCAAAGAGAACAAAGGGTTTTCGTTCAATTCCCATAACATACATGAAGGTATTAAAATGACATGGAAAGAGCTAACTAGCATTATCATTTGATCTCCATAGTTTATATGAAAATATTTTAGCGTTGTAAGGGTTGAAATTTGATAGTAATAGTATCGTCGCCTCGGAGCTAAAGGATCCTATCTGACACTCGTTAGAGTGGCAGATAGGATCCTTTAGCTCCGAGGCGACGGTATGTCCTTATCCAAGTCACTCATGGAAACACGGATTACTTTTTATTGTGGCAGATGATCAGAAATTATAAATAACTTGTTGCAATCTAAGTCAAGATTATTTGAATATTAGTGAGTTGTGAAAGATATCCCATTATTTTATGATGATGTTGTCAACTGGACAGAATGGTAGGTTATTTCACATTGCGAATTGTTATTTTCTCTTATGAAAACACATTTACAGAGGACTAGTAGAGCGGGGCGATATTCAGTCCTGGAAGTAATAACTCAAATCAAGTTGGATTATGTTTTTGCACTAGTATTTCCTTGGAACTGAAGGACAATTTAGTTCCTAGGGGTCGATTTACATTCTAAAAAAAAGTGTCAACCTAAATTATTTAAATTTGTAATAATGAGACATTATTATTGATAAAAAACCTTTTGTTTTCACATACTTTATAATTGCCGACTTCTGCCTGATTTTGGGGTGTGTCATCAAAAATAACTTTAGAAAGATTATTTTTTCAACCTTTAACTTTGAAATTGAAATTTGAAATTATCTAAAGTATGACACCTAACATTTGCAATTAAATGTCTACTGATTGAGGACAGATTTTCACTTAAAAATAGTTGATTATTTTAAGGTGAACATTGTGTTAACTATTGAATAGTTGCATTGGAACAATGCTTTTGAAACTAAGAAAGGGTAATTCTGGGGAATTTGTCTACATTGTTATTTTATTTTTTTGCAGTAAATAATTACTATGATACAACACTTATTGTGGTTACTAATTATCTGTAGATAATGAGCATCAAATACAAATTGATAGTAACTTTAATTTACTAGAGATTTCTATTTTGTTTATGTCAGTTACTATAATATATTAGTTTTTCTACCAGAACATGAATAGTTTTTATAAATTAGTCATTGTTCATTCATTTCTCTCGCTCATCACATTACTTTCTAGCAACATTACTGCCATGTGAGAATTTTGTCACAATAAAAATTAATCCGAAAACTGTCATAAAGACAATTAGAATTTCAAAATTAGCTTTACTTGATGTTTGAATTGTATCAGCATATTGCTTCAAATTAATGAATAACACAGAATAAGTTTTGTCTTATGTTAAAGGAACTCCGTGGGATAAGAGTTTTCAATTTTGTCAACTTTGAAAATTTAATTTATATGAAGCTATATAGCCTACAGATCTTGAATAAAAATTAGAAATATATAAAAAAAAAACAATGTTAAAGCACTGAAAAAGACAAAACTAGCTCTATTTCCAAGACGTATATTGTCATGTAAACATAATATAAAACATAAGACCACAAATACTGACCATCTCAGACGGCATGATCAAAGTACCCATCTGGCTACATCAAAGCTGCCGCCCTTAATTGGTCAGGGAACAAGTTGATCAGGGGGGCTCCCCCATAGCACTGATTGTCAAGGGGTGGGAAATTTACGTCTAAGACAGATTTTCGTCCTCTGAAAAAATTCAGTACAGGCAATTCTAGTAGACATTATTCTTTTCGGTCTTGGAATCAGTCTTGGAATATTTTCCACTCCCACCCCTGATTGTCTGTTCAACGCTGGGCCGATGGCATCAACATGTGGCCCAATGTTGTAGGAACATTCAAACGTCCTTTAGCAGATGTCTAGTTGTACAAAAATTTTGTTTAGGTTTTTCCTGGATTCATAGAAATATGGTAAAAAATATTTTTTTAAATTCTGAAAAAAAACATGATCTGTGGGATGCACTACTTCAGTACAAAATTAAAAAAGAAAATTGATGTCATCCCATGGAGGCGCTTTAATTTGTTTTGGGTTTGAAATAACATACTTCACTGTAATATGTTGTTCTTTAATATTGATTTACATTTATTACGATTTATCATGGTATTATAGTTTGTTAAATCCAATGTTGCATGAATTAATTGAATGTTGACCACTGGATAATTTTTAATAATTATTTGACTGTTAAGTTTTTTCTCTTCAAACTCTTGTTTATACAATAATGATAACATATTTTTTGAGCAGACACATCTTCTCCATAAATATTTTTAATTATGTACATTGTTAGGTGAGACTTAATTTACATTACACATGTAGTACGATATTTACCAAACAATTAAATTGCATCGAACAGCATGAAGTTTAAAAAGACAGTGTTGAAATGTTTTGAAAACTATTTTTATGTGATGTATCGCTGACTGGTGATATCTGGTAAATATTTTTGCCAAGTCTTTAAACTTGAAAAACTATGTCCAAAATCTTCATTTAGCTTCGAACGCTAAAAATATCTCTGCTAATTAACGGTGTCACAATGTCTTTTTCTGTGGTGTGATGGACATAAACAATATATTAAAATTGCTTCCAATTCATTTTTGAGTTCTCATGCTGTTGCTTTCACATGTTATTTGCTGCTTGTTAGTGATCATCTGCTAACTTATCGTCGTTCGTAGAATTACCCAGCAAATATCAAATGTTGAGCCTGTGTTTTTTGAAGGTGGGCCAATGTCTGTGAAGCTGGCCAACATTAATCCAACTTGTGCTCAAGTCTCAGAATCCACCTATGTAACCCATATGGATCAAATGGTGGTTCAGATATATTCAATCTAAATTTTCAGTCTCTTGAAGTTGTGTCTCGCTACTGCGATACACAACTTCAAGTAACTGAAATTTGCTGATTTGCGAAATTAGAGTCTCAACATATATCAGTGTTTCAAGATTGAAAGTATATTTTACTTTTAACAACTGATTATACAGGTCTAGTATAAACACAGAATGTCTGCTGTAGTCGACATCAGTGTTCTAAGGGCGTTCATTCTTGAAACACTGATATATGTTAGGATTTAAATATCGGTCACTTGAAGGGTAGCGATTCACAACTTCAAGTGAGTGAAAATTTAGATTGAATTGATATGTTAGTTGTAAGACATTATCCGACATTGAGCTCTTGCTTTTTTCATGTTTTCTTCTTCTGATGCAGATAACCTAGATTGCTGAATTGTAAGATTGTGCTATTATCCTAACTCTTGTTATATGTCAAATCTACGTGAATTGAGGATGACTGCGGTAAGCTAATGTTAAGCCATCATTGTTTGTTAGTGAACCACCATCTAGTACCACTTGCTCACCAAGTGTTCCACATTGCAAAGCTAAAAGGCAGTAACTGCTTACTTGGAAAGTAAGCAGTTACTGCCTTTTGGCTTTGCACTGCAGTACACAGTAGTGTGACCGAAGGCAATTGTAAGATGTGATCCCTTCATCATTTCTCTACTGTCATGGAATATATTTTTGTCATCAAGCATTGATAGTAATTTGAATTGAATATGTCTTACAGTAACTGTTGTGAAAACAAACTGTGATAGATTGTCAATTGAAAGGGAAAATACCATAAAACACCACAGTATTGAACAGGTTGAAACCTCACATGCCCGACCTTAATTGAGGCATCATTAAAATTAATGAGACTAAGTTCAATTTATAGCCAAAAAGTGGTGGTCTGTGGTTGTGAACTGTGTATTAATTATCTAATAAGATATGATATTTATTTTACTCAAATGTTCAGGCATGCAGTGGCCAACGATTATAATGCTGTCAAACTATTGTTTTAAAAAAATATTCATTAATTTCAAAAATGAGTCCCCACTAAATCGCAAATATTTAATGTGTGCTAATTTCCATTGAATATGGGCCAATGTTACGTTGTTACCTTACAATGAAAGGGTCATCAGTGTGACTGTGTGCGTGTCACAGACGACCCTTTCTTTCATAGGTACAGATTTGGTTGTGTTTGAATGCTTTGAGCTGTTTGTTTTCTATAATTGATTATGAACATTTGTCACACTGCAACATGTGCATACAGCAGTGTGTAATGATGGTATATTTATGTACTGATGATACCTTGGGGATAATTAAAATGTACAAATTTGAAATCATATACAAACATCGTTTTTTCTCCTCTTAAACTTGACTTTTCATAACAAATATAGATCCACTCACCAGAAAATTTCCCAGCCCGATGCTGAAAACACCCTCTCCCACTTTGCAAGCCCAGTCCACGTATTATTGGTTTACTGTTGTCATACTAGGCCTGCATATACATGTCATCATGTACATTCCGGTACATTTTAAGCAGTAAAGTTTTAAACTGAACAAATTCAACTGAAATTGGTGAAATATGATGCAGGAGATGCTTAGTTCATCAAAAGTCAATTCTGGAATTTTCTCATTCATTTTTATCATCTTTTGAAGCTGGAAATTGCCTCAACCCTTTACCACCGGTGCCGCATATATTCGGGTTTTCATTTTTTATTAGCACATTAAGTACCACCTTCTAAACATATTTAAGATAAAATGTGACATTAATCAGCAATATTTGAAAACAGTTGACCTCCATTTTGTCAAATCTGAACAATTTTCACTCACTTGAAGTTGTGGATCGCATCAGCGAGACACAACTTCAAGTGGGTGAAAATTCAAATTGAATAATTTGGCGGTCAAACTTCTAATCACACCTATTTGTTTTACTAGGCAATCAAATCACAGTTACTGCGAATAAAATAAGTGTTTAAACCTCAAGATCTGCCAATGTTTGGTCTCAAATAAACATATGTGAGTAATTTTTAACCACTTCAAGTTGTGGGTCCCGTTAGCGAGACACAACTTCAAGTGAGTGAAAATTGAGTTATTTAATTAAGCGCTTTAAGTAAAGTAGCGATTCCAACTTCAAGCAAATGAGAATGGGCCGATGTTTTATTGTTACATTGTTACCTTTCACATGAAGAGGTTTCCGTTCGCCACAAATAAATAAAAATATGGAATGGAATATATTTAATGTTGATTTTTATGTTACATCATGATGAAAGACAGAGGAAAATCTCTATTTTTACATTTAAATAGATAAAATTAAAAAAAAATAGTACACTGTGACCCTTAAATGCATCCCCGTCGCCCTTTTACGCCTCTTTATCACCCTTTAAAAGTCTCTCCTTTTAGTGCCTGAGAAATGGTGAAGTGGCTCATTGGTAGAGCGCCTGACTACCTCGTCAGTTATGCATGCGTCCCAGGTTCGAACCCCGCTAACTTTGTGTGGGATTTTCAGTGAAATGTCATTGTTTCCCCCCTTAGACGATCACGTTTATGCAGCCTCGTCGGGTTAATGTAGAAGCCAGTGTATCCACGTGTGAATTTGGTGCAGAGCCACTTTCTGTGCATTCCTTCATTGTAGTGCTTCACAGTCATCTTTTAAGGCTTCTCTTTTGGTATTTGATGTGTTTTCCATCGCCCTTCAATGAATATGTTGTTCTTCAGCGCCTCCCCATTGCTGTGCAATGCCTTCTCTTTTTAATAATAACAAACAAGACCAAGACAATCCTACTCAACCCTATAGCTGACCCCTGCAGTAAACATCATCTGATAAATCCATTATTTATAAAAGATAAAGGGGCTATATCCACATAGCTTTGCATACGGTGGTCCAACCTTGAAACAACGTCCAACCTTAACGGCGTTTTCCCATCGGGTTACACATTTTCAAACACGAAGGTTCAACACACCTAAACTCGACCAATTGACATGTTTTACATCTTTGCGGGACATCGTGAACATTGCCAAAATACACAGGTAATATTCATGGGATGTTCGTGGCTGGTGTAGTGACAAAAAGGAAGGGATTTTCCTCAGTGTCGATCCTTTCAAAGAAAAAAACAAAGCAACATCAGACCCTCCATCTAGACCTTCAGCGGCTTGGTCAAAGCCATTATAATAAAGAGATGGTTGTTAATAATTGTATGAACATTCCGAAATACACGCTTATCGGGTACATATATCTCCTTCAAGTAGAGGTGGAGAAATATAATATAGATTTACAATGATATAAGCCTATATAACACAATTTTAAACTTCGAGACTTTTCAACCTGAGTATGAGCCTTTAAAATAATATTTGACAACGGGACAATTCTAAACTCACTTTCCAACAGCCCCAGCTGTGAATACTACATATGATGTTGGCGACAAAGGTCTGCGGATACTTTTCTGGACAGCTTGGATAAAAAACAAATATTGTTTGCAATCAGTTCACGATCTATCCGAGTTGACCTGTGGAGAAGCCACAGGTCTGCTTATACACCAATAACATATCTTGTCCTGTTGAATTATTTCAATTGTATTTTTCGTCAATTTAGGCTGGAAATGACGAAAAATATGACTATTTATGAGAAATAAAGATGTGTGAAAATTACCATTTTGATTAACTGAGCATCTATCACAAACTATGTTATGGATTTCAGTGTCATTTGATTAAGTCTCCACCCACTATGTGGTGGAGACTTATTGTTTTAGTGCTGTCTATTTTTGATATTATTTTTATTATTATTATTAGTAGTAGAGAATGCATTCTCTACTAATAACAAGAATGCAATAACAAGAATGCATTCTCTACTATTTCAGTGTGGTTGGGTTTACTGTCTTTTAATGTCGATCGATTCCACGACAATAACGTCTTATTCGTTGAACTGAGAACATATCTAACACCATGTGTCTGTTAAAAAGAACTTTTTTCATTGCACTACAAGCTTAAATTTTAAGATTTCTATTTATATTCTCAGATAAAGACGGTTAAATATCGTGTTTTCTGTCATACAATGTCCGCCATGGTAGGCCTATACATGTATACAGGTCTTCCTCCTTCACTGCTGACAAGTGAGTGGATGAGGTCAGTTCGGTGACGTCATGCATGACCCTGGTGTGACCTTATCAGTACACATTGACTTTTGACCTATCTACCAACGAACAATAACAACTACAGCCCCAGCGAACACGAGACATTGACCCAATGTTGTTCTACTGTTGGCCCGCCGTCTTCGACGCCGGCACAACATGAAGGGAACATTGGGTCAATGCTTCGTGTTAGCAACCCAGGAAAGCCTGTTAGCTACCCAGAAAGCCTGGCGTGGCATATAATACAGTGTGTGGTTGTACACAGTGTCTTCTCTAGCGCTGTGTGAGTGTCGGTCCAATGCACACAGCGCTGGGCCAGCATTGGGACAGCGCTGGCAGCGCTTACAGCAAGTGAGAATAATATAGTAAAAGCGAGCAAGCACGACAGTGTGTGTTTGCTGTGCTGTCACCTGACATCGCTCGTCTCACAACAGTGTTGTCACTCACCACGTGTCATTGCGGGGGTGATAAATTAGCATACTTACTAAAAACAGTTTTCAAACAAGCTTCGTTGCCTTTATCTCACTCTCACCACCCTTCGGGTGCTAGGGTTCACTCTCTCACAGTGTCTTCTCTATTGACAGGCTAGCCTACTGTTGGCACTGTTAATTTTGTTCATTCTCTTCAGCATGACAGGTAGACTATAATTAAAAGCGACACGTTCGTATGTGATAGAAATGTTATCAAACCTGACAAAAAACAGCCGTGCATTTGTCTACATTCATCGTCACCATGTCAGGCCACGATGGGAAGTAGGGTGGGGTGGGGTGGGGAAAAATGCCCAGGTGAGGCAAAATGCCCATCGCTATTATGACGTCATTTCACGTGGTGTTATAGTCTCATGTGTTTCTTAAATAGCTGCTGCCACATTTTGAATGAACTACTGAGAACGCCAACCATTTGGAACAAAATATTGTTGTGCATACATGCTATCCCAATAAACCCGTTACACTCAACCATTGTTGTGTTATTGTTGGGACAGCGTCGGAGACGGTGGTCAAACATTAACCCAACATTGGGGGAATGCATCGTGTTTGTCGGGTAGCTAAGTACATAATGTAACACTATCCTTATTAGTAAATCCGATCAGTATTATAGTCTATCAAGGCCCAAGGAATACCGAGAACCACTATACTCGCCGTCAAATTAACCAGGATCGCATGATTTTCGGCGATTTCTCCGTCAATTCTGAACCGATTTTCTTGAAATTTTGCAAAGGACATTCAAATTCTATTCAAATCCTAACAGCGGTAAAAATTTCGCTAAATTATATTTAATATTTCAAAAGTTATACCATTTGACATGTAATAAAATTCTAGAATTAGTCTAATGGGTTTATAGAAGGACGTCGTAATTTCAATTTATTACATGTCAAATGGTCTAACTTTTAAAATACGATATATAATTTTACGAAATTTTCAGGGATATTAGGATTCTGTTAAAATATGATTGTTACAAAATTTCATGAAAATCGGTTGACAATTGACCAAGAAATCAGCGAAAAACATGCGATCCTGGTTAATCACTTTTAATGTGACTTTGGGTATAGTAACCGTGGAACACTTAAAGCTACTAGTGTTGGTTACCAATGCAATATGGTTTCCAGTGAGAGGTATACATTGTCACGTGACAACATTTAGAAACTTCCACAATTATCAATGGGGCAAAATGCCTACTATGGTGTGCGACAAAACCCCAGCATGTGGGCGTTTTGCCCCTTTTGACTATCAGTGTTGTTGGATAAATAATTTATTGGATGATCATGATCTGGATTCGTCATCATCTAGTATTTCTGGGGTTCCAGGAGGCCTCAAATCTCACAACCGTCTGACACGTCGCTGGTATCATATGACTAGGCCCACTAGTAAAATATATATTTAACAAGCTTAGTTGAGCGAGTAATTTATCAGTTTCAAATATATATGAATATTGTTCTAGATTTTGCTGCTGCAGTTGTCGCTGAGGAAGCTCAGCCTGTCAAACACCACCCCACACTGAAGATCAGGCTACTGTTGGCCCATCTCACACTCAGGCTAAGTCTTGCCCGTCTTACACTCAAGCTACTGCATGCTGGATTATCTCACACTCAGGCTACTGGCCCATCTCACAATTAGGCAACTGGCCCATCTCGCACCCAGGCTACTGGCCTGTCCCTCACTCATGCTACTGGCCCATCTCACACTCAGGCTACTGGCCCATCTCACACTCAGGTTACTGGCCCATCCCACACTTAGGCCACTGGCCCATCTCACACTCAAGCTACTGGCTCATCCCAGACTGAGGCTACTGGCCCATCTCACACTCAGGCTACTAGCCCTTCTCACACTCACGTCACTGGCCCACCTCACACTCAGGCTACTGGCCCATCTCACACTCAGGTTACTGACCCATCCCACTGTCTCACGCTCAGGCTACCGCTGGCCCATTTCATACTCAGGCTACTGGCCTGTCTCACTCTCAGGCCACTGGTCCATCTCACACTCAGGCTACTGGCCTATCTCACACTCAGACTACTGGCCCATCTCAGACTACTGGCCCATCTCAGATTCAGGCTACTGGCCCATCTTACACTCAGATTACTGGCCCATCTCACACTCAGGCTACTGGCCCATCTCACACTCAGGCATGTTTAGTACAGCTGCCAACAAGATCTCTAAAAGACCTGGAACTATGCAATAAAAAAATGACAAGGATTCCAACCATTTCAGTTGATGCCAAGATAATTGATTTATGTGATGATATTACTAGGCAATATATAACCTATTTCTGCAGAATGAAGTAACGCACAATTTAGGCAAATTCAGTACATACAGGAGCGCATCGTTGTGGCCTTATGATTTCATGAATGAGTTTATAAATTCTGAAAATTATCCTGATCTGTGCATGCAGAACTACTGTTTTGCTTTGATGTTGGGCCAATGTCTATAACGCTGGCTGTTCAGCCATGGTTCAGTATTAAATGTGTCAGTTATTCGTGTTTGCTGGGTGACCTGGAATATCAAGAGTTTTACATTAGCTGACTAGCTATCAATATAATGTTTACAATAAATCATGAGCTGAATAAGACAAATATTACTGTGCATCAGCTGTCAAGGAGCATTAATTACATGCGCTGACTGATAGTGCTCATTACTTAAGCTGACTAATAGCATTACATGAGCTAAATTAAGAGCATATCACCATACATGTGAATATTATTAGCACATTAGCTTAAATTAGCATATTGTCTGCTACATTATATTTTATCTGAGTAGTCATCTGATATTAATAACACATTTATTGCTTAAATGAATAGTCCGATCCACTGTGTGTGAACAGAGGGACACATCTGTACCCAGAAAGCACCACGCTGATCACAGAGATAGAGGCAACTGGGGTACAACTAAAACCGGAAACACACATGTGTGGTGTTCTATAGCTTTAATTGTAAAACAGCTGCATTTTAGCTTTTCCTGAAGCCAAGCGCAGGCTCTACTTCAGTGCCGTCAGGCTCTAGTTATTCTTCAACAATTTGACGATGTAAACTATCTCCAGTCGCCAATATTTATCCGTGTCTTCGCGAATTTTTTTTTAATCGTTTAATTGTGGAAGGTGGATACCTTCATCATTGCTATGCAAATATAACATCTAGTTTCCTCTGAAACTTACACGAAACCGGATATACATGTATACGGCTCCAGCAGCACAAGGGTTAAAAGTGAAGGTCACGCTATACTATTCTGTTTTCAAAAATCGCTATTAGGGAAGACAAGACAAGACAAGACAAGTTTATTCAGCCAATACAATGCCAGGACATCAACATACTGAAGTTAGTACACACACGTGTACCCATCAAACTCATTTAACAGCATAGACATATTTAAATTATACTGATATCATCGCTATGTAAAGCAATGTAGAAATATAATTATTAACTGTAAAACCGTATAGACAGATTTAAATTATACTGATATCATCGCTAGGTAAAGCAATGTAGAAATATAATTATTAACTGTAAAACCGTAATTCTTACACCTCACTTCGTGATGCATAAATATCTTTGACAAAATTTACACAGTGCCGCGAAACCTCAGCGTTCACTTCAAAATGGAACAATAGTTGTATAATTTTATTAGGATAGTTCTTTTCAATTTTCATGTTCAGATTTGTCATATTTTTTATAAATAAATCTCTATAATCTTTATATCTTTCACAATGTAAGATAAAGTGTATCGGATCTTCTACACTCTTTTTACATATACATAATCGATCTTCTCTGGGAACATTTCTGAATCGACCTCTATTTACCTCTAGTAAGCTGTTATCTGTTCTTAACCTTGAAAATATACATCTAATCTTACTAGATTTTATAACGTCTAGATAATTGCAAAATTTATATTTTTTAAAAACCAGTTTCACAATATCAAATCTCGGGGATTCTTTTATATAAGATTGATAGTATTGTTCATATTGATCATTTACTCGTTGTTGAAAATATTTTGAAAAAATATTTAAATTAACTGACTGTGGATTTTCAAACACAATTGCATAACCATTACGACATAATAATGAAGATATCTTATTAATCCAATCAGTTCCTACAATTTTCGATTCTTTATAGGCTGCATTTAACATCATATTTTTAGTGCCTGATTCCAGTCTACACCAATACTTAATCATACGGCTATAAATAATATTAGAAAGAGGATATCTACCAAATTCTCCTCTTGCAATAACATTGCTACATCTTTTTGTGATGTTTAAAGTTCTTTTACAGAAATCTGTTTGGACTCTTTCAAATAAATGTTTATCATAATGTATATCAACTTTGTTATATGAACCCCATATAGGGCAACCGTATAATAAAATAGGAATTATCTGTTTATCAAATACAGTCATGTTTAATCTAGGTGAGACACAGCCGGACACCATAAGAGCTTGTAATATAATAAACATTGCCCTTTTAGCCTTGTTTATTCTATCACTGACACAAGTTTTAAATTTCCCATCGGAACTGATGATTAAACCTAAATATTTATAAGTATTAACTTTTTCGAGACAATAGTTAAGCATATGAAAGTTTTCCTTTGCTATATAATTTCGTTTCGACATAGTCATTATCTTTGTTTTTTTCACATTTACTGACAATCGCCATCGTTTACAGTAATTTTCTAGTTTATTAAGACATACTTGTAAGCCATTTGCACTTGAGGGAATAGGGAATGAACCAAATTTTGAAAGTTTCCCTAAGTCCAGGGGTCCTCACCAATATATGATTGCTCAATACCTAGGTCCACCCTCCAACCAAGGAATAAATAATATCAACAAATTCAGTAAAATCTTAAATTTATCACAAAGCAGATTAGCCCCGCATCAATTAATGAATCTCACATGTAGACCAATTTTGAATCAGTTTTTCTGACCCAAATCACTTTAAACCTACCAAAGTCATAGTTCCAGGAGTATAAAATGTTAAGAATTTCCAAAAAGTTTTAACATGTGAGATCGATGCTGAGGTATGAGAAGGTAAAATTAAAATTTTAAAATAACTTAGAAATCCCAATCAGAAAATCTAAATTCGGTCATCTTGCTTTGGTCTATTTAAATTGACGCGTTATCGTAAAGCCCCTTTGTGATTGGTCTGATTGGCTGAATCAGATATTTGGGTCAGGTGAAAAAGGTCATGCTACAAATGGGACACGATATTTATTTTTATCTCTAATAAAGTTGATTTAAAAGTTAGCCATATTTTTTTCCATTACAACATATAGCGAACACAACTGATAAGTCGCATTATATATATATATATTCATTTTAATGTAATTATTTTAAGGCTCGTCAATATAGATTTCTACTGGCTGCTGTAGCACCGTGAGGCCTTGTTAGCACTAAAAGCATGTACATACACTTTGCGGTATTTGTAGAAAATCAAACCCGGTAGAGATGAATGAACATTATGTCACAGAAAAAAACCAGGTTTAGTCAGCTGGTTTGTCAGCTTAGAAACTTAGTTCTAAAAACGTACCGTATGCGACTCCAATAAGGTGAATGAGCAAAACTGTGATACTGTCCGTAATAGCAATTGGCAAAAAAAGCCTACATCTACTGGATAAAAACGATGAATTATACAACCAGTTTTTTTCATTTGGAGACGTGTGAGCTAAACTGGATACATTGTGCATTGTGCCTCTCGTTTCGTGAAGTGCACGGACGAAAAAATAACTATTCGAAAAATTTCCAAAATATTTGAGCTTGAAGAGAACTGTGAACCCGATCCTGTATCTTGAGTGGCGTTTGTAGGCCTATGTCATAGGAACTGTTGTAAAATATACAACATATCTTTTGTAAAAAATACTTGTGGCAATTTAAATTAGCAATGATAACAATCAGCAGTGATAGTCTGTTAAATGGAGTCTTCATGATTGCGTATGTTGGATATGAGGGCGGTTGTACACATTTATATTCTAACGCTTTTAAGGTAATCTTTTATCTGACACTGAAATTTATACGAGAAAGCTACCGAAATATGTAATTTCAATTCATGGTTATAGTTATCTCAGTTTACGGTTGGACTAACGTCACGGACCAGCATAAAACAAAAACTGTAAACTAACTTGGGATTAAATAATTTATGACAGATTCCTGGTTTGCTGTGATTGAATTCAGATGGTAATCATCGTTTATTATAGGCTACATAGACTTATGCTAGCACTTCGTAATAATTACATCATTATATTAACATAATTATTGTGTTTTCTAAGGTTATAGCAGTTTTAAAAGTAATTTGTTCGGCTAATAAAACCAAATTAAAACGACTATAGTATTATCATGTGTGTGATGTTTTTGACATACAACTCTGCTCTGCAAAGCCAAAAGGCACTATCTCAGTATATCTGCTTACTGGTAAAGTAAGCAGATACTGCCTTTTGGCTCCATACGGCAGAACACCTGTATAGGCACACACTTTAACCCTCAAAGCGCTGAATTATTTTTGTAAAATCCATGGAGACCAAAGGTTTTTTTTATTTTGAAACCATCATAAATGTCTTGGTTAGCTCTTTCTGATTAATTTGAATACCTATGTTATGGGTCTACAGCCAATATAAAAAATATGTTTAGGCCTACTCCAGTGCGGGAGCGACTATAGCCTGATTCTGACGACTGACGGCGGTCCCTGCGCTGTAAGGGGTAACACGGAGACCATCCAGACTGTATGGTAGCTACTTCTAGATTTTAACATAACAACTCGTACAATTATATCATTAACATCATAAGACGTCATTTTATTTACATAACTGGATGAAGACACATTCAATGCAGAGACCACGGAATTTAGGCATGTAGGCCTAACCAAGTTATCCGATGCATTCATTCATCTCATCACAACAAACGCTACAAACATTACATATATATACGTATATTGGTCACAACTATAGCTAGACCAACTATAGTTAGATATCATCAGTAACAATAGGGTAATGTGATTACAAATGTACAGGTACCACCCCAGTAAAGATAATAAAAATAAGATTATCTAAAATTTCTCGTATTTCCATTAAAAAAGGTAATGCTCTTAACTTTCCTGATGAAAATAAGATAAAGGATAATCTAAATTTAAAGATTTTTGGTGGGATTGGCCAAACGATCTCTTTAACTGTTTAACCCTTTAAGCCCCCACGATGCATTAAAGCATCATTTTACATCCCTGAAAACTTAATTGTCCTACAACCAAGGGTTTTAAAACGAAAATGTCCCTGAAACTGGCTTACCAATACATGGCAATTTTCTTCAAATTTTAAACCACAACAAATCATCTTCACCCACTACAAGTCGAGAATTGCGGCAGCAATTCGCGGCTTGTGGTGGATGAAGATGACAATGGTAAATTCAGGCAGGCATGAAAGGGTTAATGTGCTAGTCATAATAAACACGATAACACGCAGATAATAATATAATTATGTCCACCCTAATATACATACTGATGTACAGGCAAATGATGTGCTTGCAATTTGTAGAGCCTTCCTTTTAATAACACTTAATGACCCGATGTTGAGCCAGTGTTGGAGGCGGTGGGTCAGCAAATATCTATGTCTCTTGTTCGTTGGCTTCGGAGCAGTCTCAACCTTACATAGTAGACCTACTTGTGTGGTCAGGGAGTAAATTGGTTGGTGTAGCGGTGCAGTTTGCAACAGAACTGGGGGGGGGGGTGGTTATATAATTATAATTATGTTGGTGTAGCACTGTTTGGGCAAGGATACACAGCAAAGGAGAAGCTGAACCAGGTTAACCCTTTGACTTCCAGGCCGGGGTGCATACCAGGATCCAGATATACTGGTGTAGGAGTTCTATTTTTCGTCATTTGAAGCTGGAATTGCTAACGCAATTTCCAGCTTCAAATGACGAAAAATACATAAATGTAGTATATATTTGACGAAAATTTGTGTCATTTTATGGTTACGTTCATTGACGAATGACGACGGAAATTCCCGTCATGTATGGTAGTGAAAAGGTTAATTTGAACTCACATATTCGATGCATGATAATATTACACTGATGAAAAAGGAACGCTCGAGAAAGTATTTTTCTAATGATAGTGATTCATAGCAAAGCAGTCCTAGCTGAGTTTACAATCACTAAACATACCGCTGTAGTACCAAATAACAATCATAATTTTGTACAATTTGTGTTGATGTGTTTGTTTTCCCAGCAAACACGAGACGTTGACCCACCGTTGGTCCACCGCCTGCGACGCTGGCCCAACATTAAACCAACATTAAACCAACGTCTCATATTTGATTGATTAATGTTTCCATGTACAAGGCCAGAATCAATCCGCCAACAAGACGTTGAATTAATGTTGGTTTAACCAACATTGATTCAACGTCTTGTGCCTGCTGGGTAGGTACGATCTAGCCACTTTCCTCACCCATGGAATCTAAGAAAGTTTATATTTCTACAAATATATACATACATCGTAGTGTTATCATGTAATTGTATCTGCAAACAAACACAATCACGTAACATTTATCTAGTAACTAGTAATGTAGATCTACTTTTTTATACGGCTCAATTTTATCATACAATAATACTGTAATATGTACACTGATTAAACTTATATTATTAACAGAATTGTACAACGTAAACGTAACTGTAAATATATATACATTTCAGTTTCACTGATCACGCGGTAATTAGCTGCCCATGTGATATACACAAGTTTTCAAGTTAGTGGTTGCTTTATAACCCTTAAACCGCCAAATTATTCAATTTGAATTTTCACCCACTTGAATTTGTGGCTCGCTGAAGCGATCCACAACTTCAAGTGAGTGAAAATTATTCAGATTTCGCAAGATGGAGATCAACTCTTTTTAAATCTTGCTGGTTGATGTCACATTTTATCTTTTAAATGTGGTACTTAATTTGCTAATACAAAATGAGAACCCGACTATATGCGGCACCGGCGGTTAAAGGGTTAATCTACTCTTCTACTGTGGCCTTATCCTCCAACATGGCCGCGTCCTCTTGGTGTAAAGTTTGTAATATTTG
Source organism: Flabesymbios commensalis (assembly GCA_964017125.1). Classification (NCBI taxonomy): domain Eukaryota; kingdom Metazoa; phylum Annelida; class Polychaeta; order Terebellida; family Flabelligeridae; genus Flabesymbios; species Flabesymbios commensalis. Next base: position 22,572,843 of record OZ024915.1, on the reverse strand, counting down.
GATAACGTCAGGCCGCTCGAAGCGCACGGCATCGTCCAATGGTGTCTGCTCCCATCTGTGGATACAGCAACATTTGTATCATACATACAATAACCTTTGCAATGCTAAAATATTTTTGTACAAACCATGGAAACCAAAGGGTTTTTTCAATTTAAAATCATCATAAATGTCTCAGTTAGCTCTTTCCGCATCGTTTGAATACCTATGCTATGGGTTCTACGGCCATTATACATATTTTCTTAGTGTGGGGATCGACTTTATAGACGTCAGATTTTGACATGCCTGTCCGAAATACGAAATATGGGAATTTTGACTCTATATCTCGCTTAACTGGTAAATGCGCAGCACAATTTTTTTTAAACTTTTGCAGTTCTAGTCTATGGACATGTTTACATCATATGGTCGTATTAAGAGGCCAAAATAAAATTACCGATTTTTTTACGATTTTAGCCTGATTGTGTCGCTTTAAGCCATTGCTTGGTCTTGGAGGTCTCCTGATCAACAAAAATTATACCACCGCCTAGATTACGATGTACATTATTTGATCAAATAAATGAATCTGAATCATTTAATTGTAACATAATTTTCATGACATTTTACAAGCACTATTGGCTAATCATTGTAGCGACTACTGTGAAAATTCAAGTACTTCAGTAGTAGACCATTTGAGATTTAATGCGATGGAGTTATAGACGGGATTCATTCACATGCTACAGTTACCTGTTAAATATACTAATGTTTAACTGTACTATAGTTTTCAATCAAAATTTCAGGGTATTATTCACAGTATGACTAGAAAATGGTGTTTGTAGACTCTTATTAAAATTAACTGAGAAATCTGCGAAAATCGATCACGACGGTTAACCTTTTCAGCACGGGGACCGTCTTTAGACGTCAGAATCTGACGTCTAAAGTCGATCCCCGCACTGAAAGAATAAAATGTATAATGGCCGTACACCCATATTCAAATGAAGCAGAAAGAGCTAACTAAGATATTTATGGTGATTTCAAATTGAAAAAACCCTTTGGTATCCATGGTTTATACACAATTTTTCAGCGCTGTAAGGGTTAACCCTTTAACCGCCAAATTATTCAATTTGAATTTTCACCCACTTGAAGCTGTGTCTCGCTGGCGCGATCCACAACTTCCAGTGAGTGAAAATTATTCAGATTTGACAAAATGGAGGTCAACTTTTTTCAAATCTTGCTGGTTGATGTCACATTTTATCTTTAATATATTTAAAATGTGATACTTAATGTGCTAATAAAAAATGAAAACCCGAATATATGCGGCACAGGCGGTTAAAGTGTTAATGTTGTGACTGGTATTATCATGATTACTATCATCTACAAGCGTCTCTACTTATAAAGTTATATATACTACTACATATTCACTCACAAATAAACATAGGCCTATCATACATACGCATAATTCTCTACTTCTAGAAAGATTTATCTATTTTGAAAGATACAGATGATATTATAACCTGGGCTTCCTATTATAAGAGCACATACACTCACCTGTCTTTCGGATCATGAGGTACCTTACAGCCGTTCAGCAGAAACTTGAGACAGTCTTCGTTGCCCTCGGCCGCAGCTAAGTGTAGCGCGGTACGGCCATCATAGTCAGCCTGCGCCATGTCAACCCCCGATAACGCCATCCTGTTATAACATAGTATTATCTGTCTGAATTAGCCAACAATATGCCATAAGCAGCTACGAACAATAGATAACGCCATCTGATAACACATTGTCTGTCAGAATCAATAAACAATAGTTAACAGCCATCCTACGATAACACATTATTATCTGTTACATAGAGACAATAGATAACGCCATCATATGATAACACATTATTATCAGTCACTGTCAGAACAATATAACACCATCCTAAAATAACACATTATTATCTGTTATATAGAGACAATAGAAAACACCATCCTACGATAACACATTATTATCTGTTATAGAAACAATATATAACGCCATAATATTTTGATAACACGTTATTATCTGTTATAGAAACAATATATAACGCCATCCTACGATAACACATTATTATCTGTTATATAAACAATAGATAACGCCATCCTGCACTAACACATTATTATCTGTTATAGAACTAATATATAAAGCCATCATATGATAACACATTATTATCTGTTATAGAAACAATATATATAACGCCATCCTATTATAACATATTATCTGAAACAATAGATACCGCCATCATATGATATTACACATTTTTATATGTCCTAAGCAATATAACGTCATCCTATTATAACACATTATATATCAGAACCAAGCAGCAATATAAAATTAGAACGCCATGCTATGTTAACACATTATTATCTGTCATATTGTGATAACACGTTCTGAGATAATACATCATGTGGTACATCACCCTACAAAATATTAAAGCGACTCAATCAGGGTAAAATCATCAAAAAAATCAAAGATTTTATTTTGGCTTCTTAATATGACCATTATGATGTAAACATGTCCATAGACTAGAACTGGAAAGTTTTTTATTTTTTGTGCTGCGCATTTACCAAGTTAAGCGCAAGTTAAGCGAGATAGAGAGACGAAATTCCCGATTTCTTATTTTACACATGCATGTCCAAAATAAGAAATACGATTTTTTGATGATTTTAGCCTGATTGAGTCGCTTTGAAATAACGCCATGCTGTGATATGTTATTATCTGATTATAATCAGCACTGGGTGAACGTGTTGTTTTTTCTGTGCAGACCGGTTTTGTCAAGATGAAAAAATCCAGAAATCCGAAAAAAAATTGGAAAGTTGGTGGGTGGGTCAAGCCCCAACTCGGATTCTTCTTTTTTTTTGGAAATTTTGGTGATTTTTTTTTTGTTGTTGTACATGTTTCCAAAGAAATTAAAAAAATGGATAGGGGGTGGGTGTGTGGGGTTTAGCCAATCCGAGTTTTTCTCGGATTTTTTTAACTTGAAAAGACCCCTAAACACAAATCATGTATACAAATGTTTTGTGTTTACTGGGAGGCTTCCCCACATTGCCTACCTGCGTAGAGAGCTGACATCCCCGTTGTAGGCTGAAAAAAGAAGACTGACCACCTCGTCCCCTTGTTTGTCCAGGCGACGCTTACGTGGGTCTACTTTACGCTGCGTAAACTTCAGGTTGTCAAAATGATGAAAGTTAAAATTGCTGACCAAGGCCTGAAAATAAATGTAATGTTGGTGTTAAATATGTTCCGATTTGATAGGATGACACACAATTTCTCAACACATGCATCCTTTCCGAACTTATCATCGCTAAACATAGTCTTAATATCTACATATATATATATATATATATATATATGGTCGACTCCCACGAAAGTGATGCATTTGGACCTTATTTTGAAAAAGTTAATTTTCTCAATATTCAAAATAAACAGCGCCTTTATATTACGCATTCTGAAGCGCGGCACCTGCACCTAATCAATAGCCATCACTTTTTTTGCTTTTGTAAATTTGAATTTTTTTAATCCATATTTTTTGAAAATTTAAAACTCGTGTAACCCTACGAATACAGCTTGTGTTATGATATCTGAGTAAATCAATATTGCACAATATAAATATTTTACACATTATATCTATGACCTGAGCTGTGCTTGCTGTGTATTTGCTGAACCGAATTCATTGTGGAGCATGTCCACAAAATAATGTTGGTAATAGCAAAATAGGTGCAATAATTTAAAGTGCGTTTTTGTAACCATACAAATGCGCTTTTATGTTCTATAAAACGAATACTACTACAGATTAACACAAGCTCTTTTCTCTGAATACACTTGTGGTACCAATGTATAATATCGGCAAGGTAACGTATCGGAAAATTATACAATTTTTTTTAATTTCTTCTATTGAACACTACGGGTTTTTTTATTATGTGTAACCCTACGAATTTTAAATAAAGAAATGGCAGGTGTGGAATTGTATGAAAGGACATGGGGTTTACCACCTTGTCTAACAAATTAACCAAGGTACAGTGTATGTGACAGTCAGATTTTAGTGGTTAACATAGATATCTTGAAACGTTAGCAATGTTTGAATTTTTAATATATCCTACAAATTATCACAGTGCTATATTTCACTGTGTAGGTGTGAAGAATACAGTAGTTAATTGAATATCTATGATGCATTATGATATCATGACATGGCAATATGTGGACGATATCATTTAAAATATTCTTATGTAATAGAAGAGCCACCAGAGACTGATGATATTGTCATTCGTAGGGTTACACAAATGTTCGGTATTCGTAGGGTTACTATCTGCAAGAGATAAACGTTAAATGATTAAAAAATATATATTGTTCTCATTGCAAAACAGGCCAAGAATAAAGCTAACATCATAGTGAGCACTTAGAAGGTGTAAAACTCAACAAGATAATAAATATTTCTATCAAAAAAATAAAATACACGTTTTTAAAACGTTTGAAAATTATTTTAACTCACGAATGCATAGGATAATTTACTGTTAATATACTTTGTTATACATCATATTAAAACTATATGTAACGTGTATTTTTTTGTGTATTACAAATATTTGAAATAATAATTTAAACATATCTAGCATCTAAAAGAGTTCACCACTGTGTGCATTCGTAGGGTTACCAATTTCACAAATAGCTGCTATGTTGTATAACACAATAGTGTTTAATTGGCATTGCAAGACCTTTATCTAAAAACACGATATTTTTCAAAAACAATATATACAAGCAAGCCAAAACAAGTGGTATTTTAAAACGTGTGTGTTACAATTGCGACATAATCACTGTCTGACTTCACCAGTTGGGAATACATAAAATTATTTGACAAATTAGATATTTTGTTCAACGGTCTATGTGAAGTTAATTATAGCTTGGTAAATCTATTGGATATTGAGCAGTATCATACGGGAGAACACACATGTGTTTAAAAAATATAATGAGCCGTCAATATTGCAGTATTGTGATGATTTTTCATAGGCCACCTAGATTGAGTAACCCTACAAATGACAGCGTAACCCTACAAACAAAGCTGTTATAAGCATTTTGAAGCGACGTGGAGCAACCAGTTTTACCCTTTTTGTTCATTGTATCTCTATCTGTCAAATACCTTTCACAAGTGAATGATATATGTATGTATATTTTTTAGGTTGACTATTAACTCAAAAACAATAAATAAATTATTCTCGTAATTCGTATACCTTGTTGCTATAAACTCTTTATTCCATCCTTCTGTGATTGTTTATGAATGTGGCAGACAAAGTAATGTTGGTTATCGATACAAATCGTTTATAACACAACAAATATGTTAAAAATAGCTTTATTTTTCAATAAAATATAAATTTGTAACCCTACGAATACACCTTTAAAACCTATGAGAAAAACATTTAGATCAACAAATATTATGAAATCATGATTTTAAACAAGATGCTCCATTTCTATTTTAATATTCAACTGATATTTCCACTCTAAGCCTTGGATTGAAAAAAATATTATGTTTGACATGTCTTTTTTTGTATATTTTCTGAATATTGATTATTTGCAGCAGAGTAGAAGTTGGCTACAAATCATTATGTGCAGTATCAAATTTTCGCAACTGTTATTAAACTGTTCTAAACATTATCACCTAATTGTTACCACCTGAACTGCTGTACTCTTTGCGACCAAAGTTTTAGTTACATTGTGGCATTTACATATTACATAATATGCATTCGTAGGGTTACTCTGGTGTTTAATAATGAGCATGAACTCCATTCCTGTTGCAACTGTCATATATTAGGAGCTCGCATATATTTTTTGTGAAAGTTCCATATGTCTGCGATATAAACTGAAGAATTCAGGACTGTGCAACAAAGTCGTTTTTTTGCCGATATGCATCACTTTTGTGGGAATCGACCATATATATATATATATATATATATATATATGTATAATAATGCTGAATTCATTAAAACGCGGAAGTTTTGCAGCCTGAATTGGACATGTTATACGATAGTTTTTATTAGATAATTATTGTCTTCACGTTTTTCACCTCAACGTGAAGGCAACGTAAAATAAAAACTAAGCATTGAACAGGTGGAAAAATAAATTTGACATATACTTTGTAAAATCAGGAAATTATCAAAATTCTTTAACTGTTCAACTTCGAGGTGAAAAAGAGTAATTCTCAGTAGTTCAAATTAAAATGGGTGAAAAACAATATATAATAATTCAGCGATCATTTTTTTGCGTATCTCACCTCACAGAACTGTATGCCGCGTACACTGTTTCCAGTCTTATCTAGGGGAGGTGACCACAGACACATCCCCATGATGTTAGGTATCACCAACAACACAGCTCCCGACACGCCAGACTTAGCCGGTAACCCCACCTGGTGAACACAAAAAACGATCGTCTATCAGAGCAAACGCCAACGTGTGCAGTATGTTTTAATGTATATTACAGCTTTAACACTCTAATCCTTTGACTGATGATCACGACAAAAGGCTATTTCAATTCGTTTTTTTAGCCGATTAAATCACTGTTATTGGGAATTAAATGACATCTTAAACATCAAGATTTGTAAATATTTAGTCTCAAATTAAACAAATATGAGTAATTTTCAACCACTTGAGGTTGTGGATCGCGGTAGCGAGACACAACCTCAAGTGGTTGAAAATTTGAATAAATTAACTTAGCATGATAACAGTTAAATCCTCACGATGCATCAAAGCATTATTTAGCATTTCTGAAAAATGACTGAAGTTCCTAAAACCTATGCGTTTTAGAAGGAACATTTTCATGAAACTGTTTTAATAATATCAATATTTATTTTCATTTGCCACCCAATTCAAGTCATCTTCATCCACTACAAGGCGAGAATTTTGACAGCAATGCGCGGCTTGTGGAAGATAAAGATGACAGGGTTTGAAAGGATTAATGTGTCGTTAACAAGTTATTCTATGTATCTGTGGCCATACTGATCCTCAGGGCTCTGAGAATATAAGTCACTTGTGATTTATGTCTCGCTACCGCGACCCACAAATCCCAAGTGACTGAAAATGACTTGGATTGGAGAAAAATTAAATCGCAAGTCATATGAATCTCACAGATGTAAGAGGTATTTCCCTGAGCTGCTATATATATTTCTCTCACCTTGAAAGCAAACTGTCCTGAGTAGTCATACATGCCACATGAGTGCATGAGACAGAGCGTGTCCCTGACAGCGGCGGGTGACAGGATCTGCTCTCCTGTCACGGGACATATGCCACCATTAGCCAGAGTGGCCGCCATCACCGCCCCAGACTCACAGGTTATCTCTACAGAACACAGCTACAAAACACACAACTGATTATACACCGTGGAGAACACAGCTACAAAACACACAACTGATTATGCACCGTACAGAACACAGCTACAAAACATACCAATGATTATACACCAGATAGAACACAGCTACAAAACATACAGCTCACTGATTATGCACCGTACAGAACACAGCTACAAAACATACCATTGATTATACACCGTGCAGAACACAGCTACAAAACATACAACTGATTATACACCATGTAAAACACAGCTGCAAAACATAACACCTGATTATACACCGCATAGAACACAACTACAAAACAAATTCGCGACGTCTGGCCTTATATTGAAGAGCTATATTAGACTGATACTTTGCTGTTTTTTGGTTAGCTTATCAACTCACCTGAAAATAGAGATCTAGTGTCTCGTGTAGATTCAGCCCCTCAGGGAAACACTAAAACAGACGAGCACCTAACGCTAATCAAACGATTACACTAGGTTTCAGCATTAAACTAAGATGACCGTGTTTTAACAATTGTACATGCCCATGTCGGGACTTAAGTATAAGATAATAATGTACGTTTTTCACTAAGGTTCAGTAATTACAATATAGCTAGAGTGTTTGATTATACATGTACAGCAATGGTTTAACCCTTTAGCCGCCAAATTATTCAATCTGAATTTTTACCCACTTAAAGTTGTGTCTCGCTGACGCGATCCACAACTTTAAGTAAGTGAAAATTATTCAGATTTGACAAAATGGGGGTCAACTATTTTTAAATATTGATGATTGATGTCACATTCTATCTTTAACATGTTCAAAAGGTGGTACATAATGTGCTAATAAAAACTGAAAACCCTGACTATATGCGGCACCGGCGGTTAAAGGGTTCATGTTTGGGCACATTCTACAGATTAAGCCCAGCTATTAATTGCTATTAATATTGGTTTAACTTGTTTACCTAGTAAGGTCTAGTATAAGATTACCATACTAAACGGATAAACCATTGGATCAGTATAAAATATATGCTAAACTTAAACTATACGCACCTTATTTTCTTTCATGTAATACGCCAAAGCGAAATTTCTGTCTGCCGACTCTCTTTCAGACAAGAAACTGAAAACAAATCAATTAGGCTAACTGAAATAACTATCCAAAGAAACCATCTGTAGGCCTACTAATTGCATGCACAGTGGGTAAAAATTCACAAAAGTCATTTGCTACTGGCCAGGCCTACTCACATTGCATTGTTAAAGCCAACATGTTCTCCTCCTGTCATTCTCTTATAATAGCTGTAAATCTGCAAAAAAATGTAAGGCGTATTTATTTTTCACCTGCTGTATTGAATTTTAGCATATTGTCTGTTTGAAGATGTCGTTGCTGGACAATTTCCACCTTCAGCATATTGAAAAAACATCCAAACTGCTCTATCTCAAAACTGATACGGTATTTGAGATTGAATTTGCAGGTTATTTAGATTTCACTCATTATTTAGCTTTCAAAGTTATTTAAAATTGTTTTATTAAACATTTTATCACATTCAACCCCCAGTATACGGAGATGTAGTAAAATCAGCATTTAATCAAAACTCGTCCCAAGTAGGCCTAATTACCAACAATTCCCTAACCATACTGAAAAGAAAATGTTGAATTACAAAAAATTATAACTGCCGTAGACCTGGGTATTCAAACGAAGCGGACAGAGCTAACTAAGGCATTTATGATGATTTCAAAATGATTAAACCACTTTAGTCTCCATGGTTTATTTAAAAATATGTCAGTGCTGTAAGGGTTAAACTGATCATAAAAAATATGAAAAATAAAGAATATAATAGTGACCGGCGGTTAAAATGGTATACATCCCATTAAAGACAAAACATTTGTATAACATTCATACAACGTCGGCCAAACGTCTTCGACGTTTGTCCAACCTTGTATAAATGTTCTACAAATGTTTTGTGTTTACCGGGATGATATAGGTAACAAGGGTACTCACGTAGTCGAATCTGTCGGCCAGTCGCAGGTTACCTTTGATTAATGAAGCTGTTACTATTGCCCCAGCGTTGATAAGAGGATTGTGTGGTTTGTCTGCAAATAAACACATTATAATCAGGAAGTTGTCACTCCCCAGCAAACACAAACTAATTGTATAACATTTATACAATGTTGCACCGCGTTGTATAAATGTTTGCGTTTTTTCCGTTGTAATTTCACAACGCCAAAAGCCATCTAGTGTCATTATCTTCTTTAGATACGACAACAGGATTTAAATTTTAACATAGACAAAGGCTGGCACACCTCACCGATACTGTGTCTATGAGAATAAATAAGAGAGAATACTGAAGATCTAGTAATATTCGTGAGGTTTTAATTTTCGCGAATTTCGGGAGGAGGACAAATTCGCGAATTCAAGGATCTCACGAAAATTATCATTACAATAGCGCTACTAAAGAACAATGAAAATCCGCGAATTCTCAGCCCCGTGAAAAGTCCCAAAAACTGAAATTCGCGAAAATTTAAACACACGTAACTTAGCAGATCTACAGTATACAAGTCTTAATATAATTTGGAAAGAGTTTTATGCAATTAGTTAAAATATCACTGTACATGTCATTTTTTTCGTCGCAAAATGCATGCCTAATAATAAACATGTTATTTACTTTCATTGTTGAGTTTGATGTGGTTGAAGCTCTCGCCACTAGGTTCATGGCCTATATACTGGTGCACTATGTCACTCTCCAACTCATTCAGGGCCAGGGCGTAATTCAGGGGTTTACTGCAGGACTGCATGGAAAAAGGCTGACCCACCTCCCCGATACTGTGTCTGTGGAAACAAATAAAACACATTACTAGATCACATAGAGAAAGGCTGGCCCACCCCGCCCCCCTGATACTGTGTCTGTGATAACAAATAAAACACATCACTAGATCACATAGAGAAAGGCTGACCCACCTCCCCGATACTGTGCAGAGGTAACAAATAAAACACATTACTAGATCACATAGAGAGAGGTTGCCCCCCCCCCCCTCCCGATACTGAGTCTGTGGAGACACATGAGCAACATCAGAAGATCAGAGGTTGGTCCACCCCCCTCCCCCTCCCCCTCCCCTTCCCCCTCCCCCCCCCTCACACACACACACAGACATAGAGAAGGGTCGGCCCATGACCCTGGTACAATGTCTACGAAAAACACATAAACTGCATTACAAATGACATCAGACACACATAAGCCATTACATTACGGTCACTGTAGGCTCAATAATAAACTAGTGTCACATATGTTAGTCATCATGGAGCCCCCAGTTTGCACTAATGCTATGTTTGCTGTGCGGCAACAACTTGTTTTCTTATGTACAATAAGAAGATTATGCTGCTAAATTGTTTCCATTTTTCGTCGTTTGAAGCTAGAATTGCTGACGGAATTACCAGCATCAAACGACAAAAAAATGGACATTAATCATGTTAATTGAGGAACTGAGTAGGCTATCTGTTACAGTTTTATCATTTTCAGTGCAATTTAAATTCGTTGCTTGAAACTGTATATATACGGATCTAGCAGTACAAGGGTTAAGGCGCATATAATTCACGATCCAAGAGATTACACTACGAAAAAAAAACCACTTAGTGGTCTGGCATAGTGATGAACACGGCATATTTGACAAATAGTTATAATAGTCATGAAGATAGTAAGACCAATTATCAAAACATCGAAATGCTTCATACCTCGACAGATTATTCACTATGTTCACCTAATGTGGTGTTATATTCAATGGATAGAAAGTACTTTATAATTGTTCGTTTTTGCACATTGGTAGTAACCAGGCGATCTTATTATACCATGTATACCAGAAACCGAAGAAGAACATAGTTGTGTAGTCAAACATGCTGCTCGTATAACATATAATTTTGAAATGACTGAGATCAGCAACAGCACAATATGCTCAACAACAAATCAGCCCTTGGAGTTAGAAGGTGTCAACTGCCACTTTGTAAAGTGTCAGCTAGCACATTTTAACTACAAGGGGTCGACATCAGCTAATGACCCAGACATGATGGTCATTATCAATATTAGGGGACCGATTTTGTTACATCAGTACAATGTACACATAGACGTCGAAGAAGCCAGGGTGGATCACGGCTGTGTGATATACGTGTGATATATCATTATAATGATCACCTGATACAACATTTGCGTCGACTGATCTCATAAAAAATCTCAGCAACGTTTCAACTCTTTAAGCGCGGGCACCGTCTCCATAACATAAGTAACCAAATGAATCAGAAAAAGCTAACTAAAACATTTATGATGACCCCTTTGGTCTCCATGGTTTATACAGAAATATTTCAGCGTTGTAAGGGCTAACCCTTAAAACGCTGAATTTATTTTGTAAAAATCCTGGAGGCCAAAAGGGTTATTTCAATTTGAAATCATCATAAATGTCTTAGTTAGCTCTTACCGATTCATATCAATACCTATGTTATTTGTCCACCTTCATTAGAAACATGTTTACTTTTTTTAGTGCGGGGATCGACTTTCGAAGTCAGAATCGGACGTCTACAGACGTCAGATTCTGTCGTCTAAAGTCGATCCCCGCGCTGTAATAGTTAAATCTAATGATGTATCAGTCTATTTTTAACGTGACGTTTTGAACATTTTGATCTAGTACCATATTAACTTGTTTTGTTTTTTGCTGCTCCTTGAGACAAGCAGCGTAAGTGGAGCGGCAGTTCAGACCGGTTTTAGCAAAACATAAAATCTGACAGGCGTGTTCAACAGTCCCATCCGGCCTGAGGTCTACGTCAAGTGCCTCAAGTGCTAGACTTATGTTGAGCCGCTACATTTTTTGCATGTTATCAGTAGAATATCTACCACGCGGATGACCTGCTTTATTATAAAGAATAGATATATTAAACATGTTAAAGGCGCCGAAAGACAATCAAATTATCACTGGTACATCATGTATTTAGGTCCACATTGGTACATGTATCTAAAAAACTAAGACTTAGTAACTAGCTCATCTGAGTATTGCTCAATATAGGAACTATCATCAAATTTAGGCATATCGAAAATCACGTATTGATCTGCAAAATAGGGTATTTCAGTTTGATAAATATTTGTACATTGTGAAGATGTAAGTCCATTTTATTTTGCAAAGGAAACCAAAATAATCTCTTTCACAGCAATTGTTCCGCTTACCATTCGACCTGGTCATGCTGGTTGCGTGGTGTAGCTTAGCTGTTTTTTCATATATTGTATTTCAAATAACGGAAATTGTAAGTGTCGGAGAGGAAACAAATTAATATAATATAATTCTGAGAAAACCGCCATGAATCAAAGTTCACAGCATACAGCTACACCAAATAACAAAAAAATTGAGACCGTCATTAAATATCATGGTTTTCGGTATAGGTCTATTGTCTATGTGAAGTACTCGTAGGCATTGCCACTGTGTAGGCCTTCCACGTGTATTGTAATGTACATTTTGAAGTCATACAATGGCCCATATTTGCGCCATCATTGGTTCAACGTCTCTGACGTTGAACCAATGACGGCCCAAAGTTGGGTCACGCTACTGAGAGTTGACCCGAGGCCAGACAATGGTTGTTGAGACACCGGTTGTGGGACTTGTCTGACGTAACGACATGTATACTTCCAACAGCAAAGTGTTTGTTATCTGCCAAGATTAGTTTATTTGTATCACTCTTAAGACGACAACGTCAAGATGTATCATGGTTATATATATTATCAGGATATTTAGCCCTACAACGCTGTAATATTTTTATACAAACCATAGAGAATACCTATGTTATGGGTCTACGGCTAGTATAACTATTGCACTCATTCAGCTCAGATTCTGACGTCTAAAGGTGGTACCGGCGCTGAAATGGTTAATATTTACAACTCTTTAATTTGTAAAGACAAGTGCATTTAAAAATAAAAGAGCAGTATGCATCGCGGCCACGGTGATTGTATTATGTGCAAAACCTACGAAGACTATAAAGGAGGTCTATCTGATATACATCATCGTATATTGCCACATGACTGTATCAGGACCGTAATAGCATGATTATGATGATTAATGTACACTTAAACACGCACATGCTGTCGTCGAAGTGGGGGAAGAACTTAGGTATGGTAGTGTTTTCATACCTGGAATATCCTAGCACTTTATTTTGTAAATACGAAACGTTGGTTCACAAATGTTGGCCTCTAGTACTAACCCAAATCAAATGGAATCAAATTCAAATATTTATAAAGAACCAGCATATCTCAAATTATTCATGGCCACATGCAATTATATCAACAGCGTAATTGGGTGCCAGTATCAAATTTAAAAACAGTATAAAGCTGGTGTAAAGTCAAAATGCAATAGCTCTTTAGCATTGTTGCTCTTTACCATTGTTTACTGTTAAGAAAAGGACTTATAGCATTTTGCAAAGGACCTATGGCATTTTGACTCTTCACCAGCGATAACCAACACTGTGTAGCTATGGCACACCCATGTCAAGGGCAGACCTACATGTACATTGAACATAAGCATTGTTCAGTTGGATACATGCCAATAAGCCATGTAGCAGTTGATTAAAGTTAATCTGTTAGCTCTTCTGCCAAAGCAGATATTCCACATTTCATGGCAAACAGGAGGCGACTACTGCACGAGTCTTATCTAAAACTGGGTCAACTAACGTTACTCATATCTTTAGGAAGATTTTAGCCACGGTAGCGTCTTGTTCCTAGGTTTTTTATTTCCAGGCATAACACGTGGCTGCCTTCAAAGTCCGTAATATCAGAAAGAAAGGTGGTACCAGGCACACGGAGTTACGTTTTCTTGATACCGTTTGCCGCGCGCCATGCGCAGAACAAACCAAACGTCTGCGATCATAGGAAGCATGAAACAATCAATGCCGGGTTAACCCTTTAACCGCCGGTGCCGCATATATTCGAGTTTTCATTTTTTATTAGCACATTAAGTACCACAATTTAAATATGTTAAAGATAAAATGTGACATCTACTATCAAGATTTTGTCAAATCTGAATAATTTTCACTCACTTGAAGTTGTGGATCGCGTCAGCGATACACAACTTCAAGTGGGTAAAAATTCAAATTGAATAATTTGGCGGTTAAAGGGTTAACCCTCACAACGCTGAATTATTGCTGTAGAGACCGTGTAGACTAAAGGGTTTCTTTCAATTTGCAATCATAAATGTCTTAGTTAGCTGTTTCCGCTTCATTTGAATACCTATGTTATGGGGTGTGTACGGCCATTAGAAATGTTTTAATTCTTTTAGCGCGGGGACCGTCTTTATACGTCAGAATCTGACGTCTACAGACGGCAGATTCTGACGTATAAAGACGGTCCCCACGCTGAAAGGGTTAATGTTCGAGCGTCTATTGTTATTTAACAATATGATATGGCAGCGAAACAATCCATGCAATATTATCGGTTTCGAAAGTAGTCCAGTTTGATCAATGTTTTCCTTCACATTGGTATTAAGCAACATGATATGAATTCAGATAAATGAATGTCCTAAAAAGGCTCCCCTTATATCATCTATATCCACACTGATTTAAGAACAATTAATAATATCATAAAAATACAGAGAATAATAGAAAAAGTACAGAATCAGTTATTGACTCTAGCCTAAACAGTTAAAGGAACCCCGTGGGATGCAATTAATTTTGATTTTTAATTTTGTGATGAAGTAGTAAATCCCATAGATCATAATTTTATTTTTTTCCAAATTTTTAAAAACATTTAAAAAAAATTTCCTAAGACTCCAAGAAAACCCCTAAAATACAGTGTGTTTACCAGCATAGAGCAGACAATTGGTGCTGTAGGAGAATCCCCCCCCCCCCCCCCCGATCATCGCTTCCCCTGACCAATTTAGAAACAGCAAATATTGATATAACTAGGTGGTTACTTGGATTATGCGGTCTGAGATGGTGGGTATTTATGGTCTAAAGTGTTGCATGCTGCAGACATTCTTGTTTACATGACAATATATGTCTTGGAAATACCACTAGTTTAATCTTTTTCAGTGCTTTAAAATAGTTTTCATTCTGTATTTCTAAATTTATTTGAGATCAGTAGGCTAGGCTATATCATTTCACATAAATATTTTTTTCAAAATTGACATGTCAGCATAAGCTTTCCCTTTAATATTTTCATTTCAGATTCATAACTGTGTGGTATGACACTTTAAATACTAAGGCGGATATAGATGTATATGACACTGACCTTTGACCGTCAATCGTGCAGGCTGCCACACCCCAGTTATCTGCGCTAAATCTCGACAGCTGTGGAATGTATGTTGCCACCTGGTGACGAAACAAAACACCATTGTAACAACTAAAAATTATAAAACTTTTCCTCACATTTTCTGTTAACATGAGTAACGTTCACCATGGTTATTAGAAAGCATAAAAAGTCGAACGAACCAAGTTTTGATCAGTGTATCGTGTTTGCTGGGAACCCACCATTGGGCTAAGTATCTATGACATTGGTTTTGTATGTGGGCAGAAAAATATTTCTGCTTGGTGAATCGCGTTAATGGGAACATTTGTCGATCGGAAGTGGCCGCATGTCGGCCATTTTGAATTTGATCAAGTTGAAATTGAAAGTTGAAATCGCGTTAACGAGAAAATTTGTCGATCGGAAAAAAAGTCAAGGTCAAAGAAAGGTCAAATGTGAAATTAGTCAAGCTTTAGTCATGATTAACATGTATGTGAAGTTTATGTGCATCCCACTTACCAAGTTATAGTGCTAAAAGTGGCGGACAGACGGACGGACAGACGGGCGGACGGACGGACGCGCCTGATGACGACAATAGGCATCCGCCAAAATTTTGGCTGAGGCCTAAAAACTGTGGTATCTTGGTTTATATTAAGTCTGCGATGCTGGCCCATTATTAAAACAACATTGAGTCAGCATACCGTGCTTGTTGAGTGAAAAATTCCTTTGGTTGACAGCAGTCAAGTGATCAGGTCTAATTGAGTTTATTTTGTATCTGTGAACATGTCCGTACACAGGATTGGATCCGTGGAGTCTCTTCCCAGCAAACACGATATATTGAACCAATGTTGTTTTAATGCTGGTACACCGTCCACGACGTGTTCACTTAAAAGCAACATTCAATCAAAAATCTCATGTTTGCTGGTTTATAATGGCCTTAACCTTTAAAGCGCTAAATTAAATAATTTAAATTTTCACCAACTTGAAGTTGTGTCTCGCTACCGCGACCCACAACTTCAAGTGGGTGAAAATTAACCATATTTCTTTAACTTGAAATCAAACATTAGCAAATCTTGATGTTTGAACACACATTTTCGTTCCCAATAACTACGATTAAAACAGCAAATAAAATTGATTAAAAACGACAATAGTCGTGCTTAGCGATATAAGGGTTAATGTGCAAACATAATGTGAGAAAACAAAGTGAATATGTTGGGGTTTTTTCTCCATTCTCTAAATATTTAGAATTTTTTTGCATCTATAGTTGAGCACTGATTGCATAGTTTTTTTTCTAGATAATCTAGAGTTCTAGAATTCTAGAGTTAATCAGATTCTGCCGTATAAAGTCGATCCCCGCGCTGAATTAATTAAAATATCCATAATGGCCATAGACACATAACAAATGTATTCAAATGAAGCGAAATCAGATCACATTTATGATGATTTCAAATTGAAAACAAGACTACATAAGTCCAGGAGCTCCCGCGACGAATTAGAATTTGATTTAAGCAATTTTGTGTAGGGTTTTTAATGTAGTACTAGGCTAGGTCAAAAATCAAGACGCAAGACAACTAGGTCTAAGAAGCTCAGTCTAAGAGTAAGATAAGAACTAGACAGTTTTTGTCAGAGATTGCAAACCTCCATTAAAATTAATGATCCTAATCAGTATCCCAGTAATGGTCTACCTATCTGGCATGGTTTACCCGATATCAGGCCAATCGAGGTAACTAATAGCTGATTTAAGGTCATTTTGAATTCGATATAAACTAGTTAAAAACTTAGGGTGCATCCCTCCCCCGAAACCTCATATTTTGTTTTATAGTAATAGACTAACATCTAACACAGTTTGCAAAATATTGGGCATGTGAAAGTAAATAATGGCCGATAGGGGGCCATTTTGAATTTGATCGAGTCGGAATTTTTCAAGATGCATCCTCAGCTGAAATGTCACATTTCATTCTATAGTAATGGTCTAGCCATCTAGCACGGTTTACCAAATATCGCCCATGTGAAAGTGAATAATGGCCGATAGGAGGCCATTTTGAATTTGATCAAGTCAAAATTTTTCAAGATGCATCCTCTCCTGAAATCTCACATTTTGTTTTATAGTAATGGTCTAGCCATCTAGTACGGTTACTAAAAACCGGCTATGTGAAAGTAAATAATGGCCGATAGGCGGCCATTTTGAATTTGATCGAGTCAATTTTTTTCAAGATGCAACCTCTCTTGTAATCTCACATTTTGTTTTATAGTAATGGCCCAGCTATCTAACACGGTTTACCAAATATCAGCAATGTGAAAGTAAATAGTGGCCGATAGGCGGCCATTTTGAATTCGATTGAGTCGAAAGTTTTTTAAAGGCATCCTCTCTCTAAACGTCACATTTTGTTTTATAGTAATGGTCTAGCTATCTAGCACGGTTTACCTGATATCAGGCCTATCGAGGTAAATAATGCTGATTGTCGGCCATTTTGAATTCGTAAATTAAAACTTTTCAGGGTGCATCCTCCCCCGAAAACTCACACTTTGTTTTATAGTAATCAGGTAATGGTCTAGCCATCTAGCACGGTTGACCAAATAACGGCCATGTGAAAGTGAATAATGGCCGATAAGCGGCCATTTTGAATTTTATCGAGTCTAATTTTTTCAAGATGCATCCTCTCCTGAAATCACACATTTTGTTTTATAGTAATGGTCTAGCCATCTAGCACGGTTTACCAAATAACGGCCATGTGAAAGTGAATAATGGCCGATAAGCGGCCATTTTGAATTTTATAGAGTCGAATTTTTACAAGATGCATCCTTTCCTGAAATCACACATTTTGTTTTATAGTAATGGTCTAGCCATCTAGCACGGTTTACCAAATAACGGCCATGTGAAAGTGAATAATGGCCGATTGGCGGCCATTTTGAACTTTGACAAAATGAATTTTTTCAAAATACATTCTCTCCTGAAGCCTTACAATTTGTTTTATAGTAATGGTTTAGATATCTTGAGCGGTTTTCATGATATTCCACAATATCAGGCCTGTCGAGGTGAATAATGGCTGATGGGCGGCCATTTTGAATTTTATCAACTTCAAATTTTTCAGGATGCATCCTCTCCTGAAACCTTACAATTTATTTGATATTAATGGTGTAGCTATCTTGAGCGGTTTTCATGATATTCCGCAATATCAGGCCGGTCAAGGTGAATAATGGCCGATAGGCGGCCATTTTTAATTTTATCGACTTGAAATTTTTCAAGATCCATCCTCTCCTGAAACCTCACAATTTGTTTTATAGTAATGGTCTAGCCATCTAGCACGGTTTACCAAATAACGGCCATGTGAAAGTGAATAATGGCCGATAAGCGGCCATTTTGAATTTTATAGAGTCGAATTTTTTCAAGATGCATCCTCTCCTGAAATCACACATTTTGTTTTATAGTAATGGTCTAGCCATCTAGCACGGTTTACCAAATAACGGCCATGTGAAAGTGAATAATGGCCGATAAGCGGCCATTTTGAATTTTATCGAGTCAATTTTTTTCAAGATGCATCCTCTCCTGAAATCACACATTTTGTTTTATAGTAATGGTCTAGCCATCTAGCACGGTTTACCAAATAACGGCCATGTGAAAGTGAATAATGGCCGATTGGCGGCCATTTTGAACTTTGACAAAATGAATTTTTTCAAAATACATCCTCTCCTGAAGCCTTACAATTTGTTTTATAGTAATGGTTTAGATATCTTGAGCGGTTTTCATGATATTCCACAATATCAGGCCTGTCGAGGTGAATAATGGCTGATAGGCGGCCATTTTGAATTTTATCAACTTCAAATTTTTCAGGATGCATCCTCTCCTGAAACCTTACAATTTATTTGATATTAATGGTGTAGCTATCTTGAGCAGTTTTCATGATATTCCGCAATATCAGGCCTGTCAAGGTGAATAATGGCCGATAGGCGGCCATTTTTAATTTTATCGACTTGAAATTTTTCAAGATGCATCCTCTCCTGAAACCTCACAATTTGTTTTATAGTAATGGTGTAGCTATCTTGAGCGGTTTTCATGATATTCCGCAAAATCTTTCAGTCGGATTTACCGATGTTATAAATTAGGTCAAAGTGCTGGGTCAACTTCAAGGTCAAGGTCCAAAAACCTGAAAAGGCACAACTAGGGACCTTAGAGAACATGTATGTGCAATATGACTGTCATCGGCCCAGTACTTTTCGAGATCTGCTCCGGAAACGAAGTGCGCGTCAAAACGTCTAAATAGGTCATAGTTCTGAACCAGAAGTAGGTCAAAGTTCAAATACCCCAAAAGGCACAACTAGACCCCCTAGGGGTGTTGTGTGTAAAATTTGAAGACAATCGGACAAGTACTTTCAGAGATATGCTCCGGAAACGAATTGTTTACGGACGGCCCAACGGCCCAACGGCCCAACGGCCCAACGGCCCAACGGCCCAACGCCGTCACATCATCATTTTCTCCTCTGCAACCTTGCGTATTGAATTCAGATTAAAAATATTTCAACCCGTCCATTAGCCACCTGGAAGTAACCCACATACCAAAAATTGTTATCCTAGCTTATTTTCTCACAAAGTTATAGGCAAAAGAAGAGGCCAAAAAAAAACGGAGGTAGAATCCATAGCTCCCTTCGCTCACCTACGGTGACGGCGGGAGCTAATAACCCTTTGGTCTCCATGGTATATACAAATATTTCAGCGTTGTAAAGGATAATGTTAAAGGTGACATATCACCCCTTATATAGTATGAATAAATGTGTGACAAATAAATCAAAGTTGCCACAAGATGGAGCACAAGTGTTTCCTTATATGGGGTGATTGGCTATCATGTGATGATAGTCAATCACCCCATATAAGGACATAATTATTCATACTATATAAGGGGGGATAGATCACCTTTAATGTTCATTCTCCCTACCTCTCCTTGTTGGTTGCTGCGACAAGTCCAGTACATCTGATCTATCATGTTACAGAATTTGCGGAATTCAGGAATGACGAATTCTCCAGAGAATGCGCGCTTGATCAGCAGTATGTTGTCTTTGATGCAGCTAGAACAGACACAAAAAATTCTAACAACTTTCCTTAACCCTTTGCCTGCTAATCACGACAATAGAGTCGTTTTGAATCCGTTTTTATTTATAGTCGATTAAATCACTGTTATTACGAATGGAATGACCCTTACAGCGCTG